>CM077103.1:28570600-28597478 GCA_039619505.1 Cimex hemipterus | reverse complement strand
CGTACGCCGTGTCGGCAGTCAGGAATATGTTTTTACTGGAACAGTTCGATATAGAAACTCAAGCTAAAGAGGTAGGCAGATATATTTTTTATTTGGTGTATATACGGATTGTGATGAGATTCGTGTGCGAGCTTCTATTAGAAACGGGTCTTGGGCATCCGTTACATATGAGCACCATCGCCATGTTGTCGGGGATCGCATATTTCATCATCTTATTGTTCTTGAAAAGAAAAATGAAGAATGAAACTGTTCTTTTTAAAGTTTGGGAGCTATGTATTAAACATTTGTTCAACAAGGTAACACAACCTCTTCATAAAATTTCAATTTATAGAGAAAATATACCAGGCATTTTGAAACAAGAAAACGCTAAAAAGCCAGGCCAGTACAGGGTGATGTTCGAAAGTATTTTGGTTGTACACACTTACACTCCGTTTTCCTCATTTCTTAAGCCGGTTCCAGAAAAGGAAACGTCATCGAAGCCTAATTCGTGGGGCAATCCCAGGAAAATAATCGACTTCCTTTTTCCATTTTCCAATAGCACAAACAACATGACCGACAAAACCGATGAGAATAAGGCTACGATTCAATACCTTGATGAAACGTCTCCGCTCGTCATCAAACTTGTGGATGAGCAAACGAATATGTTTTTTAAAACGCTGATCTATTTTATACCGGGGGTTTTCATGAGTAATGCTGTTGCGTTTTTAATGTTTACCACTGTCAACCAGGCGGATTTCTCTTCTAGAAATCGAACGCACTGGTGGACGGATATGGATCTTCAATGGTATTCCACGATTTTTGATATAGTTCTTTTTCCATTGCATGAATTTATAATCTATCCTTTCGTGCGAAAACGTAACCTTTCCAATCTTCACATTTTTCTTAGTGGGTACCTCGCGTTAACCCTCGTAGTTATGTTTTCGCTGGTCGTACAGATACAGTTGGAAGATGGGCTGCATTTTATGCCAGAAGAGCACACGTCCAATTTAAGGATATTCAATACATTGCCCCATCCGTGCTACATCTCGATCGCCGGCTTTATAAACAATACCAAAGTAGAAGCCTTCGATTATATACTTCAGACTGGAGTTTATGTTGTGGAGTCTGCGAAACTTTGGGTAACAATAACGGAAAGAATAAATGCCTCTGAAGAGTCCAGGTCATATACGGTATTCTTGAAAGAAAGAAAATCCATATCTGCCATTATTACAAAAAACGGTTTACTTCAGAACGGCGATTACGATCCAACACTGTTTCCGGCTGGTGAAATAAATAGCAGTGTTTCTTCTTTCTTTGTAATTCAGGGGTTAACATCTCTCAAGGAAAGTCCTAGCTTGAACTTTATCGAAAGGAAGACACGGAAAAACACCGCCTTCCGTATTGAAGGAGGAATACAGCACGAACTCAACGCGGGAATTTATACTCTGGAAATAAAACAAGCCAACAAAACCTCCTCAGTGGTAAATAACATTGTTATGAAAGGAGCTGTGCTCTACGTAATTTTCCTCTACTACAACGAGTCTGGGGTATTCACCGGAAAGGTGTTCCTGTTGGAAGGACCTGTGACGCTCCGATATTTTTATCTAATTTTGCAGGTTTTCTTGTCGAATGTCGCCCAAGTCTTGTCGTCGGTGTCTTATTTTACTTTCATGTTTGAACATTCGCCGTCAAAACTGCGAGGGGGGATTTTCACGATTCTCTCTGTCACCCAATTGCTCGGCCTATCCTTCTTAACCTACTACACCAAGATGAAGCACTTTTTCAGTTACTCTAGACTGATTACTATTTACGCCAGCATTTTTGTTGTCATTTTCATCCTAAATATGTACTTATTGTTTCACTGACTTAGCAGGTGTAAACGAAATACATCATATGCTATGCGTTTTATTTAACACTTCACCAGCTGCATACTGGAATCAATACAAATCTTCGTTAATTGTTTGTCCTTATAAATATAGGTTTTATTGAGTTTGTAATTGTAAAGTGATAATTAACGCCATGAAAAATGAACGCTATATACAAAAAATTCACTTTATTTAAATACAATGTGTATAAATTGTTTATTTATTTATTTATTTTTTCTTTTTTGAAAACCCATGAAGTTTTCTATTTTCATTTTACTGTCGAGCGGGATCGGCCGACCAGGACCAGGTCCCCCCTGTGTGCTCGCACCCACTCATTTAACACCATCATCTTCTAAATTTTCATAGTAGAAGGTAATCAAAACGAAACGTTTATTGACTTTAGACGTCCATAGATTATGCCGAAAGCTGATGGATTGTTGCTTTATTGGAGCCTAGGTTTATTGGTTTGGACATGTTTGAGAGTTGGCTCAGATTTGTTAGACGTTTATCTTTTTCATTTTCGTATTCTGAACATTTAAAAATTATGAGGGAAGGATTTTAAGGGCGATCGCAAGTGGGACAGTTGGGAGACGATGCCAAACCGATTCTCTTCTTGTAGCTACCCCATAGGCCATGTTTTGTCTTCAGTCTAAAAATAGTAGAACAGAACTCCTTTGACATTCCTTCTGGGCTATCGAATTCCGTAAACCATGGTTTTTTTCTTGAGTTCAGGGAACAGTGATCTGTAAAAATTGCCTGTATTTGATGCGTTGTATTTTTCTTGACGAAGATTTCTATAAAACTTTTCCAAAAGGTTTTTCTCGTCATCTTTAGGAATTTTGATGTCAAGGGTTGGACCTGATGTTGCAGCCTCCTTTCCTTTGCAAGTGCGCCCACCGTTTCATTTTACCATAAGCCTGCATGCCCTTTCACCCAACACAATGCCACCCTTTTTCCCATGATTTTTGTCTCAAGCATTTTCCTACAGATTGGGGAAAAAAATATAGTTTCTGCATTTATATTCTGGGGTTATGTTATTTATCCTTCCTACACTGTTTCGACAGTCCGTGAGGATACGAAATTTTAGAATCACCCAATTTTCGTATGTAATCGAGAGCGCTATCTGTCGTATTAGTTCTGCTGTATAAACAGACATTGAAGTTGGAAGCGAATGTATATCCTTGTATTGATGTTTAGGATCAAAAAGGGCATAATCTGTTTTGCCATCGATGGGAGAGCCGTCAGTAAATAAGTTCACGTGTTCCAGATACATCTCGTTAATGTCGGCTAGGAATTCTTTTTGAACAATATGCGAGTCGAGCTGGGAATAATCTTTAAAAAAGTTGTGTAGAAATTGTTAATTAGTACCTCGTACTACATACATGGGGTCCACATGGCTTTTAAAAAGGGTATAGATGAAAGGAACGGACTGTAGGAAGGCCGACACCAGGGTGGGGATTTCTTTTTTTGGTAAAAGGTTGAGGTTTGAACTTTTTCAGTGAGTAACTATTTTATTAAATATAAGACTTTCCTGGCAAAACGTTTGATAAGGAAGTTGAATGCTAATTTTTTGCGCCGCATTTCCAAAGGGGCTCACAAGCTTCGGCTTGTAACGCAACTACTGGGGTGGTTGGTAGTCCTCCAATCATTCGCCTTATACATGCATTCCGAAGTGTATCAATTTTCTTTGACAGCGATTGGGGCACTGATCCATAGAAAATAGCCCCATAGTCGAAGACGGATGGAATTGGGGATTTGTAATAGAACATACCTATCGTCGGAACAGAGCCCCTTTTATTACTGCAGAAACTCTGTAGAACGTTAAACAGCTGTTCCCCTCTCGACAGCAATTGTTTAATATGTAGATTCCCTGTCAGTTTTCTATCTAAATAAAGACCCAAGAACGTGGCATTGAATCTAACTGGGAATTCTTAATCGCTTAGGTTCTCTACATCTCTAGGGTTTATTCACTGTTTTTTTTTTTTAAAGTACAGAGAAAAAATTTTTGCTCAGACATTTCCAAACCGTTAGAGTCCATCCAAACCTTCAGATTCCCCAGCGCTCTATTTAATTTGGCTTTACTGTTTTCAATTTCAAATCTTCTACAGCGTATATACAGATGCCATCCGCATATTGTGTTATTCTGACTCCATCGGAAATAGCTGTTGCTAGGTCGAATGTGTAAATTGCGTACAATAATGGGCTCAAAATACCCCTCTTGGGGAGGCCCTGGTCTGAGGTTTTCGGACCGTAATAGGAACCGTTGGCGCAAAAGAATATTTTTCTATGATTCTTAACTAGTATGTTAGGAATACTCATTTTTACCATTTTCTGTCCTAAGACGTTAATGTTTACACTGTTATACGCTCTGCTTATGTCTAGAAATACAGTCAGGACTCATTTTTTCTCAGCGAAAGAGATGTTGATGTATGTAATCAGTTTAGTTTCTGCAGCGTAAACTGATAGGTTTCTCTTAAAGCCATATTTGCTGGCTGGAAGCTTAGAATATCGTTCTACATTCTAATCTACATTTTATCTACGTTCGTATGTCTTATATGAGGGAAATGGGTCTGTACGAACTTTCAAGATTCCGTGGCTTTTTCGTTTTTGGAATAGCTAGAACTGCAGTATTCTTCCAATCTTTTGGAATATCCCCCTTCAACCGAAACTGATTGAATAAATTTAAGAGTTTAAGTTGAGTTATATTCGAAAGCCTACTGAGCATACTGTAGTGTATGCCATCCATGCCTGGAGCGGTATTGTTCGCAGTTTTCAACGTTCTTGAAAAGAAACGTTTTTAATATTTCTTTTTTATACAAATAAAATAAATCATCTGATAAAAATGGACTTGCAGGTGACTGTTTGTTTTGTTATTTTGTCCCCAAAAATTAAAAACCATAGATTGATAGATTCAAGATGGAACTTAATGTAAAAAACGTTCCAATTTTGTTCCTCGCTGGTGAATTCTTAATTAGTTATGCGATAGAGTCTACCAAATTGTATACAGGTTTACCGATCGACATTTCACTCTCCTTTACAATATCGAGCATTTCCCTATTTCAAGAAACGAACGCTGTATTATTTTTTATCGGTCCTTTCGCTCTCGTGTTTGGCTGCTTGGCCGACTCGTACACGGGAAAGTCGACAGTCTGCCTTTTGGAAGTTTTGACTGTATTCGCCTCTTCGTTATGTTGGTTCCTCTCCATTCTCCACGAGAGGTCCCAACTTTCTTTCCTGCACTTGTCAAGATCGATGATGGTCCTGTCGTACGCCGTGTCGGCAGTCAGGAATATGTTTTTACTGGAACAGTTCAAGATAGAAACTCAAGCTAAAGAGGTAGGAAGATATATTTTTTACTTGGTGTATATAAGGATTTTGACAAGATTCGTGTGCGAGCTTCTATTAGAAACGGGTCTAGGGCATCCGTTACATATGAGCACCATCGCCATGTTGTCGGTTATCGCATATTTCATCATCTTTTTGTTCTTGAGAAGAAAAATGAAGAATGAAACTGTTCTTTTCAAAGTTTGGGAGCTATGTATTAAACATTTGTTCAACGTCATCCGAAAAAATCTTTTTAAAATGATAATTTTTAGGGAAAATAAACGAGGCATTTTGAAACAAGAAAACTCTAAAAAGGAAGGCCATTACAGGGTCATGTTCGAAAGTATTTTGGTTATACACACTTACACTCCGATTTCCTCATCTCATAAGCTGATTCCAGAAAAGGAAATGTCATTGGAGCCTAATTCGCGGGGCATTTGCAGGAAAATAATCGACTTCTTTTGTCCCTTTTCCAATAGCACAGCGAACATGCCCGACAAAAACGAAGAAGATAAGGGTGAGCTTCAATACCTCGATGAAACGTCGCCCGCCGTCGTCAAACTTGTGGACGAGCAAACGAATATATTTTTTAAAACGCTGATCTATTTTATACCGGGGGTTTTCATGAGTAATGCTGTTGTGTTTTTAATGTTTACCACCATCAACCAGGCGGATTTCTCTTCTAGAAATCGAACCGATTGGTGGGCGATTATGGATCTTCAATGGTATTCAGCAATTTTTGATATAGTTCTTTTTCCATTGAATGAATTTATAGTTTATCCTTTTGTGCGAAAACATAACCTTTCCAATCTTCACATTTTTCTTAGTGGGTACCTCGCGTTAACCCTCGTAGTTATGTTTTCGCTGGTCGTACAGATACGGTTGGAAGACGAACTGCATTTTATGCCAGAAGAGCACACGTCAAATTTAAGGATATTCAACACGTTGCCCCATCCGTGCTCCATCTCGATCGCCGGCGTTATAAATCATACCGAAATAGAACCTTTCGAATATGCCCTTGAGTCTGGCATTCCCGTTGGGAAGTCTGCAAAACTTTGGGTAACAATAACGGAAAGAATAAATGCCTCTGAAGAGTCCAGGTCATATTCGGTATTCTTGAAAGAAAGAAAATCCATATCTGCCATTATTACAAAAAACGGTTTACTTCAGAACGGCGATTACGATCCTACACTACTTCCTGCTGGTGAAATAAGTAATAGTGTTTCTTCTTTCTTTGTAATTCACGGGTTAACGTCTCTCGAGGAACGTCCTAGCTTGAACTTTATCGAAAGGAAGACACTGAAAAACACCGCCTTCCGTATTGACAGAGGAATACAGTACGAACTAAACGCGGGAATTTATACTCTGGAAATAAAACAAGCAAACAAAACCTCCTCAGTGGTAAACGTTGTTATGAAAGAAACTGTGCTCTACGTAGTTTTCCTCTACTACAACGAGTTTGGGGTATTCACCGGAAAGGTGTTCCTGTTGGAAGGACCTTTGACACTCCGGTATTTTTATCTTATTTTGCAGGTTTTCTTGTCGAATGTCGCCCAAGTCTTGTCGTCGGTGTCTTATTTTACTTTCATGTTTGAACAATCGCCGTCAAAACTTCGAGGGGGGATTTTCACGATTCTCTCTGTCACCCAATTGCTCGGCCTATCCTTCTTAACCTACTACACCAAGATGAAGCACTTTTTCAGTTACTCTAAACTGATTACTCTCTACGCCAGCATTTTTGTTGTCATTTACATCCTAAATATGTACTTTATTGTTTCACTGACTTAGCAGGTGTAAACGAAATACATCATATGCTATGCGTTTTATTTAACACTTCACCAGCTGCATACTGGAATCAATACAAATGTACGGTATTTATTTGTCCTTCTATATACTTCTATATATTATTTCATTGAATTTGTAATTGTAACGTGATAGTGAACAACACCAGTAAGACATGGAATTTAAGACAAATAAATGCTTTAAAAAAAAATTACTTTATTAAATGTAATGTGTAAATCCTAACTAACATACATGCAAAAAATAATAAATAATACTTAATAGTCTCGGTAAAATTCATTCTATTCCAGAATACTCGATATGCCTCAAGGGACTTGGCGATGAGCCTTTTCATTCACGCTAGTAAATTAAATTACAAACATTCATTCATTTATACCCAGAGTAACTGATATTCCACGGGGTGGTGTGAATCGTGGAAATGGATTACATTCACACACCATAATCCATTCACGCCTGAGTAATGGTACAAGATCGTTATACAATTACATATCCTGCTGCTGTGCCCCACAACCGGGATATCATTCGGGATGTCATATTTAATTTTTTGCAGAATTCTTTGCAATCGTGATTATGTACTCTTCCTTGATAATTTCTACCCACAACGGTCAGCGTTCAACAGTAAGCTCTTCCGCTCTTTCCCGTGTTATCATACGTGTGCTTTCTTCAAACAATTTTGAATCATCCACGACGGAAGGCATACCTGGACCTTCCCTGTCTTCGAGATGGTAATCTTCCACTCTGAAACTGTATTGAAGTTACGCAGGGATTGGGCCGCACATCGGCCAAGTCTAAATTCGTACAAATCAATTTGACGAAAATTTGATTTGGCCATTTTTAATTTTTCAGGTCCTCACTCTTGTAAAATATAGTGCAAACAGTCCTTGAAGGCTTGTTGTTGTTTGTTATGATTTGATTTTCTGTTAAATTGTAAGATGCCGGTAGTTAATAAAAAAAGGAAAATTAATCAACTTTTTCAGTCAAAATGCGCTCGAAAAATTTTAACTAATTACATTCTTCCATTCATGCAGACGTACCTAACTTATATTTTAACGTCTAACGGCCTGCAACTTTATAGGATATGGGATGTATCTATTATGTGAGTATAAGGACAAGCCAGAAATTAACAAAATAAATGTATTGGCACGATTTAATTAGTGCATATTTAAAACTAGTGTTGTTAACATCTAGTTATTCTCGACCTCCATGTTAGTTTCACATTTCTCATGCGACCGCGTATATGTAAGCTAAATCTCAAGAAAAGTTCAGTTGAATATAGAATATTTTAGCTTTTCTTGGTTACATCATGATGGCCTTGCCATGAACTACTACAAATAAACTATGGTTTATTACTCCTCGAAAAAAATAAAAGAAATAGTGAAGGACATGCGTTAAGGTTGACAAACTATTAGCTATTTGAGCACATAACTATCTGAATTATCTGGAACACTAACGGACGTTCGTTTCGGTAATGGGAACTGAAACGAAACGAAACGAACTTATAGAGTGATACGAACCCACTGTATTGAGTACTAGTTTTTTTGATAGTACATACCTACCAGTTGGTTAAACTACCAATAAATTTTTCCAATTCCTCGTTGGTGTCAACTCAGCCTGGTTACGGAGAATAACCTGTTGTTTTCCTGTTTATGTCCCTGAAATTGATTCTTCAGTAATTGGGCCAAACAGGGCGAAATCAATCAAACAAAGCTTTTGCCAGATAAGATAGCCGGGGATCCTTTTCCAACGCTGCAAACACTTTTCAAGCCGCTGACGAAATCCCCGTATTCGTTTTACGTTCGTTTGTCTCGTGTAAATTCTAAAGTTCCTTTGGCTATGGTTCTCAATTTACCCCCACATGGGTTAGATTGCTAAAGTTTCCCATTGTGATGAACGTTTTGTTAGATAATTTAATTCCAATTTAGTGAGAAGTCTTTTTCAAGATAAGATGGTTGCCCGATTACAGTATAGAATAATCCAAGATCACTTACATACACAAACTCCTACTAGTTATACAAAACTAATTAAGTAACTATTTTCCTTGTAAATAAATAGATAATTTATAAACTGACTGTTTCATAATTCGATTATTTGAGATGAACAGAAAAATCACAAACACATTGAAAATAAACTCGCTCGTTTTTCAACTAGTGTGCTACGATATCACTGATGAGAAAGTGATTATTTGGAGATCGTGAGATGCGCTCTGGTGTGACGTAGGATTTGGAAAAACATTTTTTTATAGTACCAACGTTTCGATATTTATTGAGATCATCTTCAGGGCTCAAACTGTTTGTTTTTCTGTGTAATTGTGCCATTCTTGGGTGTCTTCCATGAAGATGATCTCAATAAAGATAGAAACGTTGGCCCGATAAGAAAATGTTTTTCTACAACCTACGTCACTCCAGACCGCATCTCACGATCTCCGAATAATCATTGACTAACGGTTACTAAACACCACACATCCCTGAAAGATATTAATTGGTCAAGCGGACCAAGAAAACTAATGAATGAATTTATAATATACATGTCATTAGTCGGTGGCCAACAAGTAGTTGATCTGTATCATAAATCCATCTATAAATGTATTTATTCTTTACGCAAAATTTATTATTTATTATTAATTATATATTGACTGTACTTAATTCTTCCCTTCGCCTTCAAATCGATGTAACTTTTTTTTTCTTTTTTTTTGAGACGGTACCCTTTAGGCAGATCATTGCCTTATTACTTTGGGTTATATTATTGTATTGAAATTATGTTTAATAAAGTTGGTGGTAAAAAAATTTAAGTAGTTTTTTAAATGACCCGTTTCGAGGTGTTAAAGTGTTTAATAAAACTGTTTTTGATAAATTAAATCAATTTTTTAAATATATCATTTCAGCCATCTTTTTTTATTGAATTACAATATTTGTGTGTAAAACAGAAAATTATTTAGAAATCGTTGACAAACGGAAAACAGGGCATAGCTCATTGTTTGTCGTATTAGAAGTATCGGTTATTGTTTCATTTTCGAACAGAAAGCAATTTAGTTGCGATTGCCGAGCATTCAACTTATTTTAAGGTCATCAGCAGGATTTTGTTTATGTATGAAATATATATAGGTCCCTGATGATGACCTTGAAAATAGGTTGAAAGCTTGGCACTAGCAAATAATTTGTTTTCTTCTTCTTCAAGACCTTGATCCTGAGTTTTCATATAGTAACACTTATTTTTTAAATAATTTGTTGATAAAGCCCAGGCAAAAGAAGAATTTAGCCGAATTTTACCTTACACAGAAATTTGACAGGTGGGTATTATTTATAATAAACGTTTGACAAAGTTAGCCCTCGGCACAATTAGCCTGAAACGCTGCCGTTCGGACTATTTCGCAAAATCAAGAAAGCAGTCAAATTGAGTTTAAAACTGGAAATTACTTTGACAAATGAAATTTTGAGACTGGCCGAAAAGCAATTCCCATGCCGAACGACTGCGGGCCCAAAGTTATTAAAAACTTTGCCGCTTTTTCCGATTGATTTACGAGATTTTGCCTGAGTTTCGTGTCCATATACATCGGACAACGGATGGAGAAAAATCACAATTGAAGAGACGAAATTAAAAGATAAACTTATTGTTTGTAACGACAACCTAAAACGATTTCACTTTTCGCCTGGTTTTCCAGGAAAATTTCAATTTAACTGTTCCCACTCTGTACACAGTTTAAAGAAGGTAAATTATACCTGGTAAGGGTAAAATGTCGAGCTCTAATTAGTGCGGAACGCGGAAAGAAATCTTGCCACGCAATTAAAACGCCGTAAAATGTCTAAACAGTCTGTTTTATAAGCAAATGCCTTTAATTAGACACGAAACCTCGTGAATTAAATTAATGAGTATGACTTCCTAAACCCGAGAGTGAAAACGTATACATTTTGCCTCGGATCGTGTACCTCCACGGTGAAAACCGGTGAAACTGCTTTTCATAATTTATGTTCTTTTAATTTTTACGATCATTCCTTTATCGGCAGTATTTAAACTATCTAATCCACCTAAAAGACATAACCTTGAGTTATATGAAATATATATTTTCTCGCGATCTTTGTATGGTCTTGTCACCGATGATTTTTCTTTGTTTTCCCCTCCCTATGAAATGCATATTTCAAATAATAATGTCTGGATATAAAGCTACTGATGATTTTAATATTTTTCGGGTTTAATTATTTGCAAGTATTCCAAAAAATATTGCAACTTGGCAGAAGCTTTCATTGAACATTTATTTTAAATTAATTATAATTTAATTAATCAGATATCGTGAGATGCGGTCTGGTGTGATGTAGGTATCAGAAAAACATTTTCTTTATCGTGCCAACGTTTCGATCTTTTATTGAGATCATCTTCAGGGCTCAAAGTGTTTGTCTTCTGTGTGATTGTGCCATGTCGTGTTGAGAGTGTTGATGATCTCAATGAAAGATCGAAACGTTGGCACGATAAAGAAAATGTTTTTCTGATACCTGCATCACACCAGACCGCATCTCACGATATCTGAATAATTATCCGTTAACGGTCACTAATCTCTACACATATAATTTAATTACAAAACCGTGTTCGGATTAGATCACTCACGAATAGGATTTTAAGATTTTTTTCACGAGGGTTCGAAACAGCATAAACCCTCAGGGTGCCGGTGATTTTGAAAAAGTCATATTTGTAAGTAGTCAGGTTCGAATGCGGGGCCGCTGGATTCGAACCCGGGACCTTTATTTTACAGAGATGAACGCTGTGTCAAAGACTAAACCTTGCGGCCACCGACGCTCCCAATACATTTATTGGGGTGGAGTAAGCGAGAGAGGACCGATGGAACTGTTGAGTATCCATGGTCCTCTATTTGGTTATTTATACAACAACTGAAAGGGTGATGGAGTAATATTTAGTATTGCATCACCAATGAGTGAATGGTATGCAAACAAGAAAGAATATATTTAAGTGTAATTGAGAGTGGCAATGTGGTTGGATTTTGAGATTTCTATGGCGGAGGACGGGGGTGAAATGATCCAGCTGTTGATATCCTCTTGAGCTCAACGTGGCCAGATTAGGAGTCCGACTTCGGACTGCCAACATCCGAAGGGCCTGCGTAATTTATGGTAAATTATGAAAGTTGGAATTACCGGTGAACTGCGAGAAGTGATAAAACTAATCTCTGTACACGCGCCTGATGTGAAGGCGTAAGCAAATTTGAGTTGGCTTTAATGAATAATTGATCCCATTTTTCTGCTGGTTATACTTTTTAAATTGAAACAATTGCGCTTTTCCGACATGCATGACACGTTTTGAAATATTACGTAAAGCGAGACAAAACAATTCATTGTAGAATGTTTACGAGTTAGCACATTACAGATTTTAATTTATTCATTCTTAATGACTTTTCACCGTCAATTAGCAACAACAACTCAGTGGAAAAGTACGAAACGAGAGGCTATCCCCTTTTGTTTGCAAGGTAATAAGAATAATTTAAACAGACAATTCCTTATATGTTTTAGAATTTCCATTTTAACTTACAACTATGTACCTTATTTGGAGTTGAATGATTAATGGAAATTATACAAATCCTGAAATCGTTGTAAAATTTGTTTAGCCTGACGACCCCCCCCCCCAGTGTAATCTAATAAATATGGTTACATTTTTCTGTTAGTTTATTATTGTTTGTTCTAGAGTAGCTTCATTTTTGAATGACTTCTCGCGTTCCTTCAATCCTTCAAAATCGTCGTCTAACTTTAAATATCCCCGGTAATTCATCTTCAACTCGAAGAAATCCGATGTAAACTTATTTTCTCGATTTACAGAGGGAATAAACAAAGTTCGTAGTTCGGAGCAGGTTTAGGAAAACTTTATTTGCTAAAACTGTCGTTCGATAACGTTATGGACGAAGTCAAGTTCGAAAACGTACTAAACTTTACATTACGCACACGATCCTGCGAATGTTTATTTGTAATGCAGACCATGCAGCGGTTTACAAAGACTGGGAGATTTCCCGGCATCTATAAAAAAAACTTTGTAAAAAAATATCTTTATATATTTACGTAGGAATACAAACCAAAGATTTCTATGATACCGTTTCACATGAATAAACAAGCATTTTATAAACTGCTCAAAAATGAATAGATATTTGTAATTTATTCTTAATCTATTAAGTTACTTTAAATTAGTCTAGATATTATGTTTAGCTAGATAAATCAAAATAGTAAACACAAATTATAAACAATAAATATAAATCTTCATTTTTATTAACTGATTTGCTTAAGAATAGTAAGCATGTATTCATTTTGTAAACAAAACAACTTTTCTCGACTTTTCCTCATTTTATTCCAACCATGGAAAGAAATCGTTTTGAAATAGAAGTTCACCATATTACTGCCAACAGCAAGTGGATATCGCAGTGGCAGTTGGCGTATTTCATGGCCTGGTCTCTCGAGCTTTCATAGCCTAGATTCGAAGAGATTGTAAGTGCCAACAGAAGGCAGGGGAGTGCATCTCAGCATATTACGACTCTGGGGGAGGACAGAAATATCGGTTAAATGTACAGTAAGATCGTAAACGCTCCTTCTTTTCTTAGCATGTTAAACGTTAATTTTTCCGCAATGCTGCGCGGTTTGGTAGAACCAAAAGTAAAACTATAACATTTCTTTAAGGCTTGTTAAGTTTTGGTTTGGTTTTTGGTTAAATTTTAAGATGACAGAAGTTGATAAAATAAAGGAAAACTAATCAACTCTTTCATTGAAAATACTATCTATGCACACGAAAAATAGCAAAAGACACTCTTCAATCCTGACATCTATTAGACCAAAACTTTACAGGATACGGTGTATCTATTATGAATGAAAGTACAAGGACGGGTCAGAAATGACAAAGAAATGTGTAGGCATGATTTAATTAATGAATATTTAAAAATAAAATACGTGTAAACAAAAACAGCAGTTAAATTCATGACCTACGCCCTAACGGATAGAAATGTGATTACATTTTTGACCTAACTTTTAACTACGGCATCGCCACATACAACCAGTTTTCTGTTGGTGTCGCGGACACTGTGGCATAAAGGGTAATGACACAGTAGATCAGCTAGCCAAACGAGCGACAACAGTCGGACAATACCAGGACATAAAACTGCCAAAGATAGATGCGAAACGTACATTAAACAAACACTGGTTAGCGGAGTGGCGCAACTGGTACAACAGTGGTACAGCGGGAAACTTTTACAAATCACTACACCCAAAATTGAGCTCCACCCCATGGTTTGCAACATCCAAATTCGGGTGCAAAAAATTTTATTCATCAATGTGTCGGATTCGCACCAACCACTACATTTGCGGGGCTTATTTGCACAAAATAAATCGTAGAATGTCCCCAAACTGCGCCACCTTTGATCAACCAGAAACGATCAGGCACTTAATCCTGGAGTGTCCAGAATACGAATCTACCAGAATAGACTTCCTCGAAAACCTGCACAACATAAAGGAAATCAACAAACCGGTCAGCTGGGAGAGCCTACTCGCTCTTAACAGAGTGGACGTATACCAGGTCATATACTCTTTCTTACAAAACAGTGGCATCAACGTGTAAACGTGAAATCGGTAAGATAGAGGTCGGATCAAACCCCTGGGGGTTCAGCCCGGACGTGTGTCTTCGGCTTCCCGAGTGCTAGATCTGACTTTATTCTGTAGCATTTATTTTAGTTACCTGACAGATGATTATTGCATCTGCTACCTGTTATTTATTTATTAATGTGTGTATTTTTTACAAGTCCGGACTCTTGCGGAAAAAAAACTTTTAACATTGAACATGGCCTGTTAGATCAAGCAATGTCGACTAACCAATTCTTACAAGTCTACGTCATCATTTTTCTCGATCTAACACGACCTAGCAGAGTTATCAGGGTTAACACTAATATCGTGAATACATCTATTGTGTTTGCTGCAAGACAAAACCGTTTCCACAGTGCCCGCCTGATCCTAAATGAAGTACAAGATGTTTTGGCAATGTGTTTAACGACACAAACGATTCGTAATCGTTTGGCGGAAGTTGGCCATTTTGAGATGTCCTGCAGCTTTTGTTTAGTGATAAGTGGGGCTTCTATTTTTTAGTGGCAGCAGCGGATGCATACAATAACCCCTTCAGGCAGGTTGGAGGAGGCGGTGTAATAGTTTGGGCCGGCACTTGATGGTAAACGGGACTCCATATTTTTGGAGGTAACCTCACCGTAGTACGTTATGTATAAGAAATTATCGAGTAATACATCCGTCAAACCAGGGATCTCATTAGCAAGGATTTTTGATCGCTAGATGACAATGCCGACCTCATAGAGTTAGTCGTCAATGTTCAGAAAAGCTGGGAATTTCCCGTCTGCCTCCAACCCTTTGTACTTAGACCTTAATCCCAGTTGATTCCATGTGGGATGCGTTTCAGAGAAGGCTTTTCGTTCATCATCCGCAGCCAGTTGACCTTTAACAAGTGACTGCAGCGATCTAGGAGTAAAATTCCTTATGAAAATTAATTACGGTTTTTAGTTGAGATGAAAAAAGCTAATGGCATGAGAAGGATTCGAACTCACGACATTCGGCTTGATACGCCGCTGCTCTACCACCTGAGCTATCGTGACTTCGATCCACTCGTGCATCAACTCCCCATCTCAACCTCACCTTACGAGTTTTCCCTCCTTTTGCCATATTTCAAATGTCGACGGAGAGCTTTAGTGAAGTGTACATCATTTTTAAATAGTCGATCGGACCACGAAAACAGTGAATAATTCCTTATCAAGTTAAGTGTCAACGTTATTAACAGTTAACAGGTGCACAGAGGTTTTACCTAACAGAAGACGTTATGCATTAGACCAATATGCTATACCATAAGGTAAAAAAATATTCTCTTTCATTGAAACATAATAATTTCAATTAATTGTAATAGAATTTATAACAAAAATGAAATAAACATTCTGAGGAAAGTAAATACTGGTAATACTGGCAGTATCCATACTAATTTTGAACCAGTTTACCAAGTAAACAAATTATTCGTAATCCATATTCAAATCCTCGAACTATTTAAATTGTACCTGAAATCTTATTGTAATTGTGAATTAATAGGTTCCTTCATTGGATGTATAAATATTTATTATCTACTTTATTAAAAACAATCATTTGTTATTGCTTAACAAGGAGCACAAACAGTCAAATAATTTGAATTTTTAATTGGTAGTCTGACTGAAGAGCGTGTTGTAAACAGGAAGTTTTGTTGTACTTTTTTAATTTTTCTAGTAACATAGTTTGCTCTCTATTTTTCTCAGTATACTTTTTATTGAAGTCTTTCACACATTTATTTTATTTATTTATTTTTATCGGCCGTGTAAACGTTCGGATTCTGAAGAAATGGCCCATCTTTGTTTTATTACAAGTTTAAATTTTAAAATACAAAAACAAACGCCTGTTGTGATGCAAAAACGGTAAAGTGAAACATTCTTTCCTCTTTTTACTTTTGACAAAAGAAATGGAAGAATAGAGAGGACTTGGGAGAAAGTGGCGTTTAAGTATCTTCTTAACAACGACTCCCAAGAAAAAAGATCCGACTGAGACTACCACTTGACTCAGGCTTAGGAACTTTACGACAGCAGCGGAAAGAAAATAGAAGCTGACAGCTCTAAACTCCAATACAAAACTTAAGTAGTTTCTCAAAAGTACAAATAAATTTTTTTACATTCAGTTATTAGATTCCTAATAGAAAACTAATGCGTTAAATAGCCATATTTTGTTGATTTTTGTTTTTGAAGTTTGGCGCGAAGAGGTGTTTGTTCTATATTTGATTTTGGTTGGAGGAATTCTGCTGACTTCCGCACCACTCTGGCTTTCTTTGTTTATTTCTTTTCGTTTGCACGTTTCATAATTCTTTGCACTTCTTTCTCTTTTTCCACTCGGTCTCTCCCTGGCCCTCTCTCTCTCTCTCTCTCTCTCTCTCGCGCGCGCGCACCCTCTCCCTTCCTCTTTCTCATACTCTCTTTCTGTCTTTTCTTTCTCTGTTGTACTCATCGCAATTATTTTTTTCTTTATATTTGCGTGATTTATGTTTGATTCTTCCCTTTCGGTTATGTTCCGTAATATCTTCCTTCTTACCTCTTCACCTCACTCATTCGCTCTTTATTTCTTTTTCATTCATTGTTTATCTATACGCCAATCTGGGAGAGATAGGGAGATAGAATTTTTAACGTTTGTACCAGAGATTGCCTTAGTTTTTCATTTTTCTCTATAATTGAAGAGTAATGAAAATTTTATTAAATCCATTCCCGTAAAACTGTTAAATCCATTTATTTTACACGTAAATTGAATAGAATCGTTAAATTAGAAAGCAAGTTCTAAAGTTGTAAATGTAATTAAACGAGACGGACGAACAATTAATTATCTGGCACGCTTTGCACAATCTGGCCGGTTCGAGCAGAGTCATCAGCTCAATTGTCAGGTGTGCTGATCTGCTGAAAATAAAACGACAGGTAAATGTTTTTCTCAGAAACTGCCGTTATCACTCTGACTGCTGATTCACTACTCCCAAATAAATTAAAGAAATTACTATTCAAGAAAAACTAATAAATACCCAGGACGAAACAATATCCAAAACATTTATCACGAAAAGGTTTAGCATTCCTCACTAATCTGTTCAACAAATGTCTCACACTAAGTTACTTCCTCATTTTCTGGACATTTTTGTTTTCTGCCGAGCCTACCAAATTAATCAGCGATTCAAACAGCTACAGGCCTGTTGGTCTGCTTAGAAAGCCAGTAAAGGGTGCGCAAAGAGTGCTGTCAATAATGGTCATTCGTCATACGGATGACGACCAGATTATGCTTCTTTAGCAGGTTAGGTTCTGGACAGGACTCTTTGCAACTAGCCAGAGTCGTTGATGACATAATTTGGTCAACGCACACTGCCATAATTTTGATGGACATCGAGAAGGTGTTTGTCACACATGCAGGAGTGGCGATTAAGCTAATCTATTTATATTATATAGCAAATTTCGAATCTCTTCAACTGAACCCTGTCTCAAAGTTGTGGCACATCTGCTGGTGTCTCACATGGACCTGTAATAAGAGCTGTTCTTTTTCCATACAGACCGATTTCTGATTAGCCTTGTACACTGGTGATATTGCCATCTGCACTTTGTCCTATTTAATGGTTACACTAGTCAGCAGACTTACAAAGCTATGCTATGTGCCAAGATATCCTCTTTACAAAGCGCTTAAATCGACATTTAGTCTTTCGGATCAGATAATAAATCCTTTGGGCTGTTGGTAATTTCCTTGGGGTAATACATGGCAGTGTCATATTCGCCTAACAATTCAGAGACCCTAACTGTCATTAAACAAAATTTTCTGCTATAAAGTAGTGATTATACCAATACTCTTGCCCCTCAAAAAGTTTGACATTACGATCGCACATTGCCTTGCTACAAATTATGAAAAATAGGTTTTTACGGCTGGTGATCTCATCTTTTAGACTTGCAAATTAACACAGGAATGGATGACGTTGCACACTAAATAAAAAGCTTCTTCTTTGAAAGGGTGTGCTAAGCAGCAATCAAATTGGAGACTATGATTTGGTTCTTAGCCGTAGAAAACGATAAACTTTTTAATTTCAATCGCGCCTAGGGGGCTTAGGGTTCTTCTTTGTATTTAAACCCCTAAATTCATAAACCTTAATTAATTGAAAGAGCGGACCACGAAAACTAGAGAATTTAATGTTAAAATGAAGTATATCTTCGCTTAAGAACTTCGTGGCCATTTCATCAGTCAATCAAGCCGAGAATCAAATTTGAATTTTGGAGAATTTGGAATATGTCAAAAAGTAGGGAAAATTCGAAAGGTGAGGTAGAGACGACAAGAAGTGAGAAGAAGAGTACGAGTGGATCGAAGTTACGATAGCTCAAATGATAGAGTAGCGTCGTGTCTAGCCGAAGGTCGTAGGTTCGAGTCCCAATTTTTTATGTTAACTGAAAACCTTAATCAATTGTAGTAAATATTTTGAATAAAAATTATACTCTAAAACAAGGCTAGCTGAACAAGCAAAGGGCTTTTTACTTCTCCCATGATTATTTTGCACCAAAATTAAATTTTCTACACATGAGAAAGTAAAGACGAGATGAATGGATCGACCGTTGAACTACGAGGATAAACTGGATCTTTGGTAATTTTTCTTTTTTCTTTCGATTTTTGCCGAGCTTCCGACGATTATATTGTCATCATCAATGCCTGTTTATTATAGGAAAACATAATAGTTAGACATATTATTGTTCAATTCATTCCATTCACTAATTTTGTGGTTCGCTTGGCCAATTAATATATTTCACTGAATACGGTTTTTAGTTGAGTTAATAAAGTCAATAGCACGAGCGGGATTCGAACGCCGATGCATTAGCTATCGTGACCTCGATGCTCTCGGACCCTAACTTCCATTTGTCGTCGAGAATCCAATCCGATTACAGGACATTTGAAAAATGACAAAAAGAAAGGAAAAATTCAAAAGATGTGGTTTAGATGGGAAGTTACTGTCCGAGTGGTTCGAGGTCACGATAGCTCAAGTGGTAGAGCAGCGGCGTATCTAGCAGAACATCATGCGTTCGAATCAAGTTCGTGCCATTTGTGATGATCGTTCAGATGAAAGGAATATGCACTGTGGAAGAGAGGGGACGATCAACACAAACACATCGGAAAAAGAGGAGGAGATAGGCGGCTATCCGAAAAGGAATGCGCTAGCAGATAGACGTCTACATTTTACTGTTTTGTGCCAAAAGATCCAAGGTATTATATCTTTGCGATTCATTTCGGGAATTTCCTAATTGTTTAAAGATTTTTTTGTCTCTGAACATTGCCTTTTGAAAGATTGTTAAAAGATTGCTAAAGAAAAGTATTTCTCCATCTTTGGTTAAATTTTGTTTGTTTCGTGCCAAGAAGAGGCCTTTTTTTTTGTTAATATATTCTTTGACTTATATTATATTTAGTTTTTTTATTGTGTAAGATCCACCCTCACACATTGACTTCTTTATCTTAACTAAAAACCGTATTTAATTATTATTGTACAATGTAGAAACAAATATGTTATCTTACTCTATAACTCGATGACTTAAAATATGTCATGAGAAAAACAGTATTTACAATAAACCTATTTAATTATTCAGATATCGTGAGATGGGGTCTGGTGCGATGTAGGTATCAGGAAAACTTTCTTTATTGTGCCAACGTTTCGATCTTTTATTGAGATCATCTTCAGAGCCTGGGATTTACAAACATTGTTTACATTTAGAAAATGCATGTAGGATGTGGATAAGTGAATTTATACAATGCAAAATATATTTTACATGCCATCATAGTATTTATACTCACTCAAAGTGTTTGTCTTCTGTGTAAATGTGCCATTCTTGCGTGTCTTGTTGAGAGTGCCAGTGAGCTTTTGCTGTTTAATGTTTATGTATGTTGGATTTTGAAGGGGTGGGGAAGGAAGTGGGTATAGAAGAGACAATTTTGTATAAATCGTCGGCTTCTTTGAGGTGAGAAGACAAAGGGAAACAATGTGTTGGTAATGTTTCGGCCAGATTATTCTTTCAGGATTTTATAGGAAGGGATAAATGGGAAAAGGAAAGCTCCATTGTTGGACAATTTTTTTTTTTCTGAAACCTACATCACACCAGACATCATCTCACGATATCTAAATAATTATCTATTAACGGTCACTAATCTCTACAGAAACCTATTTAAATTTGGTGAAGCTGAGCATCTACATATAAAAAAGATAAGATATAGAATTAATTAAAAACAATAAAATACAACATAATATACAATTTTACAACAATGTAGTTGTATAGGATACCTCGGTTAACCTAAATAGAAATAGATGCCTTTTTTTCTTACTTTTTTCAAGAACATTTGGATATGATAGTTGTTGATTATTTTAGTTTTTATAAAATGTAACTAAAATCGCTCTAACTTTTACACAAGTGAGACATACTACCAAATTTAAATAATTCCATTATAAATGTAGTTTTTAACACTCATCAAATTAGAGTAAGATAATACATTTGGTTTCAATTTTGTTTCTAAATTGTACAATATGTCTAATTGCTATGTTTACCTATAATAAAGAAGCTTTGATGATGATATGATATGATGAGGATATGATCGTCGAAAGCTCGGCAAAAACCGAAAGAATTGTCGTCCAGTTGTGACCTCACGGAAGATATTTTTTTCCACATGAGAAACTGTTGTTATTAATCGTGAAAGCTTACACTGAACGTGCTAAAACAGTTCTTAAGTGATGATCGGAGGCGAAAGATTACAACACAATTAAAAAAAAATAAAAAATTGAAGTATTATTTATGAAAGACAGAAACCAACAGTTCTTATCTGGATTAGAAAGAATTCCGTACGACGACCGCATGCATATATCAAAGAAAAGAAGGTTTCTGGAAGGAGGAGGAGAAAAAAAATCTAAAATAACTGTGCCGGGGGCTTAAATCAATGTGATGTAAGAACCCGCTAAAGTACTCCCTTCGGCGATATATATCAGGAGGGAGGGCTGCACTTGTGAGACCACTGCGTCGTAGGGGTTGATGTTTTTCATTTTCACAAGGGGTTAGAACATTTCATAAATACGTGAACGAACACACTCATGTTGATTGTCCTTCGTACTGTTACTGTTAAAAGCTAATGCTTTTTACCCATTCCAATAAAATCTAATGCCCCACATTTAATAGGTACATTTACTATATACAGTACTAACCCTCTTATCTTCAAATAAAACATATGGTTAACGATAATTGGTTTCAAACTTTGTTCCATATTACTCTACTATACTCTTCATAACATTTTTAGAAATATAGTAAATAATTAAGTTTTATGTAACGAATAATTATTGATTCCTTAAATATAAAAGATGTGCAACCCAAAATCCTGATTTGTTATCCAAATCACGATGGCTTTTTTTAACTTGAGTGATAGAATAGAAATAATTCGTTGTTCAATTTTATAACTGTAACATTCTATAGTGTGTACGTAAAAACAATTGGCAAAAATTACCTTCCAAAATTATTAGCATTGATCGAAAAATTTTGAAAAATAATTGAAAATAGTAATTTATGAGTTTTTCAAAAAACCAACGTTAAGACTAGAACAGTCCTTGATGTCTTAGTGTTATTTGTTATGATTTTGTTTCGGGTTAAATCGTAAGATGCCAGAAGTTAGTATAAAAAGGAAAATTAATCAATCTTTCATCCAAAATGCTATCTATGCACTCGAAAATTACTAACAAATGGTTCAATTCGTGCCGATATAACTAACTTGTGTCAAAAGGACTAACAATCTACAAATTCTATCTATTATGAATGAGAGTATAAGGGCAGGTGAGAAATTAACAAAAGAAATGTATTGGTCTGATCTAATTAAAGCATATTTGAGAATAAAAGTACGTGTAAACAAAAAACAGCTGTTAAATTCTTGGCTGCCATGTTGGTTACCTACGCCCTAACGGCTAGTAATGTGACTACATTTTCGGCCTAACACCTAACATTGAACTGGGCCAGTTAGATCGACCAATGTTAACTAGCCGATTCTTACAAGACTACGTCAACATTTACAACAACATCTAACTTAACATAGTTATCAGGGTTAACACAAAGCTCGTGACACCCTACTACAGTCACAAGCGGAAAAATCGCAACCAAACGCCAATATTTCGTACATTGTAAAACACCAGAACGTTTTCCTCGGTCACTAGTGTCGTCATCGTCTTTCAGATCTAACACGACCTGACTGAGTTAACAGGATTAACACAAAGATCGTGCATAACCCTATTGAAGGAGGGCCGCGGTAGCCGAGTGGTTAGCGTGAGAGACTCTCGGCTAGTAGACCCCGCGGTCGATTCCCGCCGTCGCCTCTGGCCGTTTTTTCACGATACCCTTCCCCCAAAAAAACGAATAACGGAATAAAATATATACAGCAGTCTGGATCTAGATATGCTTAGTTCATGAGGCCATAAATAAAAAATAAAAAAAAACTATTGAGCTTTGACCCCCTCCAGATCTATACAACTTGTTACGACCCGCGTGGGTTGTGCTTTATAAAAAAAAAACCAAAGCTTTTTTCTCTATATTTATTAATCATGAACAAAGACAAAAAGAAAATTATATTGTTTCTGATGGGGTTGAGGAAGAATCGGCTTTAGATTTTTCTAGAGGGATGCACTTTAACCTCTATTCTTCTTTTCATATAGTGGCTAATGGTCGACAAACCTGTCGGTTTCATGATGGTGGCAAATTCATGAGCGAACGTTACCCGGGAGCGTAATGATCACACTTTTCCGAAGAGGCTCTAAGTGGCGAAAGATTTATAAAAGGTCTTTTCACGAGACTATTATATAACACATGTGAGTTAAGGAGAAAAATGCGACTGTCCGACGTGATGGCCATTCATTTAGCACTGTCTTCGGGAAGGAAAGGAAATAAGTTCTTTTCAATGATTTGGATTTGTAGAGGAGGCTTTGAGCCATGACCGCCCAAATACTTTCAATCCTTTAGACTTTTACTCTTGGACAAATTTATCCAAAATAACATAATACTAGCCCTTTTTTATGAGGTTCATTGAAAACTATAAAAAAAAGGATCTTCAACCTCCAACATACCATTGACAAGCGATACCAAGCATACCACTGGCAAGTGAATTAAAACAAGCAGTTTTAGTGAAATTTGCCAATATTTAGGAATTTTTGCAGCAACGTAGTGAATTCTTGACATTCTTCATAAATCATCCACTGTTTTGCAGGCTTATGCGAAACGGTTATCAGACATAAAGGGTCAGCTCATTCTTAAAACAAATTAATGTAGAATTTACATCACCCCCTCAATTTTATTGAAAACTGCACGTTTAATAGGAAAAAATCTGTTACTCGTGTGACATGTTTTTGCGAAATTGATTTTTACACATTTTCTCAATGGAATGAGTTAGAAAAGACATTTTTACAGGATTCTACTTTATTTAATCTTTGTTCTGGCTTACCTCATAGCGAACCACCCTATATAAACATTAATTCAAAATTCACTATTTTCGTGGTCACTCGACCAATTAATATATGACAATTAATTACGGTTTTTAGTTGAGATGAAAAAAAGTTAATGGCACGAGAGGGATTCGAACCCACGACCTTCGGCTAGATACGCCGCTGCTCTACCACCTGAGCTATCGTGACCTCGATCCACTCGGGCATCAACTCCCCATCTCAACCTCACCTTACGAGTTTTGCCTCCTTTTGCCATATTTCAAATGTCGTGTAATCGGTTTGGATTCTCGATGACAATTGAAATGGCGACGGAGAACTTTATAGTGAAGTGTACTTCATTTTTAAATCATTAATTCACTATTTTCGTGGCCGCTCGACCAATTAAGAACCACGGAAACAGTGAATTAATGATTTAAAAATTTAAATTTAAAAAATTTAAAACTCGTAAGATGTGGTTGAGACGGTGAGTTGATTTCCGAGTGTCACGATAGCTCAGGTGGTAGAGCAGCGGCGTATCTAGCCGAAGGTCTTGGGTTCGAATCCCTCTCGTGCCATTAACTTTTTTTCATCTCAACTAAAAACCGTAATTAATTGAAAATGTTTGAACTAGATTATATTTTCTTTCAGAATTTTTGCATTGACAAAAAATCAATAAAGATTTAATTTAACATATTCATGTTCAATCGCCACCATAATTATGTAAACCTAAGACTTGTACTTTTTGTAATTAATAATTATGGCTAAATCTGGTTAAATATATTACTCAATGGATCCTTGAGGGTTGTTTGACTTATCTTATGTTCCATTCTATTTATTCGTTTATTACATCATATGGTAACAGACAGGGGATTTACAATACCCACATATGTAAGACAATTTATACAATTTATTTTAGCTTACTATAAATATTATTGTATAACTATGGAAATAAGAAAAAAGTCTGAAACTTACTGAGCTAAACATCGGTCAAATATTTTTTTACGTTTAATTATTTTGTAAACTATATTGTTACCAGCTTTGCCAACTTTTAGAGTTTCATTTTATTTTGTTAATGATTGTGATTTGTTTGAGCGAATGTAGTGATTGTAATTTATTAGCGTCAGTGGCTAGGGTTATCTTCCCAAGAACTGCCGAGTGCGAACGAACGTGTAATGTAATTTATTAGCTTGACTGGAAATACTTATCCCCAATCACGCCGACAAATATCGAATACCCATAGAGTATGATCGAAGTCGAGGGTGTGAATGTAATTTATTAAATGGAAGAGTAAATGGAATGGTAGAGGTATTGTTGTTTGTTTGCCAGAAGTTAATGAAAAAGGAAAATGAATCATCTTTTTCATTCAAAATGCTATCTATGCCCTCGAGAAGTACAAAAGGAATTCTACAATTCCTGCCGACGTACCTAACTTGCATCCTCACGTCAATCAGCCTACAATTTTATAGGATATGGGATGTATATATTATGAATGAGAGTATCAGGAGCGGTCAGAAATTAACAAAAGAAATGTATTGGTCTGATCTAATTAAAGCATATTTGAGAATAAAAGTACGTGTAACAAAAAACAGCTGTTAAATTCTTGGATGCCATGTTGGTTACCCACGCTCTAACGGCTAGCAATGTGACTACAGTTTCGACCCAACGTCTAACATTGGCTCTGGCTTGCTAGATTGAGCAATAGTAACTAGCCGATTGTTACAAGTCTACGTCATCATTTTTCTCGATCTAACAGGGTTAACGGGATTAACACAAAGATCGTGAATACCCCCATTGATACGTACAATCACTTAGAACGGAACGTATTACGCCTCGCGCGGGTTGTTGTTTTATAATAAAAAGTCAAACAACCTTTTTTCTATACATCTATTAATAATGAACAAAGCCAAAAATTATGTTATTGCAGAGTATAGTGATCTTAGCAATAGGATTAAGAAAGGAGAGGGTTGGTTATCTTTATATCGTACATCTTGGCTGGAGGAAAAAAATAGTAGTTTTGAAACGTAAGAAAGTGAAGTAAAGACAAACTAAAAAAAGAGGGGGCTTGGGATGACCTATGCTGCCTACCCTAAAAGTCAGCTTAAACATTACTCGCAAAACCAGAACAATTCGTTTTTCGTATAAATGGAATAAAATTAGCATATTTTATAAATTTAAAAAAATATGGACAACGAACTTAAAGTCCTGCAAGAAATAAGTCTTCCAACGCATGAATAAACAACATTATTCAAATATATTTTAACACCAGACAATACAGAGAATTATAATGGGAAACAAATTGAAATTAAAATTTTATGCAAACAAGAAAATCCGGGTTTAACTCAGCCGTGTAGCATACTGCCACGAAGCAAAGAATCGGAAGAAGAAAGTAGCGTCTGTTTATATTTTACAAGCCACTTAAGCTCAAACAATCGTAAAATAGTTTATTTATCGCAAGTAAGAGGTCGGATGGGTGAGTCAAGGTGAAATACGCGCATTGCCTACTTAAACCTTAAATCAAATTTAAACCCTTCGAGTGACAATTTATCCGGTTTAATTCCTGCTCAAGAAAGGAAACGGAATGAGCTCTCAAGCAGAGAAGAAATTGTTTTTTTATGACACTAGACATATACACGTCATAAAACTTTCATTCACCCCGGTATTACAAAGCCGGGCATATTAACTATTAAGCTAGAAAAGGAGTCCTAAAATGAAATTAAAACTGTTTCATCTTGTATTGAAGAAAAAACAAATTTGAGAGAAAACCTTTACTCAAGATCGAAGTCTTAAGTTATCCTTGGATAGAAAATCTTTAAAGATTTCATTAATAAATTATATATACATATATATATATATATATATATATATATATATATATATATATA
>CM077103.1:28534356-28545600 GCA_039619505.1 Cimex hemipterus | reverse complement strand
TCTCTCTCTCTCTCTCTCTCTCTCTCTCTCTCTCTCTCTCTCTCTCACTCCTCCCCTCCTCTGTATTTCTTTTTTCTTTTTCCCCTCTCCATATCCATGTACCTATTACAACGCTTAATTGTACATTCCCATTCCATATTTCACTTTATGTATATTTTTAAATACCCAAATATATGCAACAAATTAAAATTTATGGATTTATGGCATAATCCGATTATAAGATTACATCATTCAAAAACATGTTTTATTGACATTTAGACTAGTGTTGTTCGCCCTCTTCAAACATATTGAACGCTACTTGTTTCCCGTCGGGAGGAGGCGGCACTGTCAGTGAATTTGACAAATAACATTGTCCTCGGCCGGCCCTTTTCGCCGGATGGCCAGACAAAAACCGAGAGGGCTTTGAAAGGGCCGAGGTGAAGCAAAGGGGCTTCCCTTCATTAGTTCAACGTGAACACACTTAAATGCCATACCGTACCTAGAAACAAAACGGTTTACCAAATATTGGATCATGCCTCTGGAAAATAAAATGAACAAGAATTAAACAAAATGCTTTATGCCCAAAATGAAAACTCTGACCGGAACGGATCATGTGTTACTTAATTTACACAATTAAACTCCACTCGCTTATTTTCTCTCTCAAAAAAAAATAATAATAATGGAGTTTTTTATTTTTTTATTTTTCAAACCGTTCTACAGGATTAATTTCGAGAATTAACATAATTTCAAAATGTCCATGGTCTAAAATTTTAATATAATAACGTAATGTGTTGTTAATTTTTTTAATAGTAAGACTGCAATTGTTATTAAATGTAAGCTTAGCAACAAAGTAATAAATGTAGCATACATTCACGTTGAATATGTTTAACATAAAGAGATAGTTTTTTATTATTTTTAATAGTATCAATTTCCAAATCCAATCCTGATTTTTTGACATTGGAAAATGGGAAAAAGTGAGAAAATTTATTTACTATCCGAGAGGATCGAAGTCGCGATAGCTCAAGCGGGAGAGTAGCGGCGTATTTAGACGAAGGTCGTGGGTTCGAATCCCGCTCACGACACTGACTTTTTCACCTCAACCAATACCAATTAATTGAATGAAGTAACTTGGTCAATTGACCACTAAAACATATTTATGGATTAATTGTTAATAATTAAAATAAGTATCACTTCTATAACAGCTCCCCGTGGCCACTTCATAAGTCGCTTAGAATTCAAACCTTATTACACATTTGAAAATGGCAAAAAGAGGGAAATGTTAAACGGTTGTAGGCTGAGATGGAGAGTCTGGGGGGATCGAAGTGATGATATGAATATAAGTGGTAGAGTGGCGGCGTATCAAGCTGAAGGTCGTGGGTTCGAATCCCGCTTGTGACAGAAAAAATAATAAATTGTATAAAAAAATCAATTAAAAAATCCATAAAGTTCTTTTTATAGAATAAGACAGCTCTGCGATTTAAGGTCGGGTCAGAATGATAGCCCACCATTTTGTCTATACTTTACAATCGTGTATGTTCATTAAATCTTTTTAATATGAAAGACTTTGTCAGCAATTTTAATAGAGGCTTGTTTTGTTTAATTGCCAGTACATTTTCATTCTTGAAAATAATAGAGAATGTAGGATTTACTTAATCTTTTTAGAAAAGATTGCACACCTGTTGTTTGTGAACAAAAATAATACCTAAATCCAATTGTGTGCCAAGTTATGAAACTCAGCATGTAGCGACTATCTGTAAATATTTTTAACGGGGACGTGCCAGTTGTTAGACGCTTTCTGACTGTGCAGTAATTAACAATGAAAAATCGTATAATGTTAATTTCGGAAATATCTTGAAATATTGGCCGGAGTAGGAAAGTCACTTCTACGTTTTAAATAACCAAAGGCCATAATCGATAATCAGACTAGAGAAAGATGAAAAAGCAAGGCCTTAATCGTTTTAACCAGAAGGGAAAAAAACGAACAATTTTTGAAAATGGCTTCAGTTCCATTTTTGACAGCTTAGCAAATCGGTCATCGAGCTTTAGTGTCAAGCAACATAAAGATGGTCATAAATCACGCAGATCCAGGGGGGATAAAACATAAATAAACTTCATAAGGAACAAGGAGGAATATAGATAATGTTTACCTAAAAGAATTAACCTTACCTGCGCGGAAGAACGGGAATATTTCCACGACCAAAAATCAATGTATTTTCAGAAAAGCAAGGTGGTTGATGAATTGAGGTTGTAACGGTAACAATAATAATACAAAAATATTTGCGTTTCTCATGAAACGAAAAGTATGTAATATACCAAACTAATAGAAAATCAATTAACAAATACTCAGAAACAACAATATGTCAATGGTGCATATTCATTTGTATTAATAAATAATATCAACGGTAACTAGGCAGGAGAAAGTTTAAGCCTTTCCTAGGCATAATGATTATTTACCCATTAGTTTTGAGTTTTTTTAATTTTATTTATGTTTTAATAAAAACTTTTAAAGATGCGCCTATCTTTTTTCCCCAGATCAAAATTAATATTTACTATTATTTCCTGGGAGTGTGGTTTACTTGCACGTTTTACCCGTTGTTGATAGCCCATCATTGCATAGATGCATGTATAGTACTACAGTTGTAGTTTAAATCATCTCCAACAACGAAACTAGCTCTACCGTTCGATAGTGATATGATTGTTCTCATAAATTTGTTTAAGTTGCGGTATTGCACGTATCCAGTATTCCTTCTTGGTATTCTTGTTGTTTTAAAAAACAAAATTGTTCATAATTTTTCGGGTTTCTTTAAATGGTTTATTGATAAATGGCCTTTGTAATTTTGTAATTATGATATGCTCAATATGATAATCTGTCGATCGACCCAAGATATGTCTTGAAAGAAATGCATCATAAATCATCATACAAATACGTCTAAATAGTTTGTACAAGTACTTTCTTTTTACTCTTAATATTTGGTAAGTTCTAAAGAATTTTTTCTTCCGAACACAAAAAGAGAAATTTGAATTATTTAGCAATTCGAAAAGTAGTACGCTTCATTCGTGTACCTAACTTGTACCCAAACGTCTAACAGCCTAAAACTTTATAGATTATGGGATGTGTCTATTATGAATGAGAGTACAATGGCAGGTCAGAAATTAACAAAAGAAATGTATTGGTCTGATTTAATTGATGCGTATGTACGAATAAATATATGGGTAAACGAAAAACAGCTGACACATTCATGGCGGCCATGTTGGTTACCTACGCTCTATCGGATAACAAAGTGACTACATTTTCGACCTAACATCTAACATTGAACATGGCCTGTTAGATCGAGCAATGTTAACTCACCATTCGTACGTCATCTTGTCTTGATTCACCAGGACATAACAGATTTAACAAGGTTAGCATATAGATCGTGAATATCTCTATTATTTCTCCCTTAATATGTGCTATCTTTTTGTCCCACCTCACAATTAAAAATACTATTATATCCACCAGTTAAGACGTAACAAACAAGTCATTTATTTTTTTTTTTTTAAGTTAATAAAAAAGTTAACATACACCCGAAATCTTCGGATGTGCTATCTCTTTAACGTTAATTTTAGGTCGTACGTTCAAAGAAGCAAGGTGAATTTATTTCTAAAGCCAAATCAGGCTTGGAATAAGAAATTCGAACTTATTTGATGAAAAGAACGCTATAATCCAATGGAGCGAAGAACATCTCGTTTCATCGAGAGATCTTTCCAACATTAAATTCCAACCTTTACGCACGATGATTATTTAAAAGGAAATATTTTTCAAAAATCGACCTCGACTGTTTTATAATAGGCCACCCACGCAGTCTCAAAGATTATTCACTTATAATGTAATTTAAAAAAATTAAACGTTAATTACTTGCATGTGCTTACTAATTATTTGCCCAGCCTACACCTTGACAAAGCAGTTGTTTAGATCGAAACTTGATTATTTCAACAACAAAGTTGGCGTTTGATGAATGGTTTTCGTATAATTTCCGATACGATTTGGTCATGGTTTGAAGGTTTCATAGATAATTTCCCACATTGATGGCCAAGATGACAATACAATTTCTATTAATATAAACTTAATAAATTAAAAACGATAATTTTATTTCTTTTTATTGTTGCAGGTATGGAAATCTGGTTTCTCGAATTACACCTATCCTTGATCACCTCGGGGCGTCTGAGTAAGTTGGATACAAGAAAAAGAAAAAAAGCGAGTAAGACAAAAGCTATTTGAAATCCGGTCGAAAACGTGAATGACTGGGTCAGCGCTGACCTCGACATTCTCCGACGTTTGGTGAAACGTGAACGGTATCATTGTTCGAACAAAATCCGAGATGACGAATATTTTCACACGATGGCAGTACCAGTAAATTAAATAACTAAGATTTTTTTTTTTTGTATCATTTTATCACAGCTGCTCTCCCCTTAGAAACTACATTTCATTACGTTCGCCCCTGCACTAAATATGATTGCGTGACTTCAATTTCACCGTCGATCTCGGGGTCGACGGCCATGTCGTGCCGCGATGGAAGGAAACTTCAGTCAAATAAAAGTATACGTCAAAAAAAAAACCTTTGGCTTCAAAAGATTCCGCAAGGGAAAATTCTGTTGAAATTGGGTTCACTTCCGACGAACCCGGCTTGATATTTTCGATTATTATGTTTCCGTGCCTAGCAGTGGAAATATTGTGTACGTCCCAATGTGGGCAACTTTATTGTTGCCTTTTATATAAAAGAAAAAGTATTTCTCGCGTTGAAAAACAGCCAGGGACAAACAGCGTACTGCTCGACATTGTCGAATTTAAAGAGTCAAACGTTTCAAAAAATAAAAATTCAGTTTCTTAAGTTAACCAGAAAAATCCAAGGATAGCTTAGAGATTGAATAATTCAGAGTTTTAAAAACATTTATACGGTGATATTTTTCTCATGAATATAATATCCATCCCATGAATTTACTCCTGTATTATTCGGTTATTCTCTAAAAGCAAAACACTTCAAAAACAACAAAACCTGCTAAGTCCTTGATAGCTCATCTTCCAAAATAGACCTCCTTTGGGAACATTTGTAATCAAACTTTTTATCCAAATCAAGAACTTCGCAAAACAAACAGTACGGATCGTCGTGCACGAAAACATGTTTGGGATAACGAAAGCCGGCCTGTTCTGTAACAAGTGAAAACATAGTCGGCGGAAAGGGAAATTTTTGATCTCGAAAACGACCGGAGCCCAAAAAAGATAATATTCGGCGTTCCGGCGTGAAAAATATTCCTTTTATGCAAATCAGCCTCATGATGAACAACGTAAGAGTTCTTAACAACAATAATGTATAATATAAAAAAATGTAGCCAGAAGCGTAATAACGTCGTGTTTTTTCTAAGCCGCTTTGCAGCTTCAAAGAGCCAGAATTAAACAGAAATAATTTCTGGAAAACAATTTTGATGAGTCTTTATTTCTGAATAAAACATCAAAAAATAGATTATTATTTGCTTTAATAAAATCAATTTTTAAAACATTATATTTGTTAGAAACTATTATTTTAGGATTATGTTCTTGGAGGTATGCTGAAAATTAATACTACCCAATTTTGTTTTCGTCATTTTAGGTCCTTTTACACTTAGTATACCTCTTGAGAAATCTAGCCTTGATCGATACGAATACAATTGAGAGCCAAGTTTGAGTGTTGAAATATGAATTGGAAAAAAAAATAGTTTAGAAATAAACAAAACGTCAGCTAACTCGTTGACTCGCAAATGGACTCACTTTCATGCATAACTTTCACCTCATTGAATAATGACAAAAGCACAAACGGATGATGAAAGACGCTGAAATATTCCAATAGAAACTAGCAGTTTGTAGTTAAATGTATTTTTTTTTTTGACAAATTGTTAGCCGTTATTACCTCCGAAGATTTATTTTGCATCATTCTTTTATATTCCTTTACTGGTGGAAAGTAATAAAAAATTATCCAAAATTATCGATAGCTAAAGTGACACATAGTTAACGATAGCTTAAATTAGTAGTGTCTACTAGTTTTTTCGAATAGGGATATTTGATTGTTCTTTAGTACGAAATGGAGGAAAAGATAGGCGTGGCCAATAATCTAAATATCCATTGTTTAAACTATGAAAATTGAACAGGCTTATCTAAGGTAGAGTTTCATGGAGCTGTGTTAAACAGGGTACATCAGGGTCCTTCACCTACAGCATGTAAACTATCCGTACTTTGCAATAGTTCAGACCTCCGTTGTTGGTCAATAATCCAATTACCTATAGTTATCGACAGCTTAAACCATAAACATTCAACGATAAACTAAACAATACATTATTATTGATAGCATACAACTCCGACAATAAACTATGCAAATTTTTCAATAGTCTAAAATATTGAATACTAGGGGTATTCTCGATCTTTGTGTTAACCCTGATAACTCTGTTAGGTCGTGTTAGATCGAGAAAAATGATGACGTAGCCTTGTAGGGATGGCTAGTTAGCATTGCTCCATCTAACAAGCCATTAAATTGCACCTATCGATCTGGGTACATTTTGATATATATAAATTATTGTAACTGAAAGTGGAAAGAACATTTTTTTTTCAAAATGCCACACGTAAATATTACTATAACGGAAAAGTTGGTAGGGTGCGATGTCAGGATTATAAGCAGGGAGAGGCACGATTCTGGTTCTTTTTACAGTTTTCGTTTATAATTCATATTATTGACATTTGTATTTACAACAATTTATCAATAATTGCTTGTCTCGCTTGAAACACAGATGTGATCACATATTTTGTGCTGGTGTATTTTTACATGCTTCTGCATGAAATAAACAATCATAAGGCTATAGACTTATAAACAGCATCTTTGAGACAATTTAATTTTCTTCAGTCAAATTACAATTTTGAAACAGCAAACACTCTAGGGCCCAGACGATCATATTTTAAGCTTGGGTCCATAGAATAGAACTCTAAGAAATTCTAAAAAGGAGATTAAAATGTGCACAAATCTGTTTTATTTTCAAACAGCCAATAGTACAGCAGGCTTTAGAATACTTAACTTTAAGTCATATCTGGTTGAAATTTTCTAACATATCTCCAACTCCTGGGAAAACGAAATTTGAATGACTGGCCAGACACGGCAAGATTGAATGCAACGAAGAAGGTATCAATTAGCAAAACCAAGAGCACGCTCCAAAGCAAACTAAAAGAGAAAATAAACAAACGGAGGGAAAAAGAAATGGCCGTACTTGAAGAATTGCCGGAAAGTGTTCTACGCTTGGCAGTGCACAACCTGGTCTAGGGACAAAGCCAGTTATCTTTGGTTGCAGTGGATGAAAGAGAGACTATAGCCACTACTAACCGAGGAAAACGTTTTGGTGTTCTACAATATACGAAATATTGCCGTTTGATTACGATTTTCGGTTTCGAAGTACAAAGTTTCTTGCGACTATAGTAGGGGGATTCACGACCTTTGTATTAACCCTGTTAACTCTGTTATGTCCTGCTAGATCGAGAAAAATGTTGACGTAGTCTTGTAAGAATCGGCTAGTTAACATTGCTCGATCTAACAGGCCAGGGCTAATGTTAAATGTTAGGTCGAAAATGTAGTAGTAGCATTGCTATCAGTTAGGGGATAGGTAACCAACATGACCGCCATGAATGTAACAGCTGCGTTTTGTTTACACGTACTATTATTCTCAAATATGCATTAAATCAGACCAATATATTTCGTTTGTTAATTTCTGACTTTCATTCATAATATATGCACCCCATATCCTATAAAGTTGTAGGCTGTAAGACGAATTGAAGCGTGTCATTTTTTACTGCTTTTTGAGTGCATAGATTGCATTTTGAATGAAAGATTGGATGTTCCTTTTTTATTGACTGCTAGCATCTTAAAATTTAACAGAAAACAAAACCGAGACAAACAACAAGCCGTCAAGGATTATTCTTGACTTATTTTTGGTTCTACCAGTCGCCATGTGCAGCATTGCGGAAAAATTTAATATGCTAAGAAAAGAAGGGGGTGTTCACGATCTAACTGGACATATCTTTATTGGATTTAAAATGAGTTAACATCTTACAAACATCGTCACCACCCTTAATATTTTGTCCAGGCTTATTGATGCTTCTGTGCTTAAAACGTTTATAATAGTTCAAATTTAAAACTGAAGTCAAATTTGTTTAACCGCTTTGCACAAAATTTGATTTGTATTAAGTTTGTTTGGATAAGTTAGGTTAGTGGGTGTGGTCATGGTGCGGCGTGGCGGCCGGTCAGTGTTTCGATCGTGAATGGGATTCCTCCAGACTGTTTGACCCGAATGCTGCGCTTTTTCTTCCTTTTTTATACTCACAAGCCCGCATTCCTAGTTCGCCGGCTTTCTAGTTCCTGGCGCATTCCCTCTCTCGTATTCTAGGACAACCGGGATCGGAATTGTTACAGCTGAACCAATGCCGTTGTGTAATTCGTCTTTTTTTCGACGATGTATTCCGGCCGAAATCTCTTCCTGTTCGGTCTGATTCGGATCGTGCTGCAGACATACAAAATAAAAGAGAACTCTGTGAACTGTGGGGAAACAAATAAACTTTGACGGTCTAGATATCTATTTTTATCTATGTTCGCCCATTGTTTACTTCCAGATCCATTTATTCAAGGGGTTGGCCTGAATTCTGTAAAATAAATCCACAAAGTAGAAAAACCTCTAAGTTTTCGAGAAGTAAATATTTTGTAGTTTAAATTATCTTAACGTTCTGATCCACGTTAAAAGCGTTTCGGCAATCTTCATTGATCTGGCTAATGGACGCGATAGACAAAATAACATATGGACAAACCAGCGGAGTTGAATTGCCTAAATATACCTTGGAGAGCAGGATGATCGGAGAAGATCAAGGTCGAACCTTGCAAACCACTGGAATGATTCATAATTAATTTGAAAAAGCGAAGGTAGATCTGGACGTCCTTCTGCCTTTAATAATCCCAAAGTTACAAGCTAAATCGGAAGAATCTTTCCTCAACTAAGAAATTAATACAATGATATAATCGCTGATATTGTGACACGTGGGTTTTTCAAAAATTATACACTTTGTCAATTTCCTTTTAGATTCTCAATGCAACTTCGTGTAATTATAGAGTATCAAAAGAGAATTGAATACGACCAAAAAGAGTACCACAAGAAAATTTCTATAAATATTTATTTTCGGGACAAAAATTCTAGAAAGAATCCAAATAAATAATAAACACTTTTAAAAAGCCAGTAAGCCAGTAGTTTGCTAAGAATTGTATACACACAGAAATACATTAATAATAATTTCTTTCAATTAATTATTCTTTATGTAAAATATTTGTTGAGATAAAAATTCTGTATCGGGAGCGGGATTCGAACCCACGACCTACGGCTAAATGCGCCGCTGCTCTTACCACTTGACCTATCGTGACTTCGGTCCGTTCGGACACCATTTGTCGCCTAGAATCCAACAGATCTGAAAAATAGAAAAAATGAGGTAAAAGTCAAAAGGTGGGTTGAGATGGGAAGTTGATGTCTCAGTGGATCGAAGGCGCGATAGGTCAAGTGGTAGACCAGTGGCGTATTTAGCTAAAGGTCGTGGGTTCAATTCCCGCTCGTGACACTGATTTTTTTAACTCAACCAATACCTTACATAAAGATTAATTAATTAAAAGTGGTTATTTGGTCAGTCGGACCACGAAATGGATTTAATAATGGAGACAAATACTCCAGAAAATGTAAAGATTTATATTTTAAATTAGGTCATTAATTTTACTACGTGTCATCTAACAAAATTGAATGGATACTTACGTTTATTTTTTTAATGGAGATTTTTGTTTAAGGTTACTGACGATAAACTTACCACATTCTTTTGCATAATTTTTTTTATTAATGTTGGTTCTTCGTCTGAGAGTCTGGGACAGGCAAACGTCATATACAAAGGACGTATAAGATCGTGTAGGTAGAATGACGGACAATCGAATTATGGAGGAATGAAAGTATCTGACAGACAAACCCGGCTATGTATCACCTACAAGACAGACCAAACTGATCGGTAGCGACGAAATAACAGGTTCAAATTTCACACTGTTGTAAACCAATAGAATAATGAATAATTGTATTAGAAATTATTTGAATTAGAGAGAGAGAGAGAGAGAGAGAGAGAGAGTGTGTACATGTGTGAAAAAAAATAAAATTGATAGGTAGATAAGAAAAAAGAGAAAGAAATAGAAAAACTCGCAAAAGGAAATGTTTGGTACAGATAGAAAAAGACAAATATATATTCTTCTGTTTCTATCTCAACCTACAATTTTCTTAAGAGAGAAAAACAGGCTGACGAGAGAAACTTGGAACGTAGTAGGATAAGACGGCAAGAGAGATTAGATGTATACATGGATAGAGACAGGGAGCTAATCCCGCAACCGGAGGGTCAACAGAACTGGCACGAAAGGAAGAAGTAGATTTGCCGTTTGCTCAACTATGTCGGAAGCATATTTTTTCATTCAAAACAAATTATAAATGACAGGGAGTAACGTATGACATTGTGATCATAGTTTTATTTTGCTTTGATAAACTTTTTTAAACGTTTACTGTTATCGTTTATTGTCAGGTGCTGATTTTTCTTTTGTTCTGAATTAAATAATTTTAGTTTATGACACTATTTACTTGTGAAGGAGATCCACGTAAAAATTCGCCACCGCTTTTACCAAATAAGCTGTCGTGTCTTCGATCCACTCGGACACCCGAATAAGATAAAAAAAATAAGTTAATTACTGATAATAAGTAGTTATAAAAAGCTAAAAATAAAAGATGGGAATTGTACTGACTTCGAACCCATGACCACCGGCTAAATACGCCTCTACTCTAGCTCTTGACCTATCGTAACTTCGTGTGTCCCAGAGGATAGAAGGAAGAATAATTAATTGAATGTTATAAACAATATTATAAATTCCTTATAAAACAATTATGAATATTTCGTCAAAGAATTTTTGTAAAGAACGCCGAGTATGAAATGTACATCGAGAGATTTATAAAATCTGCAGGGGAAAATATTTTTCATTCGTTTCGAGCTCTACGGTTTTCCACAAAACGTAAAATGAGACCTCTCGGGAATAGCACTGCCGTCAGAGGTTAATTTGTAATAAAATGAAATAACGATAAAACCGCGGAATAGAGATCGCTGTTGTAATAACGTTCACCCATAAACTTTATACTTATTTTTTCTTATACACTATTAATTTAAAA
>CM077103.1:28509805-28529356 GCA_039619505.1 Cimex hemipterus | reverse complement strand
CTCTCTCTCTCAATATCTGACTCTCTCTCTCTCTCTCTCTCTCTCTCTCTCTCAATATCTGACTCTCTCTCTCTCTCTCTCTCTCTCAATATCTGACTCTCTCTCTCTCTCTCTCTCAATATCTGACTCTCTCTCTCTCTCTCTCTCTCTCTCTCTCTCAATATCTGACTCTCTCTCTCTCTCTCTCTCTCTCTCAATATCTGACTCTTTTTCTCTCTCTATTTACATAATTATCTATCAACTATCTAGAATCTATTTAATCCCAAATTGTAACGATTTCTATTTTTTTAAACTATGCTGCAATAATGTGAAATTTCTCTCAGCGGTATGCGGGATGACAAACTTGTAATTTTGTTGTTACCGGTCATTTTGGTCTTCGTATAGGTAGTTGGTAGCTGGGTTGGTTCGACAGTCGTATGTCTGTATTTCAACATCTTCATTTGTGTCTGTGTGATTATTGTGAACTTAAGTCTCTTTTAAAAAGTCTTGAAAACGTGCGTGGATATGCGTGATCTTTGTTTCCCAATGTCTTTGGAGGATTAGGTCTGGGTTTTTTACTCTTACAACGTTGTACCCGTCCGGGTCGGTGGTTAAAATTGGTGATTTAAATTGTTGTTAATTTGTCATTACGATTTTTTGAATGTTAAAGCCGATGGAAGTTTCATTTCATTGTTTGGGATGTCCTTCAAACTACTCTTTTCTTCGTGTCCACATCTAGTTGAAATCTGAACGAAGAACGTGGGATTCTATGAAGAGGTTTGGACAGAACTAGATACGGACACCAAGCGAAGTGTATTCCGAAGGATATCGCCAGCAACGTAAAGAAATTTACTAGTTTTCGTGGTCCACTTGATCAATTAATATCGTTCAAATAATTAAGGTTTTTAATTGAGATAAAAAAGTCAACGTGACGAGCTGGATTCGAACCCACGACCTTCGATTATTCGCCGCTACCACCTGAGCTATTGTGGACTTCGATCCACTCGGGCGCTAATTTCCCATCTCAATCCCACTTTTTGAAGGCCGCGGTCAGTGGGTTCTAATCCCGCTCGTGACATTGGCATTTTATCTCGAATAAAAGCCTTCATTAATTGAAGTGAAAAGACACTTGCATCAGCTATCAATCAGGGAACTTTTTTTTTATTGAAGTCCAGAAAACACAAGTGTACTGAAGATGAGCTCAATAAAGATCGAAACGTTGGCACGACAAAGGAAATGTTTTTCTAACACCTACGTCACACCAGACCGCATCTCACGATATTCAAATAATTTTGACTCTATTGTTGATTGATCGTGATTTTGTGTAGTTTGATTTCCCGTCATTGTACCTACACGATCTTATATATTCATTGTATATGTCGTTTATTTTTCATCCTGTCTGTATCATATCCTTGTATTCTCTTGTTATAACCGTTTTAATCAAATTTAATGGACAGACAACATAGCGGTTATATGCCTACTGGTAACTGACAAACAAATTACTGCCTATAATAGTTAACGCATATAGGCCATTGTAAAATATATTTAAAAAAATCGTTTTAAAGCAATTTTGTTGATTGTATTGAAACTCGCACAGTTTAGTTTTATGGCACTTATTAAAAGCGTATACAAACAAAAGTTTAAAGTTTCTACAATGGTCCAAAAGTTGACATTGTTCTCGTTTTTAACATTGTGCTCGAGTTTATTGTGTTTTTCAAGTCGAGAATTCAAATCGTTTTCACAACTATGGGGCGTAATAGGATTAAGGGCTTATAACGTAGAAGTATATAATACACAGGGAATATTTAAACGTCGTAAAAAATTATTTAAACTTAATTTACTAAGTTTTACTAACGGCTATTAATTATTAACCCACGGATATGCAATTAAAGAAATTTAAGTTTTTTTGACCATAAACATGACGTAAAGTTGGTTAACGTGGAACAGAAAAAATACTAGCTGTAACATTATTATTTATCACATAGACATTTTCCATCTCGGGTCGAAAATTGGGAAGACGACTTTTCCTTGTGCACTAATCATCTTGAAAAATGATGGCAAAGTTCAGGGACGTCATTTAACATTGTCAGACGCGAACTGTCTGCGAAAGATCAAATGCCATCTGCGAGATACAAGAACAAATTTATACTTAAGTGTACGATCACTCTCTGACTTCGAGACAATTTTCAGAAACATCAACAATATTATAAAAATGAGGGGAATTATCCTATTATTTTTCTGATATGTTATACTCAAAATAACTTTTTTTTTTTAATTCACTGTATGCGTTCTTCATTGGCCAATTGTCATGCTTTAATTATCATTAAAACTTCGTTATTCTCTGCCTTCCGTCACAGGCACTTAATATATTTTTCGATTCCCGATGTGCTAGCTGTTTCATGGAAGAGTCGGCCGGTCCTGTCTCAGTTTTTCCCATTTTTTAAAGTTGTAATTAAACATATACAAATATAAAAGGCCTGTTATTTATCCTTAATTTCTGCTTCCTGAGAGAAAGATACATTTTTGTTTTCCTGGTTGAGAAATTAATTTAATTGCAGTTCGCCTACCGAATTCACCCAATGTGAGTCATTCATTCCGTATGTTCTGCTTGTGGCAAGCTTTGGGTTGAGCCGATTTGAGGATCTCGTCCGAAGGGTGTGAGTGCTGCACTTGTTTATGCTAGTTGGCTACCTGTTGGTTGCGGTCAATTACCACGTGTCCTGACATCCGTAACAGACTTAACTGATTCGTTTTCCCAGTTGTTCGATTTATTAAGGTGCTTGGCATAAAAATATGTAATCTATACCTAGTAGGCCGTTATTCTCTCAGCTTGGAGAACCGTCGGTGCGGACCTAGTCGTACTGCTATCTCCAATCTCTGTTCCATTTTGGACCCATTTGTATAACATAATAAGCCCCAAGGTTACTGTCATTATTTGGAAGGGTCGGCCTATCATAATTTTATTAATTTCAACAGAAATCGTTGTAACAATGGATTAAGCCTTTTAAGAAAACAATGGATTTAGGAGCTTATTGCATTGGGGACTGAAATCATGACCTACCGGTTGGCTCGGTGGCTGGACGGATAGACTCCACTCGAGGGTATGCATGATGCTCATGATGGTTTGAGCTTAATAAATCAGCAGTAATATGAAGCGAGAGAATAAATGAGATTAGAGACAAGGTAGATTCAATGGTCAACATGAAATTTCCGGTGACCGACGCCAAAACGAGCAATTTTTTTTAACAAATCGAAAACCAATATTTATCATAACAGACGACTTAACAAACACTCCTTAAAATGGATTTAAATTGAATTGGAAAAACATCTTCCTCATTTATTAACTTTGAACTAACTCTATTTATATAAACCCACCGTGACTATTTTTCTTAAGTTGAAGTTCAAAGACAGTAAATACTTATTATGCATTTACATTTCCAACCCTTATTTTTATCAATTCATCAAGCTTTAATTCATTTCGTCCTAAGAGCCTGTTTTAACAATCCAATGTATCCATTATATTTCATGGTCCTGTTGACCAAACAACTTCTTTAAATTAATTAATCGTTATGTAAGGTATTAGTTGAAATGAAAAAGTTAGTGTCACGAGCGGGATTCGAACCCAGGAACTTCGGCTCAATACGCCGCTCCTCTACCGCTTAAGCTATCGTATCTTCGATCCACCTCGGGCTCATCTCAGTAAGGTCAAGGTCCCGGGTTCGAATCCAGCGGCCCTGCATTCGAACCCGACATACTTACCGAAAAAAAAAAGAAAGAAAGAAAAAGATCCACCTCGACACCAACTTCCCATCTCCATCTACAACCGTTCGAATTTGTGCTCTCTTTGGCATTTTCAAAATGCCGTGCAAATATTTTTTTTTTTTTTTTTTTTTTTTTTTTTGTAAATCCATATTTATAAATAACTTATTTCTATTAATTGGATTGATTAAGTTGGTGGGTTTGAATCCCATTCGTGACTAACTTTGACATTTCAACCTTGCATAAAGATTAATTAATTTCCCATGTATTTACACCCAGCATATAGCAATGGGCTTTTTTTCAAAAACACTGTACTCCGAGCGTTAATATAACCTAGGAATTGAAATAAATAATCATAAAAAAAATTAAAATAACCGAAAACATTATTTGATAAATAAATGAAAAATGTTAGCCTTGAAAACGCGCGATCGCTTTTAAAACTAGGGGTAATTATTGTTTACCTTGTAAAACTTGGAACTTGCCGAGAGTAAAAACAGCGTTCTTCTTGATGTATGCAGCAGTAGCAATTTCAGTGCCACTTCAATTATTTCAATTGGACATATATAGAATATATGATTAGGACCCTAATTTTTAATTATTGCCATTACCTTAGTTGGCCTTTGCCTCATATTTTTGCCACTGTCCTCCTCAGTTTTTTGTCTTTTTGATCTAACATCCTAGCTTTGATTGTTTGCCCAGACGTGCTAAGTGCTCGAAGTGGTCCTTCGGTGAGCGTTGTACCCTGGGCGAGGGTTCATAATGTAAGCGTCTCTCTGTTTACACAGCATTATCGTCTTTTCGAAAATCAGAGGTTTTGGTTCCTTTTAAGTGTCGCCGAGGTTGAAGTACAGCTTTTATAACTTCAGACAAATTTTCCCTGCCTAGGAAACCTAATCAGCCCTCGTACGCTAGAACCAACCGACGACGTTCCTTAGGTTCAAACCTGCGACTCTATCCCAGCAAGCTAGAATCTTTTGCGCACTATAGGCGACCTAAAGTCTCGCATTTAATACCAACTGTTTGATTAAATAAGGCTAAGTAAGTAATAAATATGGATTCGTCGTATAAACGAATTGCACATAATTATAATTAACTCGCTTAAATAATGTTTAAAAGAGCAATAAACCACTGGGGTTAAAGATGCCTAAATTATGCCCAATTTAAGTGAGTCAATCAATTAAAACCCTCTTGCATGGGTTCAGATCCTACAAATTACAGTTAAGCCTGCATTTAATGATTTTTCATCTTAAATTTAACGCGAGTATGTGTGCCCACAGTTCCAGTGTTTAAAGGATACAGGGTTGAATTTATTGTATGTAGGAATAATAGTTTTGTGCCCCTAACGTGTGTTGAGAGTAAATGTATTTATTAACTCGAATGTGTAATGCAAGATGGCGATGGCAGAATATTGTCACATCGACCCTCAACTAGGTTAGTTGTAAAATATGTGTATATCGAGTACTTCACCACCCTAATTGAGTGAATGGTATGCAAATAAGAAAGAATGCCTTCAGAGAGAGAGCGTGAATGAGTTTGGATCTAGGAATTTCATTGGTTGAATGCCGATTTGACCTACCTGTAAGCAGCCCTGGTCCCAACCGCGGCGCCTGGACGGTGGACGGTCTACCCCTGGACTGCCAAAATCCTGGGAGACTGATTCTCGAGGTCCGTCCGCAATTTATTTCCCATTACAAAAGCTGGAATCACTTGTCAACTGCAAGTTATTCGGTCAACTATGTACATTTGTGTACACACGTGTATATATACAAGTATACAAGTGCAATTTTGAACTTAATTATACTCAACTCCAAATATTGTTTTAAGTAAACTTTTGTTATGCTGATTGTGTCGTCTGAGTCATTTGCAGGAACGTCATTAGTTTTTATATGCAAATCCAACGACCTTTGGACCTTCTTCTGATTCAAAACCCTCAGAACCATAGTCAGCATTTACTATTACGCTCCAATACACCCACCACAACGACCTCCTACTCTTTGTTAATTATTTGAACTTCTGCGATAAACTCGCAACATACCACAACCCGTCAGCCCAATATAGCCATCCATACAATCGTGACAGTATTAATGTAACGAAGAGATTAGCCAAAATGGTCGATGTTTCCAAAATATACGTCACAATAAATATGCAGTATTTTGTCAAGATGTGCAGAGTGAACTCTTTAACCATGTTTGATGGTTAAAGCTGATAAACTGCAATCGAGAGGCGACAGATAGTAGCGTCGCCCTAGAAATCAGTCTTTCTGCGATTTTAAAAATCACCGTGACAAATCGTCCGTTCACTGCAAAGGTTTGAGCCTGTTTTTCCTTTCGTCAGTAAAGAATTAAAAGCGTTTTCAAGTGAATCTTCTCGAATGGGACGTAAAAGGATGAAGAAGGCGTTCGGTGCCCGGTCTGCTGTGACTCGTCCGTTGTGACCGGCGAGACGGAACCGGCAGAAAGTGCTTTTTAGGCCGGGGGGCACAGCCGTGGAAGGGGGGCGCCGGTGGACCGCATACCTTTCCATTCCGTCAGTCTTCTAACGTTCGCCGACGTGTGATGATCGTGGTGAAGTTTCCGCAGAGAGATCGCTAAAAGTGCCTAGTGTGCGTGCTTGAGTCGTCCTGGCGTCAGGTGGGAAAACAAGACGGGAAAATGATCTGCCTCAGGTCCGCAGCGAGCTTCCTCCAACCCCATCACCACGGTAGGTCGACAACCTGTTGGGTCTGATAAAAATACTACCACCCGCGGGGGTGCCGGCTGGAACGGTCTAAAATGTCATTTTCACTCCTTGCTCGACCCTCGTTGACACTCTTTGGCTAAGTGGATCGCAACGCCAATATGAAACATAGATAACCATTTTTCCCATAAACTCATGCTCGATTTCCTTTCCCGGTTCTGACCGTTTTGTATTTTTATAAGATAAACAACTGGGTATGCTCATATAAAAACATTATATCATCTTACTTATTAAAGTAGGTTAGCATCTTGATTTTGCGTAAACATGATTCCACAAAAATTAATGTTTTTTAAGGAAACCTTTTATAAATTGAGTGACAAGCCACTATCAAACTAGGACAACAGTTATTGTTATTTCCAAAATTAGATTTTTAGAAATGATTCATGTTGTGAACTGACGTTAATTAAAGTAAATTATTATTGTAAAAGAAACTATTTAGGACCGAATACCCTTTTAAATCTATCTTTAAAAAAAATATCTTGTTGTCTGTAAACACGACAAGTGAAATAATAATGCTAGATTATCGAGTACTTAAATGTTTTATTGTTATAAACAAATAGAAAAAAATTAGGTTATATTTTTAAATTAAAAACCCAATACTTTCGAATTAAACCATAATTAAAAATATTTTTTTAAAAATGACATAATACTACAAAAAAGACTTGCTCCATTAAATTTATCCGTTGGCCAAGTTCATTATATAAGATTATTTTCTAATAAAATTAATAGACAGAGGTGATATAAGATAAAAGCTATAAACTTTATTACATTGAACCATTTTTGTTACAAGGTTACCTTTAGCTTTAGTTTCCTAATTTTATTAAAGAAAATACATAACAAATTTTATCCGTTGTCAAAACATTCTCTTTAAAACAAGGAGATCATTATGGCACCAAACTCATAAAATGTACTAGATTTTCTGCTTCAAAAGTACTTAAATGCGATGTCCACTTCGTAATTGAAATCAGTTTAGTAGAAAAAATCTAGTCAACTGTTCTTATATTTCGTTTTCCATGAGACATAATCATTATCTTTTATAAAATAACATGTAAAATAACGAAAATGTAATTGAAAAAAAGTCACAATGGACCACAATATGAATTAATTAAAATATTTATCTAAAAACATCTTGAAAAAGTACAACACTATAATTCTTTTGGCTTTAAACTTTAAAGTTTCAATAATGAAAATTTCTATCATATTTTTTAATCACTTCGAACAACCTTTTGGAAACGTTTTTCACCATGAATATCAAAGGTTTTTTGGTATGTTGTCCCAAGCTTTGTGCTCCTTGGTTAGGTTCACTGGTATCTCGGATAGACAGACATCCTAGCCAAGATTTCCCACAAATTTTCTATGGGGTTAAGGTTCCGGCCAGTTCAAAATATAGAACGGATGTCATCTCGAAAAAAAATTGGTTCTTCCTCTTCCAGGACTGCAATAAATACCTACAATGTCAAAAATTTTCCACACGACATTATTTAAAAAAAATATTATTATTGATTACAAACATTAATTAGTATCTTACTTTATAATTACTCACATATTAAGCGAATTTTTATTTGTAAAGATTGTTTTTGATGACGAATCGAGATAGATTAAGGGTGGAGAAGAAATTAATCTTTTACTGGATTGCCGTTCAAGGTTAACTTAAATGGAAATGGAATAAAATAGAATGATTGAGTCTATATTTTTTCATAGGCTGTATATTTATACCAGCCTCTAGTTTAATTATAAAATTATTCAGATATCGTGAGATGAGGTCTGGTGTGATGTAGGTTTCAGAAAAACATTTTCTTCATCGTGCCAACGTTTCAATCTCTTATTGAGATCATCTTCAGGGCCTGGGATTTACAAACATTTTTTATATTTAAAAAATACATTTGGGATGTGGAAAAGTGGATTTATACAATGCAAAATATATTTTATATTCTATCGAAGTATTTCTACTCATCTCAAAGTGTTTGTCTTCTGTGTAATTGTGTCATTAAATGTTTGTAATTCGCAGGCCTTGAAGATGATCGCAATAAAAGATATCTGAATAATTATCGATTAACGGTCACTAATCTTTACAGCAATTGTAGCAAATTTGATACAATAAATAATAATATTGAATATTATAATAATTTTGTAACGACAAACACAAAGTTTACCGCTTAAGCAAAACTTGTATGAATAAAATTTTTACTTACAAATTTAATTGGAATTGAAATATTTAACGGTTGCATTTAAGTGTGCACAAAAACTTTCAAATTTGAGGTTTATTATAACATTATAAAAAATGTTTCGTACGTAGAAATTAATTTTCCAACATAATTCTAGCATTAAATCATAACTTGTAGAAGTATTGAACAGAGTTGTTGCTGTTATTTTCCTTATTTTTATGGGCGTGACTAGTCCATTTGTTACAATAAGTTGAAAATAAATTGTTTTTCTGAAAAATCAACCTTTCAAACCACAAAATATTCCTGTTTTAAAATATGTACAAATTATTTTAAAAAATGATATATTTGTATTTTGAAATCTCTTAAAATATATATTTTAAAAAACCACCAAAATACTGCCCTAACTAATATATTAAATTAACATAAAATATTTCCATTCAAGAAAATATCACCTTTTTTTAAGTTAACTGACAGCCTTGACCTTTAAAAGCTGTAAATATCGCATTGCGACAAGCTGAAAATTATCAAATAAGAAGTTGTTTTAAGCGTTATTCAAAACAAGTTACAAAATATTTTTTTAGTGTTCGCAATAAAATAAGAATTTCTGTAAGTGCTGACGTAAACTATTTTGTTGATTTTTGTCAAGCAGAACTATCTTCTTGCAAATAAGAGCAGTTTATGTTGTTGAAAACTGTATTCTCATATTTCCTTAGCCTGCGAGCCACGTCTATGAAACATATTTTCTCACATCTCTATTTTATATAATAATATTCAAGCTTATTTGATGTATTATTTTTATTAAATATTTATACTGGATTTTAATTATTTTCTTTTTTTAACTTAATGATTAATTATTACATTACGAATGCTATTACTTTTAATTTTGATAAGTTTAACTTTTTAATATTCGGCTGCGTCGGTAGGCGGAATGTGCAGAGAAGGTCTCGCGTTTCAAGAGGAGTCGATAGGCGACCCTTGGAGGGTCTGATTCGTAGAAGACTGGACTAAGTGTAGGCCATGCGAGGTTGATAGAGGCCAGTTACTTTTGGGCCAAAGCCCGAGTATGAGTCCTGCAGAGGGAAAGGTTGCTCGATGTGTCTCAACAAATTTAAGGGTGACTCCTTGGCTCTATATCGGGAGTTTGAAGTAAAGCCACCCGATGTGATAAAGGAAACGTACGACAGCAGGTATATGGCTCGCCTCTTCCGATTGTCGAAGGAAACAGGAATAGATTTGTTTGAATGAATTTCCTTGCGTGAATATGTGATGCAAGAAGAGAGATCGCAGAATAGCGAGGACCCCTACTCAGTAATTAGGTTATATTTTCTAATTGAGGAATATCGATCACTCTATTTGAGTGAATCGTACGTAAATGGCAAAGAACGTATTGAAAAATGGGAAGAGATCTTCTTGTGTGCAAGGGTTTCGATTTAGAAATTGATTGCGCTAGGAGGTGAAATGACCTAGGTGTTGACACCACCCGGGAAAACATAACAATTCGGCGCCTAGCAGTAATTTGTTGTAAATTACAAAAACTGATATGGCCGGCAACTGCGAGAACTGATAGGCTCAGCTTTGTATATGTTTGTATGTATGTACATACATGTGAAGATTTTAGTTTATATAAATCTAAAATCCGAAACTTCTTCTGTCTTTTATTTGCTTTCTAACATAAATTATCTATTGCTGCCAATAATGTACAGCCATAAAGAAGAAAATCGCCAATACGACGTGAAACTCACTCTGGAAACTGATTAATTTGATTTCATCCCTTTACAGCATCCACTCCTCCTTTTTTTAAAGTTAAGTAATAAAGTAAAATGTGTGGAGTGATTAGTGACCGTTCGTCAATGATTATTCGGAGATCGTGAGATTCGTTCTGGTATGACGTAGGATTTAGAAAAGCATTCTACTTATCGTGCCAACGTTTCGACCTTCATTGAGATCATCTTCAGGACCTTGGATTTATAAACATTGTTCAAATGTAACAATTTTTTTATGTTCAATCAAAGCATTTCTACTCTCGCAAAGTGTTTGTTTGATTATGCACAATTACGTAGAAAACAAATACTTTGAGTGCGTAGAAATACTTTGATCGAATATAAAAAATATTGTTTTTGCATTGTATAAATTCGCCTTTTTTCCACATCCTACATGTATTTGTTAAATGTAAATGATCTTTGTAAATCCCAGGTCCTGAATGTGATCTCAATAAAGATCGAAACGTAGGCTTTTTTTTATTATTTTTTTTTTTAAATTTGTAGCTGTATACAAAGCTAACACACGATCCTAGTAACCACAATTTCTGTTCGTTTTGAAAAATAAATTAATCGGAGCAATTTATCTTTCATTTTTCGTATTAGCCGTCAGGATATCACCAATCAGCTCAAGATAACGGATGCGGTTTAATTTTTCCTCGGCGTTTTGATCTTTATTAGAAAAGTTTATTTACCCATGGAGCATTTGTAAAACAAAATGATCAAAGGGATAGATTTAATACTGGCATTTGTGTAACACGGTCGGTCGACTGCCTACTGACACAGAATAATGCTATTTAAAATAAAATTAAATAGAATAAAGTCAAGAGAGTTCAAAAAAGAAAATATGTAGAAACGATCACAATGAAAAGATTTAAAATAGTAGAAAGTTCGTCGTAAAAAATCTCATATAAGCAACTGCCTGGTTAATAAACAAAATTGAATATCTTTTATTAAATCAATCCTTTCACACTAGCGTGATATAAAAACGCCCTTTAAAGCTTGTAAAACATCTTTACCAAATATTAATTTAATATTTTTGTCCCCTGGAGGCTAGACTTTATTGAAGGCTGCAAAATACCGTACCTCAAAGTATTCAGACATTTAAAACAAACTAGGTATTTTTTATAATCTAGAGACTAGGTTTTAGTTCTAGAGATTTAACTATGAATATATAGCATTCTTTTGGTCAGAAAGTGTTACAATTTCAAGTGATATTAACCAGATTAGAGGAGAAGTTGTGAAAGGGAATTATTTTTCAAATTGAATTCAACTCTTTTTCATCCACTTATTTTACATTTGAAATATGATCGTTTAGTAAAATCGTTAAAATTAAGTCGATTTAGAAAAAATTGGCAAAATATCAAATGACAATTCTTTTTTATTAGCAAACTGGAATCTTTAATACATTTATTTTTTTTATATTAATTTAAATAGACTATTTACGAGAACATGCGTAGTGATAAAACTTTTTTTGATCATATTTAAAAACCATCTGGATTTTTTAGTTGTTCCGATATTATTCAACCAGATTTGAAATCCTTTCTAGATTGAAACCTTTAAAAAATGGATTATTGTGAAGGATGTCATAAAAAATATAGATAGGGTGTCATTTTTTATATGGAATTTTTCTTCAACATAAACCGTTCGCGAAAAACTAATAATTCATATTTAACATTTTTAGCCTAGTTTTATATTTTTTACTGTTTTTTTTTTAATATTTGTCGTCACGATTCTTGATACGCACTATAACTTGAAAATTTTATACGAGAACGTACACTTATTTTGCCCTATGTTTTAAAGGATTTTTTTAATATGGTGCAATCGGATTTTAAATTGGTCCAAAAATCACAAGTTATGGCTTAGAATATGAAAAGAAATTTTTTTATTATTATTTCCAAAGAGTGATTTGTTTGAGGGCAATAGTAAAAAAATCAATTAATTAATCTTTATGTAAGGTATTAGTTGAGGTGAAAAAGTCATCGACACCAGCGGGATTCGAACCCACGACGTTCAGCTATACGCCGTTTTTCTACCACTTGAGCTATCGTAATTTCGATCCACTCGGACACCAACTTCTTATCTCAGCCAATACCTTACAAAATAAATTTCAATTTGAATGAATTTATTTGGTCAATCGGACGACCAATTTATAAAAATTTTGCACTTCGTTTTTGAACATATGTAATTAGTTAACAACAATGCTATGGGAAAAACATAATATAATAATATATTGCAAATGTAAAATAAGAAAACATTCTGATGGAGAACTCAATCATCCGAAGGAATTCATAATACCGACCACCTCCAAAACAACAAACGAAAATACTATATAATAAAATAGATTTTTCATAATGTTATCTATTCATAAAAAATTTGAAAATATATACTACCCTGTATAGAACCCAAAATTATCTAATTGTTTTTAATAATTGAAACGAAGACAAAACAAAACTAGTTCAGAGATGGAAAAGGGTATTAAAATGATGTAAATGATGTAGATGTAAACCGGACGGGTCTTCACAGCTGGATTGATAAATCATGAAGGATTGGAACTGTGTTGAACGTTTTAAATACTTTAAATATCCGGTTGTAACAATCTTGATATATGTGATCAAATGGTCTTTTTTCAATCGTATATTCAAACCATAAATCAAAAGAAATTTAAACTTTTTATATCCGCAGTGAACCGTTTGATTAGACTGGCTATTATTTATTTATAAACCAAACGCAAAAGAGTTAAAAATTCGAAATAATCCTTATAAAACGGATCGAGAATAAAAATATAAAAAAGGAAAGTGATACAGTCCCGCATTGGCGAACTCCCGTAAATAACATCCTACCGTGCACACATCCATCATCTTCAAGAAAGGTTGATAAAAGTTTTTCTTCAGGAGAAAAGGGAAATTTAAGCAGTTCGGCCATTCTTTGTCTTTCCATACATTGATCAAAGTCAGAAAAAGCATAACAGAAGGGTTTGATAAAAAAAAATTAGAGAAGTAGTGCCAATTTAGCGGATTAGGATGAAAGCCAATTGAAAGTTGTGTTGAATCTGGAAAATATAGAATGTTTGTTTTTTAATCTTTTCAATTGCAAATTACAAACTTGTTGATGCCATGTACTTTTTTAAGCCGTTTGTCTCATATTTCAATAGAACTTAGAAGCGCAAATTCTTGAAATGTTGACAAACGGCTAAGCCCCAGACCCTCTAGGGTAATAAACCGTCTACCTGGGGCCGCCCCCACAATTATAAACGGGCTTCAGAAACCGATAGGGGCAAAAACCATTCTTTTTTTTGTCTCACAAACCCCGACCTCAGGACCCGTCCCACATTAAATTCTTCTCCTCTTACAAAATTTCCTAGAAGGACGAGAAATTGTCCTGTTCCTGCCGAAGACGGCCGCACCGACTTAATTCAACGTTCGGAAAGGATGGGATAAAGGAATTCCTCGTGATTCACTCCAAATGACATTGGGAGTTTATTTCACGTTTAATACTTTATGTATGTAAACTAAAAGTACTTTATTCATCATTACTCCAAGTCTGACATCATTTTATAAATCGAAGAGAAAAAAATATTCATTGGAACTATTCAGGTAAACATAGGCAACAAAAAGTAGCCACGCATAATATTTTTAATTAACACTTAATGATACTATCACATCTATAAAATAATATTCAAAATGACTTCAAATATACAATATCAAGATAAACTCCCCCGAACCCACGACGTTTCGGCATTAGTCATTTTGAGCACTGTTTTACACGTGTGGGGTGATTAGTTACCGTTAGTCGATGATTTCAGAAATCGTGAGATGCGCTCTTGTGTGATGTAGGTTTCAGAAAAACATTTTCTTGAACGTCCCATCGTTTCGATCTTCGTTGAGCCCTGAAGACGATCTCAATAAAGGTCGAAACGTTTGCACAATAAAGAAAATGTTTTTCTGAAACCTACGTCACACAGGACCGCATCTCACGATTTGTGAATAATCATTTTTTTACTTGCATTGTCTGTATTAATTGTAACTTAACCGAATGGATTATAAGCAAAGAGATTCATTGCCGTTTCGACAAATCTAAATGAGGGAATGATGTGTTTTTTAACAGTGTACTTCTGTTTCGCTCAATCTCTATGAGCATGAAGTCATAAGTTATTTGTATATGTGGAATGATTCATTCGGCACATTCAAGCAGATTATGGCCTCCTTGTTGAACTACACTTCGTCAGATTATTAAAACCTCTACGGGGGGGGGGGAGAAGATACTGTGAATGGATTTCGGTGGAATTTAATTAAGCCTTTTTTTCAGATTACCTCGTTATATATTGTAATACCCTTCAAGCTGATCCAATCAAGTGCAATTCCTCATGTTCCAACCGGCTTATGATCCGATTTCCTTCCTCGGGCTTATCCAATTTCCGTATCATAGTAAAAACTCAACTATTGGGTTTTCCTCTAACACGTCCCCGTCTCCAAAAATTATGGGAAAATCACATAAAGTACATCGACGCGAGACTTTTCCGGATGTTCACCTGCACGGAAAACGTTCTCACTGCGCAATTGTTAAATCACTTTTCGCCAACATTTTCGACTAAGAATATTACGAAAAGCGTTAAAACGAATCAACAGCCGGACCAGTGAGTTATTTTTATAGGACTTTATTACCAGATAAAACTCAAACATTGGGTCAAAGCAAATTAAAAAATAACTCATTCATAAACTAAGTAACAATATATTTAAAAAGTTAGATAGGTCGATCATTTCTTTATTTATTATAATTTGAATGAAAACTTAAATTCAATTATGCTTTTGGCTCCCGGCTTATTTTATATATTTATCTCGGAGGGTGAATTGAACTTAATCTAGTAGTATCTGTTAGAATGTTACAATTATTACTTTCCATTTTAGTATGTACAAACTCTTGTATTATTCTTCTGAGCAATCGAAACTCTTTTCTAATTATTTCAACATTGAAAAATCCAAATATGGGGATCTATTCCTATAATCAGAAATATGACCGTAAATAACAAGGCTGCAACGAGGGCGTCGGCGGACGTAACGGTTTAGGCGTTAGCACGGCTCTCATCACTATAAGGTAAAGGTCCCGGGTTCGAATCCGGCGGCCCTGCATTCCAGCCTGATATATTTACAAAAGGGTTTTTCTTTAAAAAACAATGCCACCCCGAGGGTTGATATGGCATGTACTGTAGCGAACCCCCGTAAAAAAAGTTACAACTTGCCGATGTTGAGACTGAGTGAATCTTCGCAGAAATTTTGAAATCATTTATCGGACAGGAAGTGTGTGACAACTGACAACCCTAAAAGTCTGCCTATACCTCAGAGGAAATGACCTACTCGTTATTTATTTACTTAATTTATTCATTAATATAGACGGGAAAGAAGCGCATATACAAAGAAGCAGCACAAATTAAAAAACTAGTTTGGGCTCAAGTTAGCTACAAAGATACTTTTTAAGGAGTGACCACATAGACTAGCATACTCCAAACGACTACGAATTATGGAGAAAAATAAATTTTAAATTGTAAATGTGTTTCTGCAGTGTTGAGTACTTCCAATCACAAATTATAATTATTTACTAGCCTCATTAGTAATATTGGCTTCTTAAAAAATTTGATTAAATGAGTAAATATTACACCAAGGTCTTTAGCTGTGGTCACAAGTTTGTAGTTGCAATTTATTACCAAAATAGGAGGAATTAACTTTTTTACAACAATTCCATATTTGGGCTCCATAGCAAACGATTGATTGTATGTTTGTTTCCTAGTGATCGAAATGTTGTTTTCCAAGTTTATGTCCCATACGACATTAATACTCTGTCTGGTCACTTTGACATGTTTTTAAATTATATTTGTCTGTCAGCGTATTGGCAAGGTATTTTTTATACCCTTCGACCGAGAATACAACCAGTAATCGTTACTTACCCTTTTTCTCCATTTGTAAATATAAATAGCTTAAATTTGGCTAAATTAAATTTAAGATTCTATTATTTTATGTATCGTTCTAGGAAATTTATCATTTTGTATAACCTTTAGAGAGATTATATGGAGATCGTGAGTTGCGATCTTGTGTGACTTAGGCTTTAGAAAAACATTTCTTTATCGTGCCAACGTTCAGATCTTTATTGAGATCATCTTTAAGGCTCAAAGTGTTTGTTTTCTTTGAGAATTTGTCATTATTGTGCGTCGTGAGCACTCTCAACACGATAGACAAGAATGATACACCTACACGGAAAACAAACACTGCCCACGTTTCGATCTTTATTGAGATCATCTTCAGAGCTGAAGGTGTTTGTTTTCTGTAAAGATTTGTCATTATTGTGTGTCGTGTTGAGAGTGCCTACGACACACAATAATGACAAATTCTTATACAAAACCAACACATTGAGCCCTGAAGATGATCGCAATAAAGATCGAAACGTTGGCACGATAAAGAAAATGTTTTTGTAAAACCTACATCACATCGGACCGCATCTCACGATCTCCAAATAATCATTTACTCTAATAATTATGGTAAAATCGAAGGTAGAATCGTGTGATTGGTAGTTTGGTTTTGACAGATTATTTGTATTCAACAAAATATCTCTACAAATTGAAATGAAATTCATTTTCTATATAATATAAAAAATACGCTACTTTATATAATGTATCCTTTTGATATAAGCTGAGCGAATTAAATAATTACTATTTGTGTACACACCATCAAAACAAACCACATTTATTGAAATAACATAATGGTTAACAAAATAAATAGTTTTTTTTTTCATTTTTACTCCTGTTTAATCTGATTAACACATTAACCAACCACCTATTGTATAAATTATTTTTTATTCTAGTCTAGACCGCATCTCACGATATCTGAATAATTATCCGTTAACGGTCACTAATCTCTACACATTTATTAGAAATTTAGTTTACTACGAATGAAGATAATTTTTTTTTCAAGTTAATTGCATAACGAATAAAACCGACCTTGCAGTCTCTGCTATTAATAGATGAAGATGAAAACAATGAAGCAGTTGCATCATCACAAATGACCCATTGTAAAAGGATATTTCATTGTAACATTCTACCATTGAGTTGGAGTCTCAGGAAGTAAATAATTGGAAATCACGTTACGATGATATTTTAATGCCTGGGAAGAAAAATAAATTTACAGCTGAAACAATCTGATGTCAAACACCATCAATCAGATTTTTTTAAAAAAATTAAATTACATCAGGGTATTTTCCTCAGCGCTATTTAATTGGCTGTTTTAGCGCTGGAATGAAAACAATTGAAAAGTCACACGGTTTTGTATATTTTCCGTCAATTCAAAGAAAAGAAAAACATGGCAATAATTTTAAACAATGTTTTCAGTAACGAAATGAAAAAAATGTTTTTCACTGTGCGTTAATAATTGCATAATAGATAAAAAGATCCGTAATTTAGGCATAATAGGGCTTGTAATTTAATTATTGAGATCTGTAATGAAAATTTAATTACGAAAATTTCTTGACGGCAAGGCTTTCAAAAATAATTGAAATTTCCAATGACTACATAATCGAAAAATGGTTCTTTTGAGAACGGAAATTTACTAGTACTAAAAAATTATTTTCAAAACAACTGAAACACAAAGATTATACGTTTAGTATGAGAATACAAATAGCCCAAACTGCGTTCAAAAATAAATTTAAATACCCTAAAAATAGAGAATCTTCAATAAATTAACTCCTCTTAGTTTTAGTTATTATTCGGTAAACAACGAAATTTTTATTCGAAAACAAATTTTAAAATATGTCCTTTTAAAAGGCATCGAACCTGCAGTTTTTAATCTACAGAAAGTGGTTTTATGCTAAGTGTATTGTGTACGTTTTGTTGTCCAATTTTCTGAATACACTTCGGATGATTTTACAATTTTACAAGAACCACTTTAATTGGGGTTTAAATATTAAAAATAAAATAAAATATTATAAAAACTCAACCTTGTAAATTATAGCTTTAAATTTAAGGCAATTTTCTTTATTTTGAACCCAGTTAATTTTGAAGAACTTGAAATATGGATTAAAAACTTATTTTTCTCTAATTATCTAACAAACCATCTACTTAAACTGATTTCAACCTATACCATTCCTACCCTTCTTTATGTTTTTAATTTATCTCTTTTAATGGGGATATTCCAAACATATTTTGAAAAAATTGCTTGCTAAACCGTATATTACTTTTAATTGGATCAAAGTTAGAATTAACCGTGAGTAACTATTGAACAATTAATTTCTTATTTCCTATCATTAACAAAAATCACGTACAAATGTTTCAAATCGATTAATTAAATCTCTTTGCAAAATAACGTAATTTCCAATAATCAGTTTGGTGTGAAATGATCAGAAAAGCGCCTATTTGAAGATAATAATCTGATAACTCAAGATTTAATTTTTTTGCCATGAAGGTGGCATTTGACTCTGTTGATCATACAATGCTAATTACAACTCATAATTAGTATTGTATGATTTATTGTGTTATTTTATACAAAATTTGCATCATTGGAACTGCTTCTAATCTTTTTAAATCATATCTTTCTGATCGGACTGAGAAACAAGGGAGTTGAATCTTGCTGGAGGGCGCTATTATTAATTAAACGGTTTTAGGTTTTAAGTTTTTCTTTTTTTACATTACCGATTTATTAAAATCGAACATTTCTGCAAAAATGGCACGAGCGGGATTCGAACCCACGAACTTCGGCTAGATAAGGCCGCTGCTTTACCACTTGAGGAGGACCTTTAGCTCAAGTGGTCTCATCTCAACCAAAATTTTTAATTAATAATAATGTATTAATTGTTCAAGCGGACCACGAAATTAGCGAATTTCTGGGAAAGTTTTGAATAACGCTGATGATAATACTATTCTTAACTCAGAAAAAATTCAAATGAAATTATTAAGCCTTTTAATAAAGAATTTTCGTGTATATAAGTTTGGCTCGATTAAAATTCTGTCCTTTTAAATTTAGAAAAGACTAATGTCAAATTTCGTGAAAAAACATACTAGTTTTAAATAAACCTAAAATTATTTCAAATTCGTACAAAAAGATTTAAAAGTATTCCTACAAACATTATTCACCTTTTGTAATAGAAGTAAAATACTTACGTGTATTACTGGACTT
>CM077103.1:28490159-28509405 GCA_039619505.1 Cimex hemipterus | reverse complement strand
CATGAACAGTGCAGTGCATATCTAGCCAGACTATTAGACTATTATAATTATTTATTGCGTATTCGTTTTTTTTTGGGGGGGGGGTTATCGTAAAAAAAGGGCCAGAGGTGACGGCGGGAATCGAACCCGCGACCGCTGGGTCTACTAGCCGAAGTCTCTCACGCTAGCACGAAGTCTAACCACTTGGCTACCGCTCTTACCGGGTTAACATTTAAACTTTAATTTTCAGATCGAAACATGTAACATTGGTCAATGAAATTATATTTTTTTATTTTTAAAAGCATGTTACCTCCATCTACTGTAGAATTTATTTCGTCTTGGTACAATTCATATTATGTTTGGGGGATTACGGCGCAGAGAGGAAAGTAAGAATATGTTCCACGCCCTAAAAGTCACTCAGAATTGTCTAAAACTAAGTTTAAATAAACCACGAAGATTGTGTTCTGTCTTAGTTACTTTACAAGGAATTTAAAGTTTTAAATTTAAGACAAATATTTTTCAAATGGTCTTGTCTTCATATGGTGAAATATATATTATTTCATATAATTTAAACTTATATCACAAAACACTCTCAACACGATAGACAAGAATGACACATTAACCCGGAAAACTAACACTTTGAGCACTGAAGATGATCTCAATACAGATCGAAACGTTGGCACGATAAAGAAAATGTTTTTGTAAAACCCGCGTCACACCAGGCTGCATCTCACGATCTACGAATAATTATATCACAAAAATGACATGACTGCCATGATTTATCTAAAACAAAACCTAACATTTTTCTTACAACAGGGTACTTAAATATATTTATATAATATAAATAAATATTAATGTCACTAATTTCAGAAGTTTAGTTAGATACAAAAAATGTATATGCTTTTACTATCCAGGCTTAAGTGATTAAGTTTCACAAAGTCTTTTTTTTCTTAATTTTGTTTAGTGTGACGCAGGTTTTAGAAAAACATCGTGCCAGCGTTTTGATCTTTATTAAGAACAATCTTCAGAGCTTGGGGCTTATAAACATCGTTTTAATCATCCAAATATGTGTACGATGTGAAATAATGAAAGTATACAATTATAGAAATTCATTTTTCACATTTTACTTGCATCTATATAATTGAAACTATCTTTATAAATCCCAGGCCCTGACGATGATCTCAATAAAGTTCGAAACGTTGGCAGATAAAGAAAATGATTTTCTAAACTACGACTGACCAGACCGCATCTCAAGGTCTCCACATAATAATTAATTAACGGTCATTAAATATCGCACATTATTTATTATTTGTATTGTTATAAAATGACATTGTTAATTTCATAACACCTGTTATGAGGCAAAAGTATGTATATATGCTTGGAAAGCGAGCTGTAATTGAAGAATAAGAAATTACTTTTATAATTATTTTCTATTATTTAGTCATAGTTCGAATCCAAAAAATTGTATCATTTTCCATCATGATGAAATAAATTTTTTTATTATTAAAATGTTTTTTTGTTACTTTATTTGTACGCTGTTGTTAATTGTGCCGTTGTCCTTTTTCGAATTCCAACATCAAAGGGCATTTTCGCTAATTAGGGACAATAATTACTCACGTTATTTGTAGACAGGTCGGATTGTCTCCCGTCCGTGGGACAAGGGTGACGGAAATTTGTGCTCAAAAAACATGGATGAAAACGTATGAATAATTCATTGCCACCTCCGACATCAGTCCTTTTCGTTGAAACCCGCGGACGTGAGGGGGGGGGTATTTAAATTTTAAATTCTTTCCCATCCGACTTCAGTCCGGGATTCGACGGGAGATTTGCGCGTTTTTCTTCGACAACCGACTCCTCCAGAACGGCGGCCTGTTGTCGGATAAGCCTAATTGGCAATCGATCTAACCGAGAAGCCAACATGATCGTGCTTAACACGATTAAAAAGTTGGTATTTGTTTTACTTTGCCAATTATTGAACCCATCGAAATATTGCAATTCAGAATGTTTTTAAATCAGAATGGATTTAAAATTAACATAGAAATTGCCGCCTAAACACCAAAACGGTAAGCAAATTTAATATCTGCCAAGGCATTTAAACTTTTTCTCAGAAATTTGATTGCGCTCTTGAATTTCTTTAAATCAGGATCTCAGTGTCAATACGATCAGCAAGAAATCTCCCTACTTAAATGTACAGTATTATTTTATTTAGTATTATTTTTTCTAAATAAAGTAATTGTTCATTGTTATTTTCCTTAACGAATTTGCGATCTAGATATTTATATAATTCTAATAAATTTGCACCCATTGGTCTGGGTTCATTATTTATATAAATAAATTATTGTAGAATGAAAGTGGAAGGAACATTTTTTTCAATATGCAACACGTAATTATTACTATAACGGAAAAGATGGGGGGTTGCGATGTCAGTATTGTAAGCAGGGAGAGGTTTGAATAGTTCATATTATTGATATTTGCATTTACAACCGTTTAGCAGCCCTTTCTTTTCTCGCTTGAAACACAGATGTGATCACATATTTTGAGCTGTTGTATTTTTACATGTTTCTGCAATAAATAAACAACCAAAATAGTATAGACTTATAAACAACTTAGGCACAATTTAATTTTATCCAGTGAAATAATACGATTTTGAACCTGCGAACCCTCTAGGCCAGGGGTGCTCAAACGGTCGATCGCGAGTGCTTTTTGAGTAGATCTCGAGAAGAAAAAAATGTTTAATAAGTAGGTAGGTAACTAAACTACAAAAATGTATTACGTAATAAAATTCAATTAATAATCATTCCATTGCATTATACATCAACAAGTATTGTGTTCAAAAGTTTTAAACACGGAGGAAATTATGGGCATTGCAACAAAAATTGTGAATTCCATCCGTGCACGTAGCTTGCAACGGCGGCTCTTTCAGTTGCAGTTGGAAGATAGGGAGTCAGCTGAATACACTGATTTAGGTCTTCACACGGACGTCAGGTGGTTGAGTCGCGGAAAATTCCTAGAAAGGTTTCAAGAATTATTGCCCGAAATAACAGCTTTTCTAGACGAAAGAGGTGATGACACTCAGATTTTGAAAAACGAAAAATGGCTGACTGATTTGGCATTTTTGACTGACATAACAATGCACTTAAATACCGTTAACTTGGAGCTTCAAGGTAAAGGAAAAACTATTATTGAGATGATTAGCGCAGTAAACGCATTCAAAAGTAAATTGCAACTTATGATAGATCAACTGAAAAGAAAGGATCTGAAACATTTTCCGTCTTTGAAAGCAAGGATTCCTCAGTTGAATTATGTTAGTATGAGGCTGAATTAACAAATATTTTGGGACAATTCGAAATGCGTTTTTATGATTGCAGTAAATTGGAAAATATAGCATCATTTATGAGTTATCCTTTTTCATGAAAAAACATTGAGGAATTAGCTACTGAAATAGCAAGTCAGATTAATATGAACTCATGTTCTGTTGAAAATGAGTTAGTGCAGATTATATCAGATATACATCTCAAAGCTACAGCATCTGATACAAATTTCTGGTGTTTTATATCTGAAGATAAATATCCGAATATAAGGCACATCGCCCTTCAACTGACGGCATTTTTTGGGTCAAATTACTTGTGCGAGTCGGTATTTTCTGAAATGAAGATAATTAAGTCAAAATATCGCAATCGACTAACAGAGTATCATATGTCATCATGCTTGCGATTAGCACTCAGTGGTTACGTATCATCTTATGAAAAGTATGCTGAGGACATGCAGTGCCACGCTTCAATATCCAAAGCCACTCCTTAGTTAAGTTTAACACCATATATAACTCTTTTGTTTTGTAACAACCAATAAACTCGCAATTTTGAATAATTATGAGTTTTTTCATTGATATTGTAGAGAAGAACCTAACTAAACCTAACTCAAACCTTGACTAAAATAATATACCTATATTGTGCAGAAAGCTAATATCTATATATGCTACGGTACACCCTACCTAGGTAGGTAGGGTGTATCGTGTATGTACGACAACCCTGCATCACACACACTTGCAGCCTCTCAGAGTCGATCGTAAGTAGTCTAAAAATATTGAGGTAGATCGCCAGCAGTTCAAGTTTGAGCACCCCTGCTCTAGGCCCTACACGATCATATTTTAAGCTTAGTTCCATTCCATAGAATAGAACTGCATAAGGAATTCTAAAAAAGGGAATTAAAATTTGCCCAGATATATTTTTTTTTCAACCAGCCAATAGTACAGAACACTTTAGAATACTAAACTTTAAGTCAAATCGGGTTGAAAATGTCTAACGTAATTCCAACTCATGGGAACTAAATCAGAAAAAACTGCTGAAGACGTCAGACACGGGACAACGAAGAAGGTCGCAAATTAGCAAAAACAAGAGCTCGCCCCAGAGCATACTAAAGGCGGAAATAAACAAGTGGATGAAAAGGAAACGATCTTACTTGAAGAATTGCCGAGAAAGTGTTCTACTCTTGGCAGTGCAAAATCTGGGCTAGGGACAAAATGAGGACAGAATCGACAATACTTATTTCTGGTTGCAGTGGATAAAAGAGTGGCTGTAGTCACTACTGACCGAGGAAAACGTTCTAGTGTTCTACAATATAAGAAATATTGGCGTTTGATTACGATTTTTCGGTTTCGAAGAAGAAAGCTTCTTGTGACAATAGTAGGGGTATTCACGACCTTTCCGCGGCCGAGGGATAACAGGCCAGGGCCAATGTTAAATGTTAGGTCGAAAATGTAGTCGCATTGCTATCCGTTATGGGGTAGGTAACCAACATGGAAGCAATAAATTTAACATCTGCGTTTTGTTTACACGTACTTTTATTCTCAAATATGCATTAAATCAGACCAATACATTTCTTTTGTTAATTTCTGACTTTCATTCATAATATATGCACCCTATATCCTATAAAGTTGTAGGCTGTAAGACGAATTGAAGCGTGCCATTTTTTTACTACTTTTTGAGGGCATAGATAGCATTTTGAATGAAAGATTGGATTTTCCTTTTTTATTAACTGCTAGCATCTTACAATTTAACAGAAAACAAAACCGAGACAAACAACAAGCCGTCAAGGATTATTCTTGACTTATTTTTGGTTCTACCAGTCGCCGTGTGCAGCATTTCGGAAAAATTTAATATGCCAAGAAAAGAAGGGGGTGTTCACGATCTTACTGGGCATTTCTTTTTTCGGGTTTACACGAATTAATTACAGGGAAACATTGCGAGTGACCCTAATATCTTAGTAGTTGAAGTCATCATTGTCAGGTGGCATGGAGTCAAGGATAATAAGGAGAGGCTTGGGTCTTTTAACGTTTCTTAGTAATTTCATCCGATGGTTGAATTGCTGGGGAAAATGGTAGTTGAGTTCAGTGTCAAATATGTATGTGTGACCTATTAAAAAACAGATGTCCCAAAACATAAAATTAATTACAATCGAATTAATATAAACTAAAATAGAAAACAATAATAATCTTATAATTATATTATAACGCACAGGCTGTAATATACGATTTTTCATGCTTAAACGACTAATGGACAGACGATCAAAACTTTCATTAACAGACAAAAGAAAACTTTACATTGCCCTCCTGGCCCCCATTTGGACATACGGACTTCAACTTTATGGTACTGCTAAGCGTTCTAACCTCAATCGAATCCAATCCCTTCAATCTAAAATCCTCCGAACAATAGTACAAGCCCCTTTCTATGTATCCAATCACACCATCCATACTGACTTGTACGTCCCTTTTGTTACCGAGATAGCCCAACATCGCTATAAAACGTTCCACTCCAAACTACTCCATCATCCGAACCCTTTCGTCAAAAACCTGTGACCACATTACCTAATAATCCCAATAGAAGACTGAACCGTCGGTGGCCCCGCGACAACCTTAGCGATTGACATCGACGAAGGAATACATCTCACTTATCGTAAGAAGTACTAACGGCTACCATCACTGGATGTTAATTGTTGAAGCTTTCACGCCACCTTTAATAAGTTAACACGTAAATACTATCTGTTTTACTTGTTTCATCGAAGAATGCAGTTGTAAAAAACAAATAAAAGTTTTAAAAAATCTTATAATAAATACATTTTAAAAAAGGTTAGTACTTATCAAAATAAGAAAAGGTAAGCATAGAGGAAGCTGGAGGGGCCAGAGAACACTCTCTCCTGAATCCTAGTTGGAACAGCCTAATTAGAAAACGCGCAAGGTATTTAAGATCGTTCTTTTCTATTCCTAATTTCCTTCGAGTGATTGTAGTTAAGTTAATTTTGTTTATTTCGATTTATTTTATTTTACAAAAATTTTAAGTGAATTTATTCTAAGTTGCGAAGAAAAAAAAAAAAAAATTTTGTTTCTTGTTAAAACCGAATTGTTAAAATTGTAATAACACGAATTTATTTTATTTTAATTCCTAACGAAAATTGTTCGTATTAATTGTATCTTTCCTAATAATAGTAAACGTTTAACTTAAAAAATAAACAAAATATTTTATTATTTTACATTTTTATCTTTCATCATTTCATATCTTTATTAATTACCATAACTATTTTACTTAATAACAATAAAATATAAAATATAAAATTCATCCCTTTAAAAAATACCTCTGGGGCAAGTAAAACTAACTTGTTGGGCCTAAGCTTAAAGGAAGGAATTTTAAATTGTATTGGTCCACTGTTAGGTGACACATGTTTTTAAGTAGTGGCCATAATAAACACAAAAGTTTAATATTGAAATTACTTTTAGGATTTACAACAATTTATTTCCAAATGTAGCTCTTAACGTCTTTTGATCAGCAGTTTTCTTTCATTTTCCAGTATACCGTGTATTTTTTGACGACGAGTCACATTTTCACCCAATAGCACACGTCACAGGTTTGTCACTCTTGGGAATTGGGTTAATCCGCGGCCCTATAAAAATATATTTCCAGATACGTTTTTTCCCTCCCTTTGCCGCTTTATTAAATAACGCCGGTTATGTTTTAACGGACTTATTTTATTGCTTTTCTCTCCCGCTTCCTCCCCGTTGTCAAAGGGTCGGTTATATAGGGCCAATTGTTATCTTATCCAAGCCCGTTCTCAATGAACTTCATATCCGACGGCCTTATGGCAACAAAGGGGGGAAATGATAAACTTTGAAACTGTACTTGCTTTGATACTGTGATTAGAATGCAAAAGCGGCATTAATACAAGTAAACCAACAAGAATGATATAGCCAGTGCCTGAATAAATCAACAAGGTACAATTATGTTTGATAAAAACATAATTCCAAAAAGCCAAATTAATAGCAAACTAGGCTGAAATTGATGTCTTATATCCTCATATCACGTAAAATTATAAATTCCGTTAAACAAATCTAATATTTTAAATAATAACAATTTAACTGTACCGACTCTCTGAGCGCTGTCTGGGCTATACGCGACAGGTTCTCTGTGGACCCTCTCGTCGTGCTCTTGCTAGAGAAATACGAGGAGCTGGAGTCTCTCGGAAAGACGGTGGTTGTTGTCTGGATTCCCGGACACGTCGGCCTGGAGGGTAAGAACGCGCGGACGAGGCGGCGAAAGCCGGTACGTCCCACCCTCCAGATTCGACCATCGCGATCAGGCCCCCTGACGCTAAGCACGCAGTTAAAAATATGACAAAAGAAAGATGGCAGCGTCAGTGGGCGGGATCGTCGGAGAGGGTCTTGCGAGTCAAGAGCACGACCGATAGATGGCCCTCAGAGAATCTGAGCAGGAGACAAGGGATCGTCCTCACCCGAGTAAGGATTGGCCATACTCGGTTGACAGATGGGCACCTGCTCTTGGGCCAAAGCCCGCGCAGGTGCTCCTTATGCAGAGAAAGGTTGCTCGATGTGTCCCACATATAGAGGCGTGTCATGCCTTGGCTCCTTACAGAGAGCGTGCAGGCATGCCGCCGGATTTAAAAAGAGTCCTCGAGTACAGTAGCGAGTTTCTGAGTCCCCTGTTCCGCTTTCTATGGGAAATTGGGGTTTTTCATTGTATATAGTATATATTATGTGTTATGTGTCTTTGTGTTTTGTCTGTGTGCATGTATTTATTGGCGTGAATGGCGAGGGGTGAGGGTGAATAGAACGTCACCATCGCCCCTCGAACGATGAAAGCGAGTGAGTGTGTGTGCGGGGTCGATGGAGGAATATTAATAAAAGTACCTCATCGATCCCAATCTAGCTTAGTTTAATTGTAGGTCGGTGTAGGAATATCAAGTACTCCACCGACCAAACGGAATGAGTATACTGTATGAATGTATTTATTTGTATGAATGATGTCTGAACTGGTATAGAGTATAGACTGAGTGTGGAGCTGAAATGTAAGATGTCGGAAGCCCCAGTAAGAAAAAAAAATTAAAACTTAAGAAAATACCAATTCAATTATCAAAAAATATTTGCAGTTGAAAAGTTGTTTTTGTAGAATTTTATTTTAAATACATTTTGTACCATAAATTACTTCTAGTGGAATGATGTATTTTATTCCGATCCTGTTGATGTAATTGTAGCATTTAACGAAATTTTGAATTATTTTATTCTAGTCGTTTACAAAGAAGAAAAAAGAAAAGAAGAATATATTTCGTGCTGAACGAGATACGGTTGATGCGCGTGTGAACAAACTCTAGGCTGTATAATTGCCTATTGCGTATTATCTGCAGGTCCGCCTATTCTCGCCCATTGTCCTTGTCCATGTCCATACTCCACACATTCAGTGGGTGTTGGCTTTGATAATTTTCAGAAACGACTGGATTATTTTGTAAATTTTCAGATTTAATAAATATCAGGTTAAAATAAATAAACAAGTAAAACTAAAGAAAACATTATATAAATTGTCCATTCTTTTTTTCTATAAATTCATTTTAACGTACGAGTTGAAAAATTTTGTTCGTATTAAATGTTTTGTATATATAAAGTTTTTATATTCAAATTGTCATATCTTATATTGCGAGTCTTTGTTTTAATGTGTAATAAATAAATTAAGAACAAACGGAATGTGACAAGCAAACAAGTGATCCTGAGATCCTATCCTGATCGCTGCTTCAGAGTGCAGTGCAACAGAGTTCTTGAATGCCAAATATACATACAAGCTAGCATAGCACAAGGAAGCATCTTTGGTCCCATCCTTTATGCCATTTAACTGCTGACCTACTCACCTCCCACTCGGACGATACCGCAATTTTGTCCTTTTACTCAAATTCTATTCAAGCTGTCTCCAACATTCAAGAACACCTTGACAAGTTTGAAAAAAAGACATTCTTGCCTGTCTCTGTACACAAACAACAAATACTAGATTACATTTAAGTCGAATACTTAGGACTTATAACATTGGGAATTGTGCTTCTCTGTTTTGTAATATGTATTAATATTGAGAGGGTATAAATGAAATAATTTAAACAATTTTTTTAGTTTTCACATGATCTGTTCCTTTTGTAAAAAGCTTCTTGTTTACTAGTGACAGTGTTTGTTTCTGTGGTGTACGTGTCATTGTTTGTTGTTTGTCTCTGTGTTTCTGTGATTGTATGCTGACCGTCTCTGCGCGAAGTTTTACCCATATTTTTATTTGTCTGTGCTTCTATGTTCGATATGTTTTATTCGATGCAAATTTTAATTTCTCGCTGGAAAGATTTGAAAAATTGGTGATTTATTCTCTTAATTTTATTTACGAACATATCCATTTACCATAATTTGTATACAATTTACCGCTTTTCTGATATGTGTATCTATCCCCATCGGAATGTCACGCGTGAGCTTTTTTTTTACCAGGATTGTTTTTTGTTCTTCCGCGTTGAGCATTATTAATGGGACCATTACCTTGAACTCTTCACGCTTCCATTGTTTAATTCAATGAATCAACATGTAAAAATGGCCCACGATGCTAAAAGTGCGTGTGAGTTGGAGAAAGAGCCGTTTCGCATGCCGAGCAAGTGGGGACTGTTTCAATGGTTCCAAGGCTGAAAAATCACAAACATCCGGCCGTTCATCAGAACTGTATTAAACCTAGGGAATATCCAGAAATTCTGTCAAATAAGATAGTTCAAATATTATAAATCGAGTAAATATTCTACTTGAAATTAGATTATTTATGTTGTTTTAATCTTAGGTGATCAACTTTGTTTTAAATGAAATCAATATTATTAATATTCACAACACCAAGCAAACATTTAATTTAAAAAAATGAAAAGTCCTATTTTACTATTAATGTATCCAAAAAAGGTCTTGTGTCAATGTGATTCATGTTTTTGTTAATATTGAGGCAAAAATATTTATATAATAATTTATACAAACATTATTTGTTGTAGTTCTTTTATAAATAACCTTATCCACAAGAGTTTAATTAATGTCTAAAATCAATAAAACGGGGAGAGAAACTAGAGAGAAGAGAAGATGGAAGGAAAGAAATAAATAAAAAGACAGATAGAGTGTTGATTTTCGTTTTGTTTAATCACGCAATTATCAGAAAGGGAGAGAGCGAAAGAGATAGACAGATAGGTACGTAGTTAGAGATAGGTAGATAGATAGATAGATATAGATAGATAGATAGATAGAGAGAGAGAAAGAGATAAACAGATAGATAGGTAGGTGGTTAGAAATAGGTAGATAGATAGACAGATAGGTAGGTACGTAGATAGATAGATAGATAGATAGATAGATAAATAGATAGATATAGATAGATAGATAGAGAGAAAGAGAGATAAACAGATAGATTGGTAGGTAGTTAGAAAGAGGTAGATAGATAGACAGACAGATAGATAGATAGATAGATATAGATAAATAGATAGAGAGGAAGAGAGATAAACAGATAGATAGGTAGGTAGTTAGAAATAGGTAGATAGATAGATAGATAAATAAATAAATAGATAGATATAGATAGATAGATAGAGAGAAAGAGAGATAAACAGATAGATAGGTAGGTAGTTAGAAAGAGGTAGATAGATAGACAGACAGATAGATAGATAGATAGATAGATAGATAGATATAGATAAATAGATAGAGAGAAAGAGAGATAAACAGATAGATAGGTATGTAGTTAGAAATAGGTAGATAGATAGATAGACAGATAGATAGATAGATAGAGAGAAAGAGAGATAAACAGATAGATAGGTAGGTAGTTAGAAATAGGTAGATAGATAGATAGATAAATAAATAAATAGATAGATATAGATAGATAGAGAGAGAGAAAGAGAGATAAACAGATAGATAGGTAGGTAGTTAGAAATATGTAGATAGATAGACAGATGGGTAGGTAGGTAGATAGATAGATAGATAGATAAATAGATAGATAGAAAGAGATATAAACAGATAGATAGGTAGGTAGTTAGAAATAGGTAGATAGATAGACAGATAGGTAGGTAGGTAGATAGATAGATAGATAGATAAATAGATAGATAGATAGAGAGAGAGAGAGAGAGGGAGTACGAGGGTGGGTGTGACAGAGAAAGGGGTAGAGGGTGACGGAGAACAAACACGTTAACTAAGGCGTAGGAAAATGCTTACGTACTTGCTTTTCTGCGTCTCAGGGGAAACAAAACAAAACAAAAATATTCTGTAATTCTATCAGAAGAATAAGGATAAGCCCCTACATTCTCTCTAATAAATTACATTCCCATGTGGCATCTGTTAATATCGTTACTGCGTGGTTCATATAACAACAAAGTTAAAATAGCCCTGTAAAAAAGTAAATAATTCAATTTCAAAAATTTCGTACACTATCTTATAGTAATCGATATCACGGGATAATGTTGAAGGAAGCTCCTTCATTCACGCAAATAAATCCATTCGCATCCTAAACTGACCGTAAAGGTTCTAGATATTCCTCGGGGTAAATTGATATAAAAAAAACCGTTTATATTAATAAATTATAGTCACATACACATTCATTCTGCTTACTCCCAGATTACTCGATATATCTCAAGGTAATTAGGGATAAGCCCCTTCATTCGCGCTAATAAATTGTTCATGTAGATCCCACTCGCAGGCCAAAGCCCAACTATACTAAATTGTTGTTTGAACTATCAGTGTTGCTACAAAAAATTTGAAAAATTTGGCAGTTTTGAAAGTTGTTTCATTTTATATTTTTCCGTAAAACCTTTGCTGCATTTAATGTTTATTTCCAGCGAAGAAGGTAAATAAATGCTGGAAGCTGCTGTTACTTATAAAAAATAAACATATTTGGTCAAAAAGATAAAGAGATACAATGTATTTTTTATAAATTTGTCAAATGAAACGAATATCAAAATCATTTTTGCTTATTTTATTACATTCCATGGTACCCTTTGAAATACTTGTGTAATTTTGCAGTTGTAGATAAATATTTATATTTTCCGGAGCGAAATGTTGAATTGGGAATGAAATAAAGAGTTTTTTTTAATTAAACGTAAACAAAACCGAATTTTTATTTTTTTTTAATGATACTATGTTGACTTTCGGCAAAAGCAAAAACGTTTTTCAATCAAATTGTACTTTTGGATTTATTGATATCGAGGAATGACAAAACTGTTGTGAAAACGCCGGTGGTTCTACTGTCTCCGTACGATAAAAATGTGCACCGTCCGTGAAATATAATCCAATCTGGCCGCTCGAATTATAACCTCAATGAAATTCATCATATCCAACTGTCATTCGACATCAAGAGATTCCTGAATGCTTTGGTGTTTTTTCATCTTAGCCAATCCTCTTTCCGCCATTGGATAGCGATCTTGTTGGCTTTCATGACCAAAACCGGTAGAAGTCACGTTTGCCAAAGCATAGCATTTTGATTGGAAACCGATTGAGGCCGTTTCCAGTGCGAAACACGTCTCTTTTCCGAGGGAAAGTACGATATTTGGCCGTCCGTTGATAATATTTACTTGTTTATCCGAAGCATCCGGGGTCGGCGGATGTAATAAAACGGTATTAAGCGCTGTCGCAATACCCTACATCCAGGATTATATCTGCTTTTCCTACCTTAAAAAAATGTATTTTAATATAAAAACATGCCTTTTTATACATGAAATGTTTCTAAATGCCTCAAATGAAAAAAGAAATCACAGTTTACCGATAGTCACAATTTTCATGGCGTTGGATTAATTGGGTAATCCGGCAATGAGACTTTACTGGACTGGATTACGACAGAATTTAAGCCCATTAACTCTTTATTTAACCGTGCTCTATCGGACGAGAAAAATCTTAATTGACCAATTGTGTGAGAAGTGAAGGCTTTTTCTCAACTCCCAATTTTTTATTGGTCGGAGTAGTTTTCTTGCTCGGTCTCTTTCTTTAAACATTGTAAACCTGAACAATTGTTTTCATTAATTTTTTTTTAAACATAAAATGGCCTTTCGATTTAAAAAAAAAAATCAATTTATTATAGCTTTTACACAAATTTAATTTTAAGTATTGAACTTACATTAAACTTTGTTCTAAATCATTCCTGAAAATGGGAAAATACCAGGAAAAACTAAAAATACCAAATCTAATCTAGTGCGAAAAAAAGTTTAATTAGAGTAATAAAAATCCGTTCCAGTATAAAATACGAAATGAAACTTTAACATATAATTATATAAAAAAATTCAATGACAAGGATCGTATAAAATGAGATAAAATATATAAATATTACAAACAAACGCTTTCAGTAAAGTGGTAAAAAAAGCAATTTTGTTTACCAATCGGAATCGTTTTGACTACCTTTAAGAGTTATTAATATTAACTTTATTTGTCCTGAAAACCTGTTTCACCAGGTCATTCATTCCTGTAACAAATATTCGGCAGCCAGAGATTGAAGATATTGAAATAAATCACTTTTGACCAAGAGGCTTAGCAAAGTAGTTGTAACTTTTTTTTTTTTTTTTTTTTTTCGATATTCGTTTTTGCCCCAGACGGATTTGAATGAAAACACGTTGGGAAAATCATGAAAATGCCAAATGGTTTAAATCAGAAAAAAATGTTATAAGAATTGCGGCTTAAATCCGACCTTTTCATAGGAAAATTAGCTGTTTTCCCGTTGTTGTTTACCGATTGGAAACATACTAAACTAAAAATAAGTTGTTTAGTATTTATTTCCCTACTAATGGGTAGATTATGTGGGAATTTTTTGCAGTTTCAAAAACAAATACCAGCAGGGCTAATCTGTCTCTCTCTCATCCCTCACCTTATCCTCACCATCTCTCCCCCTCTCTCTCACTCTCTTTCGCACTTTCTCTCTCTCTCTCTCTCACTCCTCACCATCTCTTACCCTCTCGCTCTCTCTCAGATCTATCTACCTCGCTTAAAATTTGTAAAACTGTTTATTCTTTCATTAAAGTCTTTTTTTTCTCTCTTCTCCTCTATTTACACAAGAGTGGGCACAAAGAAAGAAACAAAGCATTACTACAATTACCTTTCAAAAAATCCCGCTCTCTCTACCTCTATCATCCCGACCTCTCACTCTCATTCTCTTTCGTTCTAATTTCCTCGGGTTCACAAGTGTATGAGATTGAGAAAAGATAGAAAAATGAAAGTGTCATGGAGGAAGGAAAGATAGTGATGTGAAACGAATAATTCAAATAAAATTTCAATTTTATAAACCGGAGAAATAACGAGAGAGAGAGAGAGAGAGAGAGAGAGAGAGAGAGAGAGAGAGAGAGCGAGAGAGAGAGAGAGACTCTGTGTGTATTGGTGTGTGTGTCATAAAAGAAAATTCATAAATGGTATTCTAGATCGATTTAAGAAAACGCCACCATTATTCATTTTCATAGAGAAAGCGAGGGAGTGTGTGTATTAGTGGGTTACATATAGCTTTGCAAACACATATCATCAGCATACTTTTGTTATTACGTTTACGAAACGTTGTCAACAATTATAAAACCACGATATTCCGTGTCCTAGGACGTTGCAAACCGTGAAAGAGGTCCGAGTTTGGCGATCACGATAAAGGACAATGGCGTCCGGAAGTCGGGGGCTGTTCCGGTGACTGTAAACGTGCTCGTTTGGGGTCGATTCCATTCCCAATTTATTTCCCCAGATAATGACCTCCGAGAGAGCAATTTCGAACCGATAGCCTACTATAAATCCTTTGTATATTTGTTTTTACGAAATGAATTTTGTTAGCTAATGCTTGAGAAGAAGGTGCGTCATAGGCAGAGAGATCATTTGGCAACATGAGAACAAAGAAGTGCCGTAATAACAAAACCAATATTATATGACATGACAAATAGAAAAATTGTCAGACGGACAAACCATTTCACCAAATTTAAAATTTGAAAAGTACGACATATTAGGGTGCTACTTGTTTAAACCAAACTGGATATCAAAAATGTGCCCTTTCTCTCACACTATTTCTTTCTCCTCTCTCTCTCTCTCTCTCTCTCTCTCTCTCTCTCTCTCTCTTTCCTTAGCAATCACTATTTCTCTCTCCCCTTCCTCTCTTCTCCCAGCCTATCTCTCACTCTCTCCCACTCTCTTTCTCTCACTCACTCTCTCTCCCTCCCTATTACAATATTACGTGGTATGTCTCTTTTGTGTTTTGTTTTTCTTTTTTCTCTCACTTATCTTTTTCTCGTTAGTTGTAAAAGAGGTCTCTCGCGACGTAAATTTGCAAGATTTTTGAAATGTAACCTTCACTCTCTCTCTCTCTCTCTCTCTCTCTCTCTATATATATATATATATATATATATATATATATATATATATCACTATCAACGAACATCTCAGACAGGCAATCCAAGAATCTTCTAACCAATTTTGGGAAGAAAGAAATCACAGAACGTGTCAAAGGAGGCAGGAATAAACTGCGAATCCTAACAGGATCCCTAACTGGACACTGTAGACTAAATGGACATCTAAAGAAAATGGGAATAATCCAGGATGGCACATGCAGATTCTGCAAAGAACCAAAGGAAACACCAACACATCTGCTAACAAACTGCGGAGCGACATTAGCCCGTAGGACGAAGTGTTTTGGGATGTACAATGTGACCACAGAAGAGCTTCAACCAATAAAACCGGGCCTATTAATCAAATTCCTTGATGAAATAGGACTCACCGATGTGCTTTAGGCAGAGAACGGGGAATACCATAGCTCTTAAAGGGCGCAGTATACACACCCTGACATATCATTATCATCATCATCATCATCATCATTATCATCATATATATATATATATATATATATATCAAAGATTTTCAGAATCGTCTTAAAAATTATCGTTATGATTGATAAACTTAGCTTCTTTTGTTATTTTGTCTTATTTTAGAGAACTGTTTAGTGAGAAAATTTTTTTATACATTTATATTGGTAATTAACAATTCATTATTTCTACTGCATTGTATTAAAAATATTTTTGTTCAATTATTTTCTTTTATTATTAATTTGCTTTTTAATTGATCACGTATTTTGTAAATTAGAATATTTATTTCAATAAGCAATTTAAGAAAAATTCAATGTAAAACAAATAGAAGGAACATATTGACCACAAAAATAAGTAAATTAAAAGTTGAGAAAAATTGTCCTTGAAATTAAATAAAGCGTTCATCATCATCATCTCGCTCTCTTCTCTCTCTCTCTCTCTCTCTCTCTCTCTCTCTCTCTCTCTTTCTCTCTCTCTCTTTCTCTCTCCACTCCTTTGCTTACTTTATTCGATATTGCCCTTGGAATGTTTTTTAGTTCGTTGGCCAAATGATTAATTAGTTACGCATAATCATAAAAACAAACATTCCTTAAGTGTTAAAGCTCTGTCGCATTTGTTATTCACATTTGAAATTAAGGCATTTTTCTTGACTCATTGAGAGATAAAATATTAGTTTTGTTACGATAGCTGATTTTACCATAATCTTACCAAAACGGTCCTGGTAATAAGTACTATTCAGTCGAATCTAATATCCATATCCGATTTTCGGTTGTTTCGTGTTAACAAGAAACTCTTAAACACATTATTCGTGATTTTTTTTTAAATTTATTTAATATAATTGCCGTTTATGGTGTATTTTTATCCGATTTTAGTAGAGCTGTACTGAAGTGTTCTGGGTGATTAAGTTATATTAAGGTTATGCTTGAGAAAATACATTCATTTTAAAATTATTTTCTCGTTGTGTCAGCTTTGGACTGAAATTAAATAACGATTCGCACGCGGATTAGTACATCTAATGGATTATGTAAGTGGTCCGATGTTGAGAGATCAGTCGGCAACGTTTGTGATTCGGTGGGAAACACCGTGTTACTTATGCATTCCGAACGTTGCACCGCGCATCTCGACGGGCGTTACTAATAAGAGGACATTAACTCGCCCCAGCTATAAGAAGTCGATCTGGCTGCTGTCGGTCCTGCTTTATTCATGATCATGTCCTCCAGGGCGTATTACGCAGGCAATACGAAAATAAACGGATTTTATGAAAATGCCATTCGTTTTTCTAGGTTACGTGAAAATCGATGGTGATCGACTTTTTTAAGCGATGATCACAAGCAAGCTTTGTAGCTTTATGCGGTTATACAAAAAAAAAAAATAAAAATAAAATAAAATTAAAAAAAAACATATTTTACTCTAAGCAATCACTTAAAACCAATTGAGATTATATTTGCAAGATGTTTTCAAAACAAAACTGTATTGGCCTTTACGAACAAAAATTATTCATTATCTTGAAACAAAGTGAATAGTATAATGTTCAATCACTCTTCAAAGGTTGCCCGTCTTGATGTGTTGTAACGTATTAACTTATCTTAAAATTGCTTGTCAAGTAAAGACGCAAAATTGATTATTTTATTACAAAATTCTAAAAATTATATTTAAAACTGTCGACGTTAAAAGCATTTGAGCACAGAGATTGAACATGATAACACGTATGTGGAAAAACCTCATGTATTATATTATTATTATTAATAATAATAAAAATAATAATATAATCACGCTGAGATTGTTGCTAGTCTGACTCCATTATTATTATTATTATTAGCCATACAAGCCTATGGGGAAATTTTAATTTATGAAAAAAAACTCACAATTTTAATTTTTTTTAAAAAGAAACAGAAATAAATTTTATAATTTTATTAAATTTATTGTAACTTGGCCTTCCGAATTAAGAATTAAGAAAAGAAAATCAAAGCTTGGATGGCAATAGGATAAATTAGGTTACGAGTGAATGTCAGAAGGGATATAGCTAAATTAAGATAGAAGGTTTGGGATACTAGGGCGTGAAATGCCCTTAGAATGTTTGGAGTCAGAGTTTTATAGCACTCAGAAGAGATATAGCAAACCTAAAATAGAATGTTTGGATGTTAGGGCGTGAAATGACCTTAGCCGTTAAAACGCCCTTAAAAACTAATAATAATAATAATAATGGGAGGTCCGATGCGCCCGTGTGTATTTACCGTCCTTAAAAATAAAAAAAAATAAAAATAAATAATAATAATGAAAAAGCACAACTTTTGTACAGCGGATAAATTTCAGACAAACAATCGATTTTAATACATTTCAGTTCAAGAAAAAACATTAGTGTTTTTTTATGTAGGGTCTTGATTGAGATAAAAAAGTCAATGTCAGGAGCGGGATTCGAACCCACGACCTTCGGCTAATTACACCGCTACTCTACCAGTTGAACTATCGTGACTTCGATCCTGTCAGACACCAACTCTATCTCAAAACATAAATGGACTAAGGAATAATATTGAACTAAATCAATAATCTTCCCTTTTATACGGTTGTGAACTTGGAATTTGTTACCGGCCATATAAATAAAAATAAATTTCTTGCGAAGCATTTTTGTCCGCACGTTTTCGCTTGACAGATCAAATGCGTTTCGTTATTTCTCTACAGTCTGTGATGTTTCTGAGTGATTTCTGTGATTTTAAGTTGCTTTTATAACTGTATTTTATATTTCGGTATTTATGATTTTTAATGTTAAATATGACAAGCTTTGTACCCAGACCACACTGTTTTGTCTGCAGCAGTTGTAGTTTACTTTGGTTACATGTCAAATGGAATTTTAACGTGGTGACTCAACAACGAAACAACAAGATAAATTATATTTTAAAGAGAAACGAAATAGCGAAACGTCAAAATATTGTCATAATGGACAAACCAGTAGATAGCTAGACTAAAATAGATCAAGATCTATGAATGTAGTATTTCAAGAACACAAAAAAAAATCCACACCAAAAACACCATTTTTTATGAAAAAAAAAAAAAAAAAACATCGGAAACACGTTGACATAAAAAATGATTATAAAAAACATGGGTAAAATATTGAATTTGAAAATTATTTTTACAAAATCGGTAAAACATTGATTTT
>CM077103.1:28469138-28490149 GCA_039619505.1 Cimex hemipterus | reverse complement strand
TTACAAAATCGGTAAAACATTGATTTTGAAATTGGTTATGGAAAAAAACATCGGAAACACGTTGACATAAAAAATGATTAAAAAAACATGGGTAAAACATTGAATTTGAAAATTACTTTTACAAAATCGGTAAAACATTGATTTTGGAAATGATTATGAAAAAAAACATCCGAAAAACGTTGAGGTAAAAAATGATTATAAAAAAAACATGGGTAAAACGTTGAATTTGAAAATTATTTTTAAAAAATCGGTAATACGTTGATTTTGAAACTGGTTATGAATAAACATCTGCAAAAGGTTGACGTTAATATGGTTATGATAAAATATCAATAAAAGGACCGTTTTTAAAATGACATAAAAAAAACCATCATAACATCAAACAAGTTGCCATTTAATTTTTTAAAATTAATAGAGATGTACTATACACACAACACTTAAATAGGTCCACTTAGGGAATTAGTAAAAATACTTGAAACACCATTATACAAAATCATGTCGAAAAAGTCTTTCAACAACCGAAGATAAATCGGACAAAGTGAATTCCTTTCTACAAAGCGTTTTGGGGATAAAAGTTGGCACATCAACACAAAACGTGTCCTTTATATAAATTGTCATTTTCTATTTTACTTGGTAACAAAACACGGAAAATAGCGCAACCTAAATGATAAACACAAAGTGGAATGTAATTAAATCAAAGTTGTTTTTGTCGCTGGCTTTAAATGGAATTTGGCCCTTCTGTTCTCGATTAATATATTGATACTTGTTCGAATTAACAGTATTATTAATATTACTCAACAAACCATTATCCCTATTGTAAAGCCTGTCTTATCCCAGTTCATTCATCCCAGGTAATTGTGATTAGCATACCAAAAATTGGCGAAATATCAAATCTATACGACACATTGCTGACCAATATAACCAGGGACAATCAAACTCTATTAACAAAAAATCAACAGTATGTAATTACTGATAACAAGCTTTAGATATGTTATACTATGAATAAAAAATTATTAAAAAAATACAGCGTGAATATTGAAAAATATGGGCAGACACGTGAAACGCGTTTAGCATATTGCAAGTATTGCTTTTTTTATCCTACAACATCTGCACATAAGACGATTTTAAAGTTGCCATGTTAACTCATATATGTAAATCTGCATGGTTTTTCACACATTTCTACGATATAAAAGTATACAAAGTCGTGGCTGGACCACTTGGTCGCTGAGTCAAACTAATTTGCCATATCCTTTTTTTGTTTCATTAAGACAATTACTTTTTCCCATGGTATCTCGTACTATACCGAGTTTTTTTATATCACGCTTCCATTTTTATTTATTTATACTTTATATATAAGGTCTTCGTTGAGATGAAAAACTAGTGTCACGAGCGGGATTCGAACCCACGACTTTCGGTACGCCGTTGTTCTAACTACTTGAGCTATCTTGACTCGATCCACTCGGACACTAACTCCCCATCTCAACCTACAACCTTTCGAATTTTCCCTCTTTTTATGGCATTTTTCAAAGCCAAATGAAAAGATAATGTCATGGGCGGGATTCAAAACCACGATCTTCGGATACGCCGACGGGTTCGACACTAGATTTTTCGTCTCGACCAAGGCCTTACATGAAAAGAATAATTAATTAAAATAATTAATATGGTCAATTAGACCACTAAACATAAATAAATAAATTAATTAATTTTAAATATCACGGTCTTTAGTTCGTTTTTTGAATGAGTGATCACTTTTTTGTAATTTTTCAATTGCCATGTTTAACTTGTGAAATATGTTGTTCATAAGGATATTTCATAGATGTCAATTGAGAAATCATTTTATTTTCGTTAAATATTCTTTGTAGAAAATATTGTCTGTATATAAGTTGAAGATATAAACATTCACCTTATGTGCAGAGATTAGTGACCGTTAATAATTATTGAGATATCGTGAGATGCGGTCTGGTGTGATGTAGGTTTCAGAAAAAGATTTTCTTTATCGTGCCAACGTTTCGATCTTTATCGAGCTCATCTTCAGGGCTCGAAGTGTTTGTCTTCTATGTACTTGTGCCATTCTTGCGTGCCTTAGAAAAAAATCTCCATACAACTGCTAATCCTACCAACATCACATCAGACCGCATCTCACGATATCTGAATAATTATCGATTAACGGTCACTAACCTCCACATACATAAATAAGAGGTTTTGTTTTTAAAACAGTGTCATGGAATAAACAAATTCACATATCGTACATAATCCACATACATTTTTTCTACGTTGAAATGACATTTTGGTTCTTTTTTCCTTAATGGAATATAGAGATGCAATGTATGTAACATGTCCTCGTAACACAAGAGTCGTTTTTCACTCACTATCTCCATCAAGCGCGCACATGTATTATATATCCCTCTCTTTCTTTCATTCCGACACACTCTCACTCGTCCATTCTCTTTTCTATGCATGAGTGTGACCTGGGACCTTAATGGCGATTGCTCGTGCTGTTCCAGACAAAACGGTATCGCGGGAAAAAGACACGGTTACTTTCACGTTTTTTTTTTTTTTTTTTTTTTTTAATTTAAATTTGTCTTTCGGAGATCACGAAACGGTGAGATTTGATCAGAAAAAGGCACTTTTTGCCGTTTTTATCGAGATGCCCGTCCGAAACCTCTTCCTCTCACCTTTGGAAAAACAATTCGTTTCCCTGATTCCTGATAAAAAAGAAAGGCTTTTATTACGTTTCACTAGACGAATGAAAGATAATGATCATGTAGTAAACCGTGGCGCGTCATTGTTAAAACAAGCGGTAATAAACTGTTGCCGGGTGAAAGGGAGATTTGCCAGATGAGCGAGATAAGTCCCTTACTCCCCGACCACGGCTTCTCCTAATCTCCTGGTGAGGCTAATGACACGTTTAGGGTGATTTACCGATTGACGTCGGCACGATATTTTCAGTCTTCTGTCACCGTCACCATTTATGCCGAGTTAGCTTGAGCTTTTTTCTCCGATGGCCTTACACACTTCTCCTTTGCTACTCCAACCAAAAGAGATATAGGATCATTCAAATCTGCCTGGATCAAAGACTACCAAATAATCCATATTTGTGTTTATTTTATACGATCATAATGGAACGTATTATCTCAATTTATTAATCTTTTTATCTAAGGTCTTTATACATATGAAAAAGTTAGTGTCACGGGCGGGATTCGAACCCACGACCTTCGGCTCAACCGCTTTTCTAACCACTTGAGCTATACTACCGCGAGCCATAGGTCATGGATTCGAACCCCTCCCGTGACGCTAACTTTTTCCTCTCAACCAAGACCTTAAATAAAAATAATAATTAAAAACCTACCAAATGAACTTATCTAAAAAGTTGAGTTTAATAGAAACAATCAATTTTTTGTGTGTTATTGTAGAAAACACGTTTTAACTTTATATTTACTTGTTTTAAAAAATCAAACTTGGCCCCTAAGCGAAAATGAACGTGCCAGATTTGATGAATGATGATAAAGCTATCTAGGCTAGCTAAAAAACAAAAAATATACTGGTGAACGTTAGTTTCATCACTAAATTTCTTTCGTTGGAATTTAGAAGAAGTGGTTTATATAGAAATAATTGTAAATATGTAATTAAACGGTTATTTCCTCTACTTCCCCGCTTCCAATTTGTTTTATCTGAGTAAACCTCATATACACAATCAATTACAAGGGAATTCCTTGTTTTTTCTGTTTTTTTTCAATTTCAATTGCAATTGTCAATATCAAAACGTTGTAAATATTTCTGTCATGACCTAGTTTACAAATAAATGAAACATTCATTTTTAATTAATTTAATATTATTGTATCATTTTTAGTTATATTAACTTTTCAAAATTACGTTAAGTTTAATTAATTAATTACTTTAATTTAAGATATAAATACATATTTTTTAATCAATAAAAAAAAAACACATTGTATAAAAAAATGCATTTTCTTAAGATAGTATATAAAAAAAATTTCGGGTGTTTTACGAACAAATCACAAACGCATATTAACAGCAATTGTCAATATCAAAACGTTGTAAATATTTCTGTCATGACCTAGTTTACAAATAAATGAAACATACATTTTTAATTAATTTAATATTATTGAAGCCATTTTTTAGTTATATTAACTTTTCAAAATTACGTTGCGTTTAATTAATTAATTACTTTAATTTATGATGTAAATATATATTTTTTAATCAATGAAAAAACACATTGTATACAAAAAATGCATTTTCGTAAGATAGTATATAAAATAATATTCTTTGTTTAGGAAAGCTGCTGCAAGTAGTGGCTGGTCAGAAATTCGCCAGCTTGGTCGATATTGTGGACTTTTTCAGTATAAAATGACAAATGAAAATTGGTTTTTGAACAAGCATTTTGGATTCTTATTTAGCATACTTTAACAGCCTTAAATACGAAATTTTATAACCAACGAAAAATCAGACTAAGTTTCAACCAATGTCCACGGCAATGCAACCGTTCGAAAGTAAAGCTTTTCTTCGAGTTTAAATCAAAAACGTTCATATTTTAAGCCATTTTAAATTAAAAACTTAGAATGGAATCAGGAAAATACACTCATATATTTTACGTGCAGAGATGTAGTGACCGTTAATCGATAATTATTCAGATATCGTGAGATGTGGTCGGATGTGATGTAGGTATCAGAAAAACATTTTCTTCATCGTGCCAACATTTCGATCTTTTATAGAGATCATCTTCACGGCCTGGGATTTACAAACATAGTTTACATTTAACAAATACATTTGGGATGTGAAAAGTGAATTTATACAATGAAAAATATATTTTTTTGTATTCAATCAAAGTATTTCTACTCACCCAAAATGTCTGTATTCTGTGTAATGGTGCCATTTTTGCGTGTCGTGCCAGTGAGATTTTGTTGTTTTATGTTTATATACGTTGGATTTTGAAGGCGTGGGGAAGGAAGTATTTTAGTTTATATCTCGGGTTATAATTCATTTACAGAGGCCAACTGCCGTTACGTTTTATCTTTATAAATTTTTTCCAGAAGTTTCTTCAGAATCGGTAGAACTTAAAACGTTTTCACTGTTTCTCTGATTTTTTAAAAATTCGGAATAGAAGTTGGATGAGGAATATTTTTCTGAGACACAGCGAATGAATATCAAGTTGGTTTTGGTTCTACGAAAATCTTTTGACCTACTTTTCTATATTACTAGTTTTCAAATTATGATTTTTAATAGATTTGTCTTTTCAAAAACATACGAACCCCAGTGGTTTAAATATGATCTACTGTTACGAACCCCCCTTCAAAAACAAACAAAAATATTAGGCTTTGTGTAGTTGATATGAAGATTGTTTCATGCTTTAAAAAATATTTCAATTACTAAACATATTTTCTTGGCTACTTGAATCCATTCGGAAGAACGCTATCACCAAAGAAATTTAAATCATTGATCCCTCATCCCCCTGTAAATCTATGTAATTTAATTCAAAGAAGATATTCATTTTTAGAATTCAAATAAAATTTCATTTGTAAAATCGAGACATTAGATAAAATCCTCTTTAATAAAAGTAAAACGGATAAGTAATCAATTTGTTGTACAGTTGTGTTACATATTTTCGTTCCACTTTACTGCCAATACACGTGTCAACGCGTAGTTTAAAACAATTTTTTTTGAGGTTGCATAACTTTTCTCTGGTTTTATTTTAGTTTTATCTGCGTTTCTACTTTTACAAAAATTAGATTAATTGGTTAATACAGTACGATATAATATATTTATTAAATTCTGAGGTAGATTTTTTCACTAGGCATAACTGCAAATCCATTAAAATGGGGCGTTCCGTCGTTGACACGGCGCTCATCACTGTAAGGTAAAGGTCCTGGGTTCGAATCCAGCGGCCCTGCATTTGAATCCGACATACTTACAAATGGGCTTTTTTCAAAACCACCAGCACCCTGAGGGTTTATATGACCTCTTCTGTTGCGAACCCTCGTTAAAAAAAACGCATTAAATCCAGTAATAGTTCAACCTCTGAAAAAAGATAATGATTTGAATCAACAAAAGTTTAAAATTGGGGATTGGGAAGAGAAAGTGGTGATGAATTTTATCCATAAAAAATAAACGTCTACCATTTATATCGTTTTAATTATTTTTTTATATGTAGTTTCCAATTTATTGAGTATGAACGTAGAATTGGGAGAGAAGAAGGGTAATTTTACTGCTGGTCAATTTTACGATACATTTTGAAATTGCTTATTTAAATTTGCCGTTTCTAGAAAATTAGGATCTTTTCATTGTGCTATAGAATTTATATTCTTTCACTGGTTGTTTCTTTCTGTTTTTGGAACTAAAGAAAGTTTAATTTTCCACGCATTAAGTCGAAAAGCTTTAAATCTAAAAATAATTATCCATTTTATAGATGGTCAATGAGATACAAAATTTCGGGTATTTTTCTCTCTTTTCTATATATTTTCTATATTATTCTCTATTCGAAGTTTCTTTTAAAAAATTGAAAAAAGTGTGTTTTCTTTCTAAAATATTTCATTCCAACAAATTATTTATCTAGCTTGTTTTCAGGAATATCCTAGCGTTCGTGAAAAAGATAATTCCTTATTTATATTGTATTGAATATAATCTGGTGTTTACCGAGAAAAGCACGGATTAGCTATAATTTCCCATTATCTGAATATTTTAGAAAAAATCTAGTTTAAAAAAAAAACCAACGATTGATACACAGTCTTTCCATAAAGCAAGTCATTACAAATCAGGGATTGGCGTTAACATTTGATGAGACGAAGGGCGAAAATCTTACAAACCGTCACTTCTAAGAGAAGACCAAGCAATAAAAATTAAAACGAAGACTTTTCCAACGAGCCCAATAAAGTGTGAACGATTTCACTCAACCTTAATCATAATCGGGCCTTGATCTGAGCTCACCTTGAAAGCTTTCTAGGACCGGATATAAATCAAACATTTCTATTTACCAAAGAGCTTTTGTAACAAAAAAAAAACTTTTTGTTTAAACGAAATTATATTTTATTTCTTACGCATGCTGTACAGTTTTGTTTGGGAACATTAGACAAATTGCGGGGAATTTTATTAAGCCACCCACATGTGTCAGCTCCGAGCTGATATCGGAAATTAAATTTCCAACACCAACGACCGACTGGTTGATAGAAATATTTGATTGAAAAAGAAAAAACATTTATTGGTTCGTTATATTTTAAATTAATTAGATATTGATTACATTTTATTATTATATAAACACTGTTTATTAGGTATTGGAAAACACTCCGTTTTGAAAGATCAGAACAAAATTGCTCAATCAGTGAAATGAAAACTCTTTTCCGTGCCTCACCTATCATACTCATAATTCTGTGGGTTGTAAAATAAAGAAAGGTTTGCTGTATGAAATGTGATGATTGTTTTATATGTTATATGCTTTGTGTGATGTGATGTTGATATATGTATGTTATCGATATTGAATTTGATTAATGATATAGGCGTAGCTGTGACTCAGTTTATGTGTCTTCTGGAATTTATCCTGTGTTTATAACATAAACCATTTCTAAAAAGTTACGGTTATATTTGTTTTATTCTGTGTGTGATATTTTTCAATTATTCAAGTCGAAATTGTGTCGGTGTTCAAAATGGTGGGTAGCCAGGGCTGTACGATTCTGTTAGGGTTTTTGCTTTATTCTCTTACCCTGATATTGGGATGTAATGACGATGCTCTGAAGATGATGTCAATAAAGATCGGAACGTTGGCACGATAAAGAAAATGTTTTTTCTAAAACCTACGTCGCACCAGACAGCGCCTCACGATCTCTAAGTAATAATTCTATGGGCTGTTTATGTAAATTATAGGATTGTTGATTATTTTCTTCTATTGTTTCGCTAGGTTAGGAGAGGATAGATATTTGACGGAAATCATTAGAGGAGGTTAGATTAAGAATTTTATTTAGAAGTTTCACGATCGCAATCGTCCGTTACTTTGGAAAAATAGAGTTTTGTATAGAACACTTGTTAATATCTACCTTAATCATTTTAGTACCGTATCAATGAAAGAACGTTATATAACTCGAAGAAAAGTTAAGAAAGTCATTATAAAAGTGAAAATGAAAGCTGGGATTATGAGAAGCAATAAGGTTGCAAGGCGAATAAACACTAAATATTAAAAGTATAATTTTCTTTTTTGTCTTCCCGTAATAACTTTTAACGGTGAAAAGTTGATTAACTCGTCGGGAAGTGGTTCCGCTTAAAATTAATAAACCAGCCGAACGGAAATCTAGTGTATATTTATTAGTATTAATAACCATTTTAAAGGCCAGGTACATTTTGCCCTGGTCTTTATACAACGTTCATGAATCTCAAATGCACCTCGATAAATCGTAAACTTAGCACGTTCATGATGCATAGGAAAATGGTGAAAAAGTCATTACAACCATCTATCTTGTCGATTAATATAGACATTTTTTTACCGTTTGATATAATTTAAACCAGCAGAAATTTTAATAAGGTTTTTTTTTAATGGGGAAATCGCATCGTTGCGGGTAGATAACAAAATGCACATCGATCCGCATGCCTCAATTTGGAAAAAACGCGAATATGGAAAGTATGGAAGAAAGTACTTAGGCACACGGGACCGATTGTCCGTGCGTGCGCCGCCGACTTACATTCGTAAATCCAGGCTTCAAGTCCCCCGTCGTCATTGATTATTCATGCCCCAATCCTTGAATCATAAAGCACAGAACCTTTTTAGCCATGTAACGCCAGTAAAAATCATTTTTATATGTAAATGTGTGTATTTAAAAAAAAATTTTGATAGATTCAAGATTACTGACGTCTTCATCTGTATTTGCAATTTTTTTTTAATGTACCAAGCGATTGAATCTGTCAAATCTTAAGTATTCTGAAAAAGCATCGATGGCTCTTAAATATTTAACGTATTATTATATAATTATTCTCTTACCTGTTCTTTCTCCGAGTCTTCATCTGTTAGACAATTAACATCCTGAGAAAAACTTAAAGCCTGCTCAATTTTGTTTGAAACATTTTTCCTTTCCTGAGAATTTCTGCCAAAGGTGTTGTTTCCGAAGCCGATATTACCTTTAAATTAAAAAAAAAAAAAATTTGAGTGCCAATTAACAATTCGCATATAGCTCTGACAGTTCAATAATAGTCGGTAATCAACAATCATAATACATAAATGGTTATCATTTTTAATATAGCGTATGTTATCTTACAGTTCAGAATACTCTTTGCTTGGTGTCCATATGTAGTTGAAATATTTTCATAGAATCCCATATTCTTCGTTCTTCATGTGTAGAAATATAACACTGGCACTCTCGACACGACATACAATAATGAAATATCTACACGGAAAACGAAGACTTTGATCTCTGAAGATGATCTCAATGAAGACCGAAACGTTGGCATGATAAACCCTACGTCACACCAGACCTCACCTCACGATCTCCAAATAATCATTATAACGATTGTAAGTATTTATAAAGGAGGGTGGCCACTTTTTGCCTCTCTGTGTAGTGGAATTATCGTTTAAATCTTTAGTATCACTATTAACGTGCAAAAAAATTAATTTATATAGCATAATCTTTGAGTTAATGAAATGCTTTGACTTTTGAAAATTATATAGCTTTCATTTTTTCTTACTGGGTCACTTTAAGAATCAAATAATTAGTTTGTTACGTCGTGGACAACTTCACGAGAGTACTGAAATAAAAAACAATGTCTGAAGGAAACGCATGCAATAAAATTGAATGAACTGGTTTTGAGGCAAGGAGGAATGACTAAAAGTGAGGAAATGATATGTGTTAAAATGTACTCAGAGGAACAGTATGGAAAAAATGTTGGACCCTTTTCTTAAGCTATATAAGAAAGGAAAACTGTATAGAAAGTGGAAAACCGCGTACTTATAAAAGCAGTTCTAACGTCGTTTTGCTAAGAACAAATTCTATTATCATTTCCACACCCAGAATGAAGTGAGGAAGGTTATATTCACTTCAATAATAAAACCAACCTTTCCATCTTAATTTATTTTATTTTAATACCATTACCTACTTAAACAGAGAAAAAATAATGAAATATGAAAAATTCAAATATCATAAATATATTTTCTTCTTAAATAAATGTATTGTATGGTCTTGCGCGGTTGAGGCCGTTCCGCATTTTATCAACTTTCTTTGAACTTAGAAAAAAAATGTATAAGGTCTTTCTATTTTCACTATTTTTCTTACCTACCTCCCTAATATGTTTATGTATCTCGCTATCTTTTCTCAAATTCTAAAATAGTAAATTATTAACCTTACTCTGAACTTGAATATTAAAGAAAAAAAATCGAGCTACTCATAGTTACAACCTCTCTATCTATTTATTTGCATTTATATCCATTTATTTATCTGACTAGTTTTTTCCTTCTCACTGCGCCTTTTTCGCCTTTTCTCATATATTTATCTCAAATACTTTCTCCCTCTCACTATTTCTTCCTCGCTGTCCCTCTCTCTCACTCTCTCTCTCTCTCTCTCTCTCTCTCTCTCTCTATCTATCTATCTATCTATCTATCTCTATCTATCCAATATCTACCTAACTATCTGCCTCTCTTTCACCTTCTCTCTGTCTTTCCTCTCTCTCCTCTCTCTTTTTCTTACAACTCAAAAAAACAAAACACACACCGTCTCTCCATTATTTGAAATTTAAAACCATTTATTGTAATTATTGATACAATGCTAAAAATTGTCTAACTTATTTTAGCTTTCACAAATTTTAAAATTATTTTGTACGTTATATTACTAATGAGGTATCTTCTGCGCGCTCTTTTCTTAATATTTTTGTTTAAAAAAGTCAGGGAGAAATTTTTCTATGTTCCGGGATGTATTTTCGATAATATCCCCTAAACGGCCGTAATTTGAAAGATCGGGAAGGAAAAAAAACTACAGATCAGTATGAGATAATAGTAACACATTTATGTTTAATGGGATGGCATAACAGCGAAATGAGATCGGAACGATCATCCAAGCAGACCTAATCCTCCTTCCTTGTGCGCAACAAGGGGTTATAACACAACGGCCAGCGGCGTTGCGGTTAACAATAATTGGATAACCAGTTAAGCACGTCGTGAATAACATAAGCAAAACCATCCCGTAAATCATATCTCGTTCAAAAAGCGCGTTTCTCTCTGTCAAATTAATCATTTATTATTAATTACACCAGGGATATATTTTTGCAAAGCTACCAACCATTCATTATTTATTTGTTTATTTATATTCTATATTTATTTATTATTTCTTTCTTTTAGTTAATTTAAATATCAACAATCACTTTTTTCCCTAATGTCATTTGTTATATTTTTCAAAATAAGTCAGGTAGTTGGGGCGTCTGTAGCCGCAATGGTTTAGGCGATGAAACGGCGCTCATCACTAAGGTAAACGTCCCTGGTTCGAATCCAGCGGCCCTGCATTCAAACGGTCTTTTTATTCAAAAACACCTGCAATCCAAAGATGTGACTTCTGCTGTTACAAACTTTATTTAAAAAAAAAATACATTGAGGTGTTCCTTACAAGTTAAAAAATACAAAATATTACAAATATATCATACAAACAAACCTCACCTGCCATTTTACTTTGGGTGGTTGATGGTAACCGTACAATCTAATTCTAGACCTAAGTTTGTTAATGCACTTGCATTGAAAGTTTCGTTGCCTGTAAAATGTTGTATGAATTTATTTCTTCAACACTTGCTATTCCTATACCAAATTTTGCAACAGACGTTATTTTTTCATATAGAACTTGCCTTTTTTTAGTAGTCAACATTTCTTGCTCTTTCTCCCTCTCTATTCTTCTTTCTCTTATGTCTTCCTTTGTTTCATACATACTATTTTTCTCTTCCGTACCCGACATATTTACAATTTTTTCACAAAACTTCCGGCACCCCTAGTGTTGATATAATCACTGCTGACGCAAACCCTAGTTAAAAAAAGTTTAGGCTTTTCTACTAAAAAACAATCTTTATTATCCTCCTTTTTCAAACGTGAACTTGCAAAAGGCGATCCTCAGTCTTTTCTCTAATTAAAGTGGAATATCGTATAAATAGACCTGGGATTAAAGATCAATCAATACACTAATCCATTTGGAAAATCCCGCTTGACCCCTAGTGTTTATGCTTTAGGAATCCACACGAAACTATTCCTGTTCTAACGATGTCGGCAATCAACTGCACGACAGCAACAATCTTGTTGTCGGACGACCGAATCACTTTTGTGGCGATGTAATGAACCATCGCAGGCAAAAGTAAGATCGCTGAAGTGTCGGGAAAATCCTGCGATCCTATTATCACACATCATTACGGCTACCCTTCGTATGTTTTTTTTTATCTATGACAGAAAACATTGTACATGGAACCTTCTAACCACGACTGATTTCTACGGTCAAAAAATGTGAGAGTTTTACGAGGCGCTGTGATTTATCGTTTTCTCATCGTCGAAAATCATAGTTATAAATCTTCCTTACCTGGCTCTTAAAGGTAATACTTATAATTAGATTTTTACATTTTCTGTACGCCATAATCGGGCATGAATTGTCCGTTCTTTAAAGTGCAACCAACTTTAGATATTATATTTGAAATCTTAAAAAAATAACTTCAACTGAACAAACATGCATATATACTAATTCAAACATTCATGAAAACTCACAGCAAAAGTGTGTGTGTGTGTGTGTGTGTGTGTGTGTGTGTGTGAGAGAGAGAGAGAGAGAGAGAGAGAGAGAGAGAGAGAGAGAGAGAGACATACATACATAAATTGAAAACAAAAACCTGGCAAAGATTGTGAGACAAACAAACTCAAATAATTTGTAAAGAGCTCCTTCCAGCTAGCTAATTTTTTGGTGAATTTAGAAATTAAACTAAAAAGTCACATAAGATCAATTGTTAACGCGTTAAATTTTAAGTAAATAATAGCTCTTATATATAAATAACAGTTTTTTTTAAACTTACAATATTGTGAAATATGTAATGGTAATTCTTAATAATAATATTTTAATTTCCCATTTAATAGAAATAATAATAAAAATGAAAATAGTAATACATAGATGAGTAAAAACTATATAAGTAAATAGAAAATAAAGAGGAAAGAAGGGAAAGTGCGTAAGATGTATTAGAGAGAGAGAGAGAGAGAGAGAGAGAGAGAGAGAGAGAGAGGAGAGAAGGACAGGAAGAAAGAGAATGAAGAAATAGTAGAAAGAAAGAGAGAGTTAAAGAGAAGGAGAGAGATACAAATACAAATAGAACATCCAAATAAAGAAACTGAGATACGCAAACAGAAGTTTCCTTCCTACTTATTTTTCTCAATTTTCTGTGCTTTAGTTTGGGCGCTTTTTTAAATCTGGTAAATTTAGGTGTCGTAAATTTCAGATATGATTAATTTTTAACTTTTAAATTATTTTTAATTCATAGATGTTTGATTATTGATTGTTTGATTGAATAAAGACGTACGTTTCTGATTAAATTAATTACTCGGTGTTTGATACTAAAGATGTGTAGGTTTTGTTTCTACTATTTCTTTTTTTTTTTTTTTTGATCAAAGAAAGTTTGTTGGGGGGGGTAAAAAGGACTTTGTTGTTCGCCCACCCCCGCATCATGCCTGACAAGGCACTCTGAAGTGGGTACTTAGATTATTAAGGTAAACACCGAAATGGGACGAGGATAAAGGGCCAGCGAAAAAGGGAGTGTGGCGGAAAAATTACCATAAAAAGTTCAAGGGAGGGCCAAGGTTACAGAGTAAATGGCCTCTTTCTCTTTATTTCTATCCTTGAACACATCTCTTTGATAATTAATTTATGCCATGACAAATGTTCTTTCGGTTTCAATTATGTCTGCCCGAAATATAATCAAAATTGTCCGAGACTTTTTTTACGAGCAGAATTGATATTTTCTTGCTTTAATAGTGTTCCGTATTTGTCCACCGTTCAGTAATTGAGAATTTTTTTAATGTGAAAAAGTTTGAATGTGAATCAAAAACGTGTATTTTTGTAGGATGGAAAGTAAACTAATCATCTCGTGGAACTCCGTTGGAGAAGTCTTCAGTAAGATTTGTGAATCTGAATGCGATCCTATCTCGCCTTGAAAGGAAGAGCCTTCTTATCCTCATCTACGCTTCAAGAAAATTTATTACAAATTTTAATTAATTGGGGATTTGAAATGATATAAGGTTGTTTTATGTAAGACTAATGCGAAAGATAAAAGACACCTTTATGCAATTTGTGGGTGTTTGTAACAATTAAAGTATTTTATAGCCTCGTATTTCGGACTGTGCCGTTATAATTATCTTTTATTTTTTATTTTACTAAAGTTACACTAAATCAAAAAAATAACCGACAATTTTTACCAAAACTTTAGTAGCTACGAACAGATTTTTTAATATGTTGTTTTAATTTTTTAAAACTTGTAATACTGCATAATTATATAATGGAGTTGCATGAATCAAAACAATTTTCATCTTTAATTTATTTATTTTTAAATTAATAATGTAATTAGCACTTTTACAATCGCGTTTTCGTTTTGGCTCTGAAAAAAAGGTTTTAGCTATAATAATTATTAACTATTAAAACTTCAAGTTCAATGAAGTATTTTATGATTATTGACATTATCTACGGAACAAATATTATACATACTTCTAATTTTCTTTTATCACATTTTAAATTATGATATGCGTTTTTTATACGCTGAACGTCAAGATAATTGAATATCATATCTAAGTTTCAAGTGGCTCCTTTTCCCCGTCGTGTCTACGTGTCATGTTTGCTGATGAAGGCGAGGAGCTGTAAAGTTAAGGCATCTATCATACTTCCCAGGGAAAACGTTAAAACACCCCTTAAATCATTGAAGGTCAAATTTTATTATTACTTTTCCAATATGACCGTTTGTTTCGAGTAAAAGAAAGTGGTACTGTAATGAATCACAAGATTAATTGGATTTTTTAATATCCCCCTTTATTACCTTTCGTGACAGTGAATATTATTATTTTTTTATTCCGCGTTTTGAGAAAACGTGAGATTGGTAGATTTGATCTTATGCTCTAGACGGACGAACCTGCAGTTTGGGCATTATGATTATTTTTGGTTTAACTAACCTCCCTGGTTGGGTTTATCGGACTGTTTTAGTGCCTCGCCCTGTTTATACGACTAACTGGCCTTTGGAGTTTTCTTGACACTATTGAGGGAAGTGTTCATAAAATAATCAGAAAGATAGAAACAATGGATTTTATATGTTTACAAAATCTACTGAAGTACACTGAAAATACAGAAATCAGAAACACATGGACTACCAGTGTTTGTAGAATCAATAAGTCTTAACGACCAAATATCGGTTGGGTTTCGTGTGTACCGGGATTCGATCCCAGGACCTCTAGCACATAGAACCCTAACCACTTGGCAACCACGATCTTCAATTTTATTTAATTTCGCTATAATAGTTGCTACTTTAATGTAAAGGTCGTCTTGACCCCTTAAAACCTGCTTGCATAGACGTGTCTGATAAAAATGAAACCATATACAAACCTTTTTGACTATGATTGTGGATATGAACATTTTGGATATGATTCTTTTTTAAATTTTTGGGGTATAACAAAGATTTTTTAAAAAAATTTTCTTCCACTAAGATCTACATTGTGGAACCTCTATAAATTGTAACCATGCCTTGTAAAAGCACTTTTTCCTCGGTGGTTAAGCACTTTCTCCTATGCGCTGTATGAATTAATATTATACAAATTAAGTTCGTTTTTCTGCTTGATTTTCAGGTAAGAATCATGACCACATCTGGTTTTTCCATCGACTTCGGGACGATTTCCAATCGATCCTTTTGGTGAGTGCATTTAAGAAAATGGATTTCATCCCTGTTAATTCATAGAAATATCATACTACAATCAACATTTTTTATGCAACGATATTGATCTATACGTAATTTTTTAAAGCCTGACAAATATAAGAAGGGCGAATTTATTTTAAATTATAGGTGATAAACAGAAAAATAGTTCCGTTAATTCAAACTCAATGTACTTACAAATATGCTTCTTTGTGTATTCATAAATTAACCGGTTGTTGGTACCGTCCTGTTGCTGAGACTTACAAAAAACTTTCCTTGGCCTGGGGAAAATTGGACATTTATATTTTAAAAAATCGATGCTCTTTTGTTCTTGTTTTTCGAATATTTATGTTATGATTATGTTTTAAACTTGAAATGTTGTCGGTTTACATCATTTTAGCCGTCTTCGATGGTGAAGTGCTCTGAGTACAACCCTGACCAGTATCACCAACTAAACTGATCCTCATCATGATATTTATTTCAAGTTTCATTGATCATTATGTCATTGTGATAATTTCAGTTTTCAGTCTGTAGATCACGGCTTTCTCAGATTCAAGATTCTTTACTTGCATAAATATTATGATTTTAAGTGAAAAAGAGTGATTTTTCGTTTTTCTCATTTTCGTCGTGATCCTTGTCATTACGACCTCCCCAATTTCAAACTTGATTTAAAAAAAAGAAGAGTGCTTTCTTCTCTGGGCTGAAAATCCGTAATACACTTACAAAGGATCAGTTCTTGCCTTTAGAATTTTCTTTGAACATTTTAATTATTTTAAAATTTGAAGTTTGCTCTTTTCGTACTATTTTCGCCATCTTCAATGGTCATTCAATGTCCAGTAAATTACCCATAGTTTCTGCATTTTAATATTATCTTTATTTCACTATTTTTTGCATTGTTTGAATACATATTACAATTGAAGTAAAAAAGGATTTTATTCTGTTTACCATATTTTACTTACTTAACGTAAGTTGTTTCCAGTTTTCATTGATTATAATGTTCATTCTTCATCTATATATCATATAGAAATATATATATATATATATATATATATATATATATATATATATTCATGTATATTTTTTAAAAAATGAAAAAAGTATTTTATTATTTTTTTAGTTTTCTTCGTGTAGTGTACGTGTTATCGATATTTCCGGCCAACGGGGCACGTGTGGTCTCGTTTTGTCCCCGTTACTTACGCTTCATTTGTAACAAATTATCCTCATCGAAGAACTCTTTAAAAAAATTTCTCTGCGGCGAACCCCGCCGAATAATTTCACCCCGGAGAGCACTTTCGTTTCAAATTAATTAGACGGTCCTGTGAACGGAAAGTTTTCGCCGTGTTTACAGACCGCGTTCCGACATCCACGGCATGCGACGGAGGCAATTAGGCGATTTCTGACTTCGTCTCCTCCTGCTGTTCCAGCAAAACGATCAGCACGGTAAAAGCGAGCCCAATTAAACAGCGTCGGATAATTACAACTCTCGTGTTTCCAACTATTTCAACAGTCGCCGTTCCTTCGGTTTTGCACTGCATATTTATAAATAATAATGAACTCCTGTCCTGAACGACTTGACGTAAAAATACAAGTCATACGCACAAAAGGATTGCGTCGTGATGATAATGAAGTCGTCCACTGAATCTTTTTCATACACAACCCACTCTAATTGCGGTTTATTCTTGCATACAGACAATTGTTTAATTTCGGCCCATTCAGCCCGGTCCTTCCGCCAGATGGGGCATTGTTTCGTAATGCATTTGAAAATAGTTGCATTGTAATCATTCTGCGAGCATACATGAGCAAAAAGCGTGGAAGAGACAATGATGGCGACGAGACGGATGAAGATGATGTGCAATACGGTTTGAGAAGCAAAATGACTCTAATTGAATACTGAATGTTACAATTGGTTTGCACCTTCAATTCAAAAATGACTCCTATTACGTTATCGTAAGACATGCAGATAACGAAGATTTTCGATTATAAAACTAAACAATCCCTCCGGTTATACAGTGTACCACGTCCGCTACCTTGGCAGTACATTGACAAAAATTAACATAAAACCCATATACTACCCTGAAAAGACAGTAATTCACTGCATAAAAGCTGTAACGACTAATAGACAAACGATTAAAACTGATTTAGCAATAAATAGTCCCGTACCCATTTGACATTGGCGATCGATCGAGCTCCAACCATCCCTTATTTTGACTGTTCAAAATCATCCGAAAAACATTAGACTTCTACTTACACTACTACAATCATGTTTTGAATGAAATTAATAACCCCTTTGTTAAATATGACATAAAATCCAATGATCAAATTTTATTATTGAGATGAATGTTTGTTTCTCACAGATGAAAATGCGGTTACGCTATTTTTTATTGTGATTTTATTTTCTTCGTGAGATTAATTGTTTCCATCCAAGTACTGAGACAAGCTGAAATTGCGGATTTTCTTCGGAAGCACCTGTAGTTCGGTCCGCCTATCTTCGCTGTGTTGGACTATCAGACGCTACTTCAAAGACTTCTTAGCAAACAATTAAGACTGACTCTTCACCAAAAAATAATATCATAGTCATTTAGACACAAACCGCGAACGGTGGGCCCAACCTTCATCGATCGCATCGAAAATGTCACTATTGAAAATGCTCCGAAAAACAATAGACGCTCCCTTCTACCTACTCGATTATGCAATCCATAATGGGCCTTTATAATAAATCATAAAATCCCTCTGACAGAAAATTTCACAAATCTCATTTATTGCATCCTCATCTCTTAGGCCTTAGCTTATCATCCTTCACTATTCCCAATAATCCGCTCCGAAAGTTACAGACCAGGTGATCGCGCAACTTGTTAAGCCGTAAAATTGATAGGGGGTATTAGAAAGGCCACAACTTGGTGATTTCTTTGCCCACTAGATTTTTTAAATTTTGTTTAACGTCCAATTTTTGCAAATATTATTACAAATAGCAATGATAAATATATGCCAACAATTTTACTTCAAAGGTAACTACGAAAACACCGTTGCAGTTTTGGCCGACAAGGCAGAAATTTAATTGAGCTGCAAAAAACAGTTATCTATTACAAATGAAATTGGCTGGAATTTACACTTACCATTTTTTTCATTACACGCTGTATAAAATAATAGACAAACACACTGTGTATTATCGCACTATAATTATCTGTAATTGAAGTACAAAAATAAAACGAGCACTTGGCAATTAAAATCATGAATAATTTATTTTTCACGTTAGTTACAATTAAAAGAGATTAAAGTACTTGGGAAAGTCTGGAAAAATTGCTGTTAACTGTTTTAAGTACACATTATTAAAAAGAAAAATTAAAAATATTTGTTCGCGTTGTTTTAAATAAAACTGATAAAAAACGATAGACATATTTTTCTTATTACCTAATTTGTAACCTATATATATATATATATATATATATATATTATTGTACCCTATTATACTATTCAAATTACAAATGTAATCGCAAAACGTTTTTTCACACGGTCGGAGCACCAGCACTAATGCCATTACAAGCCAGCCTATGCTGGCGCTCAGTTTTAGGGATTAGGAGTCAAGGTCTCGAAGATATCGTCGTTTAAAGGTCGATACGCAGACATCAGTGACGTGACAGTGTCGTGACCGGCATTTAGTTCCACCGGCGGGTCTTCTTGGAAATTAAGGTTTGTTCAAACTCGCCCTGCGCTCGACCGTGGCCGTTGTTGACGATATTTTACAGTTTTAACGGCCGAACAACATCAATAACGAAATATTCATTGACTAGGTGCGAAATAATCCGGTGCTGTTTGATCAGGCAAATTCAAAATACATAGACTCAGGTTTCTGGAGGAGAAATGAAATGAGAAATGTCGGTGAATAAAGTACATGTATATTTCAGTAGTGTTTACATTATGAGGAGCAACAGGGCATAATAAATTATGAACTTCGACTGAAACTTGTAAAGTTGTTGGTTATTTGATGACCACGGGGGAGATCCAGCATCAGAATTGAAATAATTATTCCAAATTCTTACGTACAAAATGCATCTGTCGATGCGTTCACTCCTCGAAAATGTAAATTTGGTAGTGTTCAACTTTCACTGCTCGCATCCAGTTGGAAAGTAATGTAATTATGCGTGAGCACATCGTATTTCTTAATGTATTAACAAGTTTAAGTTTTAGATCTCAAGTTATGCAGTTAGGAAAGCAGTAATCCATTAGTACTTGGTAAAGCGTAGCAAATTCCACTTCTGTCCTTTTCTAGTTCCATGCTTGACGGACGCATGTTTCTCGCTTGTGGTTCACTTCATCTAAAATCAGTGCGATGATCAAAAGTTTATCATCTGAAAACATTGCCATTTTTGCCACCAAAGTCCACTGCAAGTAAGGGATGAAACATTGACCAGAGTGAATAGAGAGCCCTATATGATCACAGTGGCCCGGTATAAGGGCTGTCACGACACTGTCACATCACTGTCACGTCACTGATGTGTTGAAACTTGGCGACGTGGAAGTTTCTCGTATTGTAAATGTAAAGATAGCGCTCGAGCAGTAAGATTCCGATGTATCGAGAAAATCCAATCGTTGTTGTGACATTTTCGAAATTGGGAAGGGATCAGTTCGTTGACGAATGAAAGGACTGTTGCGATCATGAGGTTAGTGGTTATGTGTTTGTATATGTCTGAGGTCTTTCGATTGAAAGTATTGTATGCCCTGGATATTGGATTGCTTCGTAGAACACTGCAGTTACACTCCACATGTCCAAAGCGGTCGCAGCAGTCTCGTATAAGGAAGTTTAGTTGGCAGTCAAGCCCGATTTCGGTTCGAAAAAAATTCGTAGATGTCAAAATCTATTGTTAAGTTTTTGTTTCGTGTACTGTGTTGTGATTCCATGCCAGTATGCTTGAAGACTTCAATTGAAACCGGCATCTCTTTGCTGTTGATAACACTGTTTTTCAATGAAAACGCTGAGTAAATTTTTCTTCATTCAGTCTTGCCCTCCACTTTTTGCGTCATTGTTCGATATGCTCAAGGTGTTCCCGAATATTGAATGTAGTTTTGAAGATACATTTTGAGAACAAAAGAGAAGAGAGAAAGAGAGAGAGAGAGAGAGAGAGAGAGAGAGAGAGAGAGAGAGA
>CM077103.1:28424926-28439138 GCA_039619505.1 Cimex hemipterus | reverse complement strand
TATATATATATTGTGCATATATATATATATATATATATATATATATATATGAAAAAATGATTCACAACGACCGGAAAATTTTCATTGGAGCGTATTATAACACGTATTATTATAATATGTAGAGATTTATGTTTCAGTACGTAAAATGCTAAAACGTTTGACATTTTCGGGTTAAATGAAGTTGAAAATTTTTATTTAGGGCTTACTTATGTATAAATTGGTAAAATATTTTTTACCTCTTTTAACTTTTTTTACTTTGTAAACAAACTTTTCTCGGAATTCCTCTCCCCTTAGACGTATTTTATTATGCCGTTATTACGGAGACGACATAAAGTTTATTGCTGAAATTCTTACCTTCGCATGTTTGCACGAGGTTAAACCACATGCACATTACTCATGGAATCTTACAATCATAAAGCATTGAATCGTAAATGCCAAATTTTTTTCTAAATTTCATTTATAAATTTAATATAAAAATAAAATGACAATATATTTAACAAATAAATACTAACGTATATTTTATTTTTTTGCAGGTAAGAAATGGATCTACTGATAAATTATTGCAAGAAGTGAGTAGCAAATTGACAACCTAAGAAAGAACATCCTATACTCATGTCCCCAAGAGATGTTTGGAGTCAAGAAAAATTTCCGGACAAATCTAAGTACCAAAAAAGTATGAGAAAGAGAAAAACCCAACGTTCAGAATGGCATCATCAGCTGGAGCACTGATGGTTTTAGAGCGTGGATGGTACGGTGTAGGAGTGTAAAGTACTCATAACCAATGGAAAAATACACCAGCAATTTCCAGGCTGATTAAGAATGCGTACAGTTCATTATGTACAAAGGATACAAACCCAAGAATATAGCGATCATGCATGCCACTTACCCAAGCAGTTATCGAAGCACCAACCGCGAAAAGCATTAGCTCAAAGATGGTGCTGAATTTAAAAATTAAACTAAACAAACTAGGAGTGCCAAATAACGTTCTTTCTTCCTATTGGACACGAGTTAAGGGAAACGAGTGATCCCTGTAATTGCAAGTGAGGCGTCTGCTATATTGGGATTCCCTCATTGCGTACAAAAAATCCGTGAAACTTTCAACAACTTTTTGAAGGAAAGGAGCAAAAGAATACATTAAAAGAAATTGGGGAAAACTTCAATTCTAACAGTATTCATAATAGGACACTGTAGTGGGCATTAGAAAATAAATCGTATAATTTAACATGCCATGCGCAGACTCTACATGAAAGCAGAGGAGACGCCGATACACCTACTAAAAAAACAGTGGAGCTACATTTACGCGCAGAAGGAAGTATTTCGGATATACCACGTAACAGTACAGGATATTAACTACTAAAACCGCGCCTACTAACCAAATTTCTTGAACAAACTAGGACCAGTCGGTGTGGAGTAGGAACTGAACGAGGGAACAGTACCTCTTAAGGGGTTCTAAATTTATTTGTTCTTTGAAACAAAATATGTTGCATTATGCAAATATCTTCTATGTATGCTAAGCGTGAGTCACTTGTAGTGGCAGATGCCCATTGAAAACATCCTTTATACTGAGACTCGTCGTTAGTCACCCACTGACAAGGTCTTAAGTTTTATTTTAATGAGTCTTGTAAAAACGGGATGGGAAGGTCGTCAAGATAAGAAGAGTATGATTTGAAACATAAAAAAGAGCATTTATAATGTGACTTGAATATTTTCGACCGAGAAGATCGAAGACATTGAGAATTGGAATCTTAGGTTGAGCCCCACATTCACAACTGCCCAGAGCGGTCTTATCTTGTAATTAAAAGTTTTCAGAATTCAATTTTGATCTGGGTCAAGTAGTATTTTTAGTGGTTTTTAACGCCGGTTTGTTCTTGACTTGTCAGTCTTATGTGGGGATTCCAAATCTGTCGTTTATCCGTGAAAATTCCAAGATTACGAAAAAGGTAGGCAACATAGTTCCATTTATGCTTAATAGGAATATAAACTGTTAGTTCTGGTCAAATGTATCTGTGTGCTTTCCGTTAGATTGATTTTCATTCTCCATTTTATGAACCATACTGTTAATTCATGCAAATTTTGTGTTAAAAGTTTATGAACAAGTCCGAATTACGTATTGAAATATTAACATGCATAAGCAAATCACTTATATTGAAAATAGAAAGGGGCCAAGTATGCTTCCATGAGGAACACCCGCCCTAATGCACGTCAGTTGTAGGAATTATGGTCCCATTTATGCTTACTAGAAACAGACCCATTTACTCATGGTACAATTTATCTGTGAGCTTTCCGTTAGATTTATTTTCATTCTCCATTTCATGAACCATACTTTAAATAATTCGAGTGTTTGGTATGGGTTGTAAGTTAATAAACAAGTCCGAATTAGGTACAAAATTATTATTATCAGCGAATGCAAGTGTCGAAACAATTGCAGAAATATCTGCAGTTTATACTGGAAATAAAAAAAAATAAATGGGCCAAGTACGTTCCCTTATGCGTCCGTAAAATTCCATGGCCGTTTTGGCAAAGTCGGCCGGCCAGATATGATCACAGTAGGAGATAGGATGCTTGACAGAGGATGTTATTTAGTTTCCAAAGCAAGCCGAGGGCCTGTTCTAAATCACGAAAGACAATCAATTATGTTTTTGTTCAAGAGAAGAAGCGTTATCGTCACTCCATGATGCACTTGTTGAGTTCACGCGTAAAATGAGCAGAATCCAAACTGATGACATATATAATATTGCATTATTTAATAATAATAATAATAATAATAATAATAATAATAATAATAATTTATAACAAAAATTAATATTTTGGTACATCCTTGCCTGCTGTCACAAGGCAAAACTTGACATCAGGAGTTTTTGAAGATCATCAGAGAAGTAAACAGAATATATCTTTACAACAAGAAAAACAAACAAATAAACAAGAATAATACAGAAAAAACTTTGAACATGAAAAAAAACCAACCAAATTAACTCTCGGTCTTAAAATAATAATTAAAATAATAACTACAATTTAAAAATTTTGAAATTACAAATTTCTTGCCTTTTTTGTGTTTTTTGAAATTATGAATAATAACGCTCTCTTTATATTAATGAAAAGTTATAATATTGCGTCGTTTTTACAATGTAAAAATGTGAATTAGCCAATGAATTGTGTCTTCACTGATGTAAGAAGTTAGTAGATTATTTTTGGACGTACAAATATGAACATTTAGAAAAATTTGATATAGATTCATTACTTTAAATTGCTGTATAATTTTTTCGTATTATATCTATAGGGTTTATGTAAAATAATTTTATGAAGTGAGTTTCTAGTTATATCTACAGTCTTAGTGTAGCATTTATTAGTACCACCCCAGGAAACTATACCATAGGCTATTATGGATTGCGGGAGGGAAAACTATATTGCCCTTAAGAGTTCAATTTTCATAAAGTTGCGTAAAATTTTAAATTTATAAAAGAGCTTTCACATAACGGAGGCTAAAGGATCAATATATAAATTAAATCTCAAATTCGTGTTCAATCCACCAAGATATCCAACACTGTAGTCAAAACGGATAGGCAAGCAAGGACACACCTCATTACGAACACACGTATGAAAATAATATTTTAAACTATTATTATTTATTATCGTCCCAGCAGTTTTTATAATGATTTTGTCTAGGAAGATCAGATGAAAAATGAGGCTTATGAATCATTATAATTATCGCGAACTTGGTACATCGTTTTATACGTATGTTCAAGTAAACCTCTGTGGGGCAAATTTTGAATATTTGTTTTATAATTAAATATCATGGAGCTTTTCGAGGGGGTAATTGTTTAATTGTGTGTTCTGAGAGTAAATGCTTTTGGAGGCGAGAGTTCCTACAGTTATCTTCAAGTCGTGCGCAATGTTAGATGGAAATTCTTTTCAATTAATTAAGGCATTGGTTGAGTTAAAAACGAGTCAGTGTGACGAGCGGGATTCGAACCGACGACCTTCGGCTAAATACGCCGTTGCTCTACCACTTGAGTTATAGTGACTTCGATCCGCTCGGACAACTTCACATCTCAATCCCACCTTTCGAATTTCCCTTCCTTTTTGTCATTTTTAAAGTGTCGTGTAATCGGATTGGATTCTCGACGATAAATGAAATGGCCACGAAGAGCTTTGGATTCATTAAATTCACTAATTTCGGGGTTCGCTTGACAGAATTAATATATTACAGTTGATTAAGGTTTCTTAGTTGAGATAAAAAAGCAAATGGCACGAGCGGGATTCGAACCCACGATCTTCGGCTAGAAACGCCGCTCCTCTACCACTAGAGCTATCTTGACGTCGATCGACTCGGACACTAACTTCCCACCACAACCAAAACCTTAATTAATTGAAAATGATTTATTTGGTCAAGCGGAACACGAAACCTAATAAACGTTAGATGTAAAGATTTAAAAAGAAATTTTGAATTTAACGCAGTTGTATTACGATAGAAGACCAACATAGTAAAATGCGCGGAGATTAAAATCCCTCATATTTTCGTTAATACTATGGGGCAGAAAGATACATAAATAACGGAACCCACTGGCTTAATACGGTTGTTTTGCGTTGAAAATTAAGTCTAGGACACAAGGACATACAGATTTAACTTACAAATCCTTGGTTACTTATGAAAATTATATTACTACAATATTTAACATATTACTTTAATCTGATTTAATGTTGCAATGAACATAAAATATGTACGCTGGCTTATAATTTATAAATTGCCACTACACCAGGGGTATTAACGGTGATTATAAGATGTTAACTCGCGTTTACTCGAATAGAGAAATGTCCAGTAAGATCGTGAATGCCTACTTCTTTTCTTAGCCTGTTAAACGTTAATTTTTCCCCGGTGGTGCGTGTAGAGATTGGTAGAGCCAGAATAAAGCTATGACCGTCCTTGAAGGTTTTTTTTTTTCCAACAATGAAGTCATTTCAGCCCCTTCTTACTGTACTGTTGTGTCCAATGGGGTACTCAATATTCCGCCATCGGCTACAACTGACGAATACGAATAAATAATTTACTATGTACAAATAAATACACAACACAGATATACTTATTTACAAAACTACTTCACACATACACCATTTACAGGTGTGGAAACACCTCCGTCTCTCTCAAAAACTGGAACAAGGGGTCCAACATCTGACCTGCTCGCCCGAGTACTGTTTTTATGTCAGAGTCCATGCCTACTCGCTCCCTGTAGGGGGCCAAGGCACGACACTCCTCGACAAGATGGGACACACTGAGCAACCTTTCTCTACAAGCGGGACATCTGCGCGGGTTTTGACCCAGAATCAGATGTCCGTGTGTCAAACGGGTATGACCAATCCTCAACCGAGTCAACACGATCCTTTCGTTCACGTTTCAGATTCTCATGGGGCCATCGTTCAGTCGTGCCCTTAACTCGCAGGAGCTTCTCAGACGACCCGGCCCACTGGCGCTGCCAACGCTTATCGACAGCGTTCTTTACCGCTCGGACAGCGTCACTAGGCCGGATCGCGGTAGCTTGGTCTGGAGAGCACGACGTCCCAGCTTTCGCTGCCTCGTCTGCACGTTCGTTTCCCTCCAGCCCAACGTGTCCGGGTACCCAGACAACTAATACCGTTTTTCCAAGGCGCTCCAGCTCAGCATATCTTTCTAGAAGGAGCACGACAAGAGGGTCCGTAGAAAATCTGTTCTGGATAGCCGATACTGCACTCAGAGAGTCCGTACAGACAAGGAAGGCCGAACCCTCATCGTCCCGGATCACCCCGAGTGCGTGCCAGATCGTTGCATACAGCCATACTGTTCCGCCGTGTACACGGTGCAGTGTCGCGGGAGTGCCCATGAAGTGGACTAACCCCCGTTATATACGGCGCACGCCACACCCTCGCCGGTCCTGGACCCGTCCGTGAAGACAAGGCGAAAACCAGCTAATTCCGATCTGAGTTCTAAGAACCCAGCGCGGTAGAAGTGCGGGGGTGTACACGGCCTGGCTAATACCGCGAGATCATCTCGAACGAGTACGGCAGGGAGGACCCAGGGCGGTGTCGGTCTGTTACCCAGTTGAAGGCTTGCTGTTGCTGGTTTTGGTTTTCTTTTTTGTTAAATTGTCTGATGCCAGAAGTTAATAAAAAAATTAAACAACTCTTTCATTGAAAATGCTATCCATGCACGGGAAAAGTACCAAAAAATGACATGCTTGAATTGTGCCGACAAACGCAACCTGTATCCTAAGGCCTAACAGCTTACAAATTTATAGAATATGGGATGTATCTATTATGAATGAGAGTATAAGTGCAGATCAGAAATTAACAAAATAAATGTATTAGTCTGATTTAATACGTATAAAACAAAAACAGCTGTTAAATTCATGACATGTTGGTTGCTTACGCTGTAACGGATAGCAGTGTGACTACATTTTCGACCTAACACCTAACATTAGCTCTGGCCTGTTAGATCGAACAATGTTAACTAGCCGGTTTTTACAATTTTTTACAATACAGTTCTCATTTTTCTCGATGTAACACGAACTAACAGAGTTAACAAGGTTAACACAAAGATCGTGAATACCCCTATTACATCACCATTTTAACACTTATACAATACTTTCTCTCAGGTTTGGCCCATTATTTATCTAAGGATTAACCTTGTTATAACCAAATTATAATCCGACCTAAAATTGAACATTAAGAAGGAAGGATCAAACGATCTAATAGAAGGAAAATTAATTATAACCCGGGGTAAACTTAACAATTAATACCTGTGTACGGCTTAGAAAAAGGGAGGAAAAAAGTTAATTCTTTTATAATTAAACTGATCCATTTTAAACGATGTGGAGGGGGATTTAGACCGTACGATCCATCTTCTTTTTCAAAATTGTCCAAATTTAATTAATCCCCAAGAGGTGTTCATGAAGTTGATTTAATAAGATAATTAAGAACCGAGCCTCCCCCGGCTGAGGCCCGGGCACTCGGGGGTTTTAAGGGTAAAATTGGCTAAAATTGTATTGACGGCCCAGGTGTTCACTTCTGATAATCTCCTTTCAGCCCGATTGAAAATCCTAGTTGTTTTCCCTTTTAACAGACCGGACAAACTGTTTAGTTTGATAAATAAACTTTTTCTCCAGATTTCCACATGTACATTCGCTGTGGAATTCGTACATCAGCTCGGAACCGCAATTGGCAAAATTTCAACAGAACAATCTTGCCTTTATTGCTATTGTTTTCGTTAAATAATTGGATTTTCCGATCCCTTATCCTCTGTGTATTCGGTTTTAGCATAAGTGTTTCGGCACATATCTGATCTTCCATTACAAGTCAAGGTTATAATTTTTTAAGATTAATATTTTTTCACTGTTATTGACAGATATGAGACGTTATTGGAGTCAACCTGGTCAAAAGATTTACTTTCTTTCCTCTAGTAAATTCTTAATCAATTTATGAGCTTGAATTGTATTCTAGCATAAAATCTCCCTTCTGGAAAAAACAATGATTTTAACTAGGCGTCGTTCAATTAAAATTTATTCACAAAAATTCAATATAGTTTCATTATATTTTTTTACTAATAATTTCATAATACATAAACAATAATATCATTAAGGTAAGGACATCGCCATATCGTGTATGTAATAGCATTTTAGACTACGAAACTTAAAAATGCGTGATGCTGTGGACTTCAACAGTCATTAAGCCGCATATTACATTTTTGGTTTTGTTTACATTTGCTCATCTATAGAGAGAGAAAGAAAAGAGAAAGTATTATTGTAATAACAAAGGAAAGGAAGAGAAAGCGAGAGAAAGAGTAAGTGAGAGAGATAGATATATAGATAGATAGATACAGATAGATAGAGAGAGAGTGAGTGAGTGCGAAAGAAAGAGGACAGGGTAACTGAGATTGAGAGACCAACATACATGGAGTGAGGGAGACCGTATTGTTGCAATAACAAGAGGCAGACATATTGGTGGCCGCGGTAGCCGAGTGGTTAAGGCGTCAGACAGCTTGTAGACCCCGTGGTTCGATCCCCACCGTCGCCTCTGGAATTTTTCTGACGCCTAAGGGGACCGGTGGCCGCAATTAAAAAAGAAATTGACACGGCACTCATCAATGGAAGGGGCCTCTCATCTCAGCGATCCTGAAAGTGGTCCCAACCACCATCAAAAATGGGTTTCTTCGATGGAAGAACACTGGTGCAACGGGGGCTCAAGTCCACTTTGTGTTGTGAGCACTTTCAAAAAATGGAGCCAGGGTATAGTACAATAAGCTGTACAGCTGCAGTGCTCAGGAGGGAACTCCTCCAGTCCCTGGTGGCCATTTTATCCATCCATACATCCATCCATCCCTATTTGGGGAATGGGTAGTGAATCGGTTGCTCCTACCCGAGTATGCTTTGTATGTAGGTTTAGGCTGAGCTCGATTGGAGGCTTTACCGTATACGTTATTCCTCTAGTTGGTGGTTAGCAATTCCACTATAAACAAAACCACGGCCGGAGCCAAGCTGGTAGTTTCTACGCTGGGGAAGCCACAATACCCTGGGACATAGAGAGGCCTTTTCTATGTAGGGAGTACACGGGAAACCGGGATGATGTATTTCGGCTTCCCTATTTCGGTAGCCCTTCTTCTCTCCCACACTTTAATATTGTAATATTCTGTGCTGATAAACTGTGTATGTAATGAGTATACTAATCAACCAAACCAAAATTTTTCTCTTGAAAAAATTTCAATGTGGTTCTTAAGTTTATGTTTAAAATTAATTTTTAAACGTTTCTAGAGGTGATATATTGATTAAATTCAATTTATATCCTTATCGTTAGAAGTTATTAAGGATTCAAGATGTGGGGTCGTCATAGTAGTCATAGTGGTACTACTCAGGCCAAAATGAACAGCAACGACTAAAGTTAGGGATATAAACTGCAATATATGTATATGATAGTTTTGATTCATTGAATCTCAATTAATTGTTAACAACAACCCAATTAAGATTAACAATTATCCAGACGAATAAACTTCTTTCAATTAATTAATCTTTATGAAAGGTATTAGTTGAGATAGAAGTTAGTGTCCGAGCGGATCGAAGTCACGATAGCTCAAGTGGTAGAGCATCGGCCTATTAGCAGAAAATCGTTGGTTCGAATCCCGCTCGTGACACTGACCTGTTTTATCTCAACCAATACTTTTTATAAGATTAATTATATGTGTAGAGATTAGTGACCGATAATTGATAATTACTCAGATATCGTGAAATGCGGTCTGGTGTGATGTGACTGGCACTCTCAACACGACACGCAAGAATGGCACAAGTACACAGAAGAGACTTTGAGCTCTGAAGATGACCTCAATAAAGATCGAAACGTTGGCACGAAATGTTTTTCTGAAACCTACATCACACCATACCGCATCTCACGATATCTGAATAATTATTAACTATATGAAAAAGTGAACAACAATATTAATACATTGATACATAGTCAAATAAACAATTTGAAGCGAAGCATTTCAAATGATAGTGTTAACATGTCGTGAAACATAAAATGTTTTAATCTTTCCAATGTTTAATGTTTGAAGAAGTAAGAAAAACGGATCGTGTTTGTAGCAATCATATTGCTTTAATTTGGGAATGATTTTATATTTTTTGGAACTTAAGTTTGAACTAAGTATTTATAAGTGCAGTATAATCGTTTCGTGCATTGTTAAAAAATATACATTTGCATAACTTTTTGTTTAAATAAAAAATACAACTGTTAGATTATTTTCGTTTGCATTTAAGGAAGAATTCAAGGTTCGTCAAGGCGGTAAAGGTAATCTGAGGTCCAATCTGCGCGATTCTTCGGGTTTGATTGCTCTTATGAAAACTTTTGACTGCTAGGAAAATCCAATCTCTGAATAATTGGTTCAATTATTTCCTTAGGGAAAGTGTAAGAATGGGTCGGTCAATAAACGCGATTACAGCCCTTTTGAACCGGGTCCATCGACACCCTCCTTTTCATCGGTTCCCTTATTGCTCTGTATCCATATAAATTTGTTAAACTTTCACGTCCTTTTGGCGGGGTTCTATCGATTCGGCCCAACAAAAAAAAATCTTCCTCGCAACAATTGAATCCTGAAAAGCCTTTTTGGGAAACACAGGTTTTGTTCGACCTTCCAGTTTGTAAATCACCTGGAAATCGATAGTCCAGCCCTAAAAAGAAATTGTAAGATGTTGCCGCTACCTATTTGTAATTGTTAATATTTTAAAAAAAAGGTTATTTCACCGATCCAGCTGATTTACTCAATATACATTATTTTGTAATAATAAACAGATTGACCTTTAAAATGATTTTTTTAAGTTAAATGGGACGGTGATCATCCATTTAAATGTAATTGATTCAGTTATTTGAATAATTTTGACGGTTAAACGAGATTTTTATTACACATCATTCTAATTTATTTAATTACTACCAATCTTCCGATCATTACAACGATGAAGTTGATACGTTTAACGTGGTGGATGGATATTCCTTGTGGTAAAGAAGGCTACCAACATTTATATTTACTTTTTTTAACGAGGGTTCCCAGAAGTTATATCAAGCTTTCGTGTGCCGGTGTTTGTGAACAAAAAACCGATTTGTAAGTATGTCGGGTTCGAATGCGGGGCCGTTGGATTCGAACCCGGGACCTTTACCTTACAGTGATGAGCGCCGTGTAAACGCCTAAACCGTTGCGGCCACCGACACCTCAACTACGTTATTATAAGTTTGTCAAAAGAATTTTTCCTTGCAGTTTGTATCAATATATTTCAACTTTCTGCCTATTATTGTCTACGAGTTGATTTATACCGTGGATTTCTATTTTTAAGTTTACATGTATATTTTGTTGTTAGCTTTGGACTATTCTTTTTCTTTCTTTCTCACATTGTAAGCCTACTAAATCTTCTTTTTTTTCATACTGCAATACTCAGTCGTTTCCCTATCTTATAGCCAGCATCTCTCTCGACGTCAGAGCCTTGTTTGTCAAGTGTAAAATAAACACAAAAAATTAAAAATACTACAATAAATAAAATGTACATTTAAAACTTGGTAGTCCGGTTAACATTCACACTGCCGCATAGTAATTTTTCGCGTGGTGATTGGAGAAGAATCATTCAAGTTAATAAATTACTTTCAATTAATTAATCGGTATTGGATGAAATAAAAAAGTTAGTGTCACGAGCGGGATTCGACCCCACTACCTTCGGCTAAATACGCCCCTGCGCCTGTTCTACCACTTGCGCTATCGTGACTTCGATCCACCCGGACACCAACGCCCATCTCAACTATTAATAGTTCACTTTTTCATTCCAACCAATACTTTACATACAAAGATTAATTAATTGACAGAAGTAATTTGATCAGACCACGAAATTTAAAATCGAAATCTAATAAATTGCGTTAACACATACCAGACAATTTGCACTGCCCCAGAGCACTCGACATTTTTACTCTAATTGGGATATTAACCTTACTATTCACGCTAATAAATTATCTTCGCACCCACGAGTATTGGATATTCAAAGGATTATTTGCGAAAGTAGCCTCTCCACTTACGCTAATAAATTACATTCGCACAACAGTATTCATTCATACAGCCCAAGGGGAATAAACCGTTCCATTCTCGATAATACATAAACCAGATTTCATACTCCTGCTCCAGTGTTTTCTGTATCTATTTTTGGGAAATAGTCTTTCCATTCACACTAGTAAATCACATTTTCACATTAGACTTCATACTCACTGTTCCAGAGTTTTCGATGTCTTAAAGGCTATTTGGAGAAATAGCCTCTCCACTCACGCTAATAAATAACATACAAACAACTTACTTCAGATACACCCAGGTTTTTCTATAGATCTCTTGAAGTAATTGCGGTAGAGGGGGCCGCAGTAGCGGAGTGGTTAAGGCGTCTGAGTCTCGGCTAGTATATCCCAAGGTCGTGGGTTCGATCCCTATCTTCACTCTGGAAATTTTCTGACGCGTAAGAGGACCGGTGGCCGCAATTGAAAGAAATTGACACGGCACTCATCAATGGAAGGGGCGGGACCCGATCACAGCGACCCTGAATTTGGCCCCAACCCCGTTGAAAAAGGAGTTTCTTAGATGGAAGAAATCCGGTAAAACGGGGGCTCAAGTTCACATTTGTGTGAAAAAGATTGGGGTAGAAACCTCTCCATTCACGCTAATAAATTACATTCGCCCATATTTTATTGTATTGCGAGTTTTCTGTCAAATAAATGTTGATGAAATCGTTGGTTCCAACTTAGTTTATGTTATTTTTCATCTGAACAAAGTGTTTTAAATTATTACATTTATTCACTTCCAACATTTCGTTTTTCGTCTTACAACACTTTCGTTTGTAAAATTCTATAGTAACGGCCTATCTGGCCAAGCCGGACTGATCTGACAGTTGCGTTAGGCATTTCGCTATCATTAGTGTGTCTGTAACCGACACTTGTCAATATTGCCACCATCGTATCTTGAAATTCCAAGAAACGTATTACAAAGACTGTATTAACTAAGAATATTCTTATAGTAATTTTTCAACGGTGTGAATCTTTAAATCGGAAAAGGCTTTTCTAAAGTTTCTTCTTCGGTTAAATTGCTTCATGAGAAACAGGTTTATCTACTGGAATCATTAAATAATAAAATATTATTTAACGTAGATCAGCCGTTTTTCCTTGGCTTAAAGAAAGTATGGTTTATTCTTAATAAACACTGTCTAAAACAACCTGGAGGAACGGGTTTTATAATGATTGCTCCAATTATCATTAGTCGGATTGTTTAAATTTTAATTAAATCCCGGTTGGACGTGAATGACTAATATGTAAATATCCTGGAATAACTTATCACGAATAAGCATAAACGATTTCGTTTATAACAAGATAACGTGTGCTGTTTAGTGACCGTTAGTTAATGATGATAATTTGGAAAAACCCATGCGCTCATAACACCAGACCGCATCTCATGATCTCCATGTAATAAGATAACCTTGCAGGCTGAAAATTTTAAAATAATAGAATCTGTTTAATTTAATTTGTTTATTACGAGGGGCTAAAAGTTCTAAGATATGTCTAACATTATTTTGGGTGAATTTTAATAACCTTTGTAAATTTTAGTCTCTGTTTTTTCAACAGGTCACCATTGATACATTTTGAATTATTGGCCCGTGGAAGAGGCCTTTTTAAATCTTGGGCTCTGTAGACAAAAAAGATTTATTAAAAGTTAAACGGCAAAAGGCTTAGAGAGGCTAGAATTTATAGTCGCCTTGTAAAATTCTTCCGGTATATAGCTTTTATATATTGACAGGGCTCTTGATAAGGTGATATAAATCTCGTCCGGGGTAAGGGCCGACTATAAACAATTTCCCCCAGGTCCCGATATTGGCAGGGTGAAATGAGGAACTAGAGGCGTCGTCTTGTTTATAATCCATTAATCAGTCGATTCAATAGGGCTTTTGTACTAGGCAAAACTATCGGCGCCAGTATCTCATCGTACTCCAACCGGCATACAGTGCAGGCCGTGTGTTGTATATTGAATGGCATCCATCCCCCGTAAACGTCAATACGTTTCCCAAGCCCATAAGTCGGAAGTACGCACCGTTTGCCCGTGAAGTATTGTCATTTGTTGTTTATCTCGACATATCACAAATTGTGTATCTTTACCTAAACAGTTTATCTTTGTATATTCAATGTCGTGTAGTATTTCTTCATATCATGTCAAATCAGCCTGCATGTAAAATTTGTAAAATGAAATTGCATTCGGGTTTTATAACTTATAATTATGAAACTTGTAATTGTCTTATCATACTAACAGAAAATTAAACTACTTAAAAACTCAATAAAAATAATAATAAAGTGGGAAGTTAATGGGCCGACAAACAGCTGAGATAATCGCCGGCCCTCTACGCGTTTCCCTTCTTTTTCTCTTCTTTCTCGCTTAGTTTGTTTTAAACTGCATTTGAGCCTCTCGATCTAGTTACTGACATTAAATATATTCAACGTTGATATCCTAGAATGCTGGTCTCACGTTTGTACCTCAGGTTGTCAAATACAGTCTAGAAACAAAACATATAAATACATCACCACAAACATAGATCTCCGGTCACATTCACTCCCCCAGAGCTCTCAACGTTCTTCGGGGCGGGGTTGAAAGCAGTTCCTTCCTTTCACGCTAATAAATTACCTTTTACTCTCCAGATGT
>CM077103.1:28404754-28424916 GCA_039619505.1 Cimex hemipterus | reverse complement strand
CCTTCCTTTCACGCTAATAAATTACTTTTTACTCTTCAGATGTCATACACTGACACCAGAGTACTCTATGTTCCTCGGGGCGGGGTTGAAAGCAGTTCCTTCCTTTCACGCTAATAAATTACTTTTACTCTCCAGACGTTACAAACTCACTCTAGAGTCTTCCATATTCCTCGGGGCGATAATCACCCCTTCCTGTCGTGCTAATAAATTACATTCATTCCAATAAATTACCATAAAGTCAAACATAGACACAAGGCAAACACACATAACAAAACTATAGATACCATAGACACTCTATAGTCCAGCCCTAAAAAGAAATTGGAACAGGTTGCCACTACCTATTTGTTGTTGTTAATATATAAAAAACGGGTAATTCACCAATCCAGCTGATTTACCCAATAACATTTTTTTTAATTAATAAAAAGATTTGACCTTTAAATTGACTTTTTAAGTTAAATGGGACGTTTCACGTCATGTAAATTTAAATGATTCAGTTATTTGAAGAATTTTTGACAGTTAAACGAGATTTTCATTACACATCATTTTAATTTATTTAATTACTATCAGTCTTCCGATCATAATAACAACGAAGTTGATACTTTAGCTTTGTGGATGGATATTCCTTGAGGTGAAGAAGGCTACCAAGATTTATATCCGCATTTACAAAGAAACCAAATAAAAGTACGCTTCTTTTCAGTCATTTGTCTTCTTCAAACGTAGACTATGCAGGAAAGAAAGTGTCTCGTAGGAAAGAAAAAAGTTCGATTATTTCCGCAGGTCTTCAAACTGTAGTTGTACTACAATCTCGCATTTCCTTAAAAAAGTTCCAGTCTTAAAACCCTTCTAACCACGCCATACGCTCTGACAACTGTTACTCTCGTTTCTTTGTTCAAAATCCAGTTGACCCCCCTCTAGACAAACTTTCCACCAAAATAAACATCATTGTCCAAAGATAGTTCAAGTATTTATGATAATGAAAAGGGCATATGCTGATTTTTTGTAATGCAGGTTTTTTACGAACTCGATAGAACTTCATAATCTACGAACTCTGATCATGAAATTAGAAGCCATAGTTGAAATAACCCAGTTAAAATCTGATATATTGGACTTGAAAGCACAATTACATAAGACAATATTCCAAACAACCACTTCGTTTTATTTAAAAAAAATTGGCATTATTTTTTTTATCAAAGGTACCGTTTTAGCCTTAGGGGGTTTCAAAGCACACCAAGACTTGTGGGCGGACCAGAGAAGATAAATTTTGATGAAACTGCCGTCGACAGAGTTTCATCTAATCAGGGAGCACTGTCGTACTTGAAGTCGGTGACGACTTTAAAATCTGATTTGAACTAAATCTCAAGTACAAGACAATCTTAATGTAAGACGTTTTGTCGTACAAAGTTTTCCTTACTGTGTTTGATCGATATGCCGTAGAACGCCCGAGGCGACGCTGTGGCCGCATAGATTATAAAGTTGGCCAGCTCGTGGTATACTTGTAATGTAATATTCAATCTGGGATTTAAATTTCCTTTAAACCTGCCACCTCATAAGACATTTGACATCCACCATATTAAAACAAATAAAAAATACTAGTAGGGGAACATGAAGTATTTTCAAACGTTGTTACCATTGAATTCATTAATTTCGTGGTCCGCTTGACTAATTATGACATTTGTGTTATCATTCTTTATTCATTATTATTAACCAAATTACAGGAATATCTCAAATAGCTCAGTCAATTACATAATGTATATTATACTAATCTAACATAATTTGCATTCAAAATATTTACAAATCACTCTGTTAAGCAAACAAAACATTCAAAGGTTTCTATATTACATTTTTTAAACCAATTTTATAGTGGTTGACGTCTTTAATTAACTAATCTTTCGTTGAAAAGAAAAAGCCAGTGTCAAGAGCGAGATTCGAACCAATGATGTTCGGCTCAATATGCCGCTGCTCTAACCACGTGAACTATCGAGAATTCGTTCCACTCGGACACAAACTTACCAGGTCAACTATTAATAGTTAACTTTTTCATTCCAACCAATACTTTACATAAAAACATTAATTAATTGAAAGAAGTAATTTGATCAATCAGACCACGAAATATAATAGTTCTAATAAATTACTTTACGAATTTTCCCTCCTTTTTGTCATTTTTCAAATATCGTGTAACCACGATTCGATTCTAGGCATTTGACTTATTCAATTCACTAGTTTTTGCCGTCCGCTTGACCAATAATATCTTTCAATTAATTAACCTGTATTTAAAGTATTGGTTGACATAAAAAAATCATTGTCACAAGCGGGATTCGAACCCACGAACTTCGGCTAGCTAAGCCGATGCTCTAACTGAGTTATCGTGACTTCGATCCATTCAGGCACCAACTTCCCGTGCCAACCTACTTTTCTTATTTTATTTTTTATTCATATTATTAATATTAATTAATCTGTATTGGTTGAGATAAAATGTCAGTGTCACTGGGATTCGAACTCACGATCATCGGCTAAATACGCCGCTGCTCTACCATTTCAACCTGAGCTTGACTTTTATTATGTTCCACCACCTTCCGGGAGACGGAGAATCCATGCTGTATTGTTTATTTTTTAATGAGTACATAAATAGAAAGAAAAAACAGTGAGTTATAAAATATTAATCTCACACATGATCAAGCTGACGTTTTTACAGTTCGACATTGCATAATGCACTACCGTTGAGGGATGGTGTTTACGTGTTGATTAGGTTTAAATTAATTTCTCCGCTGTACTACTATTCTCTACTACCGTTGGGCATTTCATCCGAAAATTCAACGAATACGTCTTAATAAATCCTTATTACGGGTTATTTTAATAATTGCATTTCGCTGTTGGCACCGGAGCTATTCTTCGACGGCCTCGCCTACAGCTCGCTCTTTGCTGAAATGTCAAGGTGATTGGTAATCGGGCTAGGAAATACAATAATAGCTTACTGTGCTTTATATAATTGGATAAATTTACTGTTAAATAAACATCGATTTTTTTGTTGTTAGGAAATATCACTTTGTCAATTATCTAGTTAGATAAATATTTTATCTGGCGGCTCTTTTGATTTCCATTGCAGATCAAGAAGTTCCGTGGTTTTTTTATTCTGCGCAATTTTGTTTACAACAGTGTTGTGGAGGATAAACTATTTCATTATTAATCTATACTAAAACTGTCAATTTCCAAAAAACTAATTTGCATATTTACTGGTTTTTATGTCATATTACTTTTCTTTTCACAATTTAAGTTTGGATTATTCCGTAGTTACTACAGATTTTTTTTTTTAATCTAAAAAATATGATTTAAAAAAAGCGCCTCTCCTTTTATATTCCAATATTGTTCCGCTGCTGACGTCACATTTCGTTAACTTAAAAATAAGTTTAAAAAGTTCACGCATAAGCACGGAAAAGTTGGGTAGAAAAAAAGCCCTGGAATGTCATTTCGAGCCTATCTCTTAAAGCCCGTGTTTAAAGTTTTATAAAGCAACTGGCAAGGGGAGTTAATTGCTTCGCTCATTCAATATTCCCCTTGTGTAGCTTCAATATGTTTTAAAATATATAACAGTTCGAAATTAAGGTTTCCAATATTTACATTTTATATTGTATAAATGCTTTCTCTGAGCATTTTGATGTGCGTGGGCGCCACTTGTGTACACACTGAGCCCACACCTATTTGCATTTTATATCAATTATGGCTAATCGACCGGTTGAGCAAATTTACATTATTCCAATACTTTTCTTTTACGTTTATGTAACACGGAATTTAAACCATCGTAAATACATTAAAATCTAATCGCATTGAAATACAGTTTCAACTCTTAGAAATAATAAAGGGGGTGAGTAGGTTCCTTAATCTTTTTAAAATATAATTCTTACCCACAGTTTTCAAAACCGAACTTTTGAAATTTCTTTAGCTCTAGTATAGTTCATCGTTTAAGTTGTTCATCTACAGTATTTTACAACTACGTTAACTACCCAGCATGTATTTCTTTTTGAACAATATTTTGCATATTTACATGATGAATTAACAACAGTACACAACAACAACAACTGTACATAGAAATGTTAAATGATGGAGTGAGTGTGGTTCTCAATACTTTCTAAAAGGATAGTTCCTAATCACAGTAAGTTGTTCTGCAACGATCCGGATTTCGAGCCTCTTAGCTCATCATCAGGTTGAAAGACTTCTACAACCACGTCTCTTGACGTGGATTGCCAAAGTGAAACAGCTGAAACCTCCGCCAACGCGATGTTCCAATCGCAGCTGATTTTTTAATGACGCTCAATTTGAACGTGCGAAACGCGGCAATTATAACACAAATAAACATTAGAATAAAAGTAATAACAATTAAAATAATTAGTTTCATTATTTGGATGTTTGATACTATTTATATAGGGGCCGCGGTAGCCGAGTGGTTAAGGCGTCAGACTCTCGGCTAGTAGACCCCGCGGTCGTGGGTTCGATCCCCACCGTCGCCTCTGGAATTTTTCTGACTCCTAAGGGGACCGGTGGCCGTAATTAAAAGAAATTGACACGGCACTCATCAATGGAAGGGGCGGGACCGGGTCTCAGCGACCCTGAACCTGGTCCCAACCTCCTTCAAAAATGAGTTTCTTCGATGGAAGAACACTGGTACAACGGGGGCTCAAGTTCACTTTGTCTTGTGAGCCCTCCCCCAAAAATGGAGCCAGGGTATAGTACAATAAGCTGTACAGCTGCAGTGCTCAGTCCCTGGTATCCATCCATCCACATCCACTATTTATATACATATTTAAAATGGGAGATATATCAAAATCTGTTATATTATTAATACATTTATCACCATGTTGAATTTTACATTTTTTAATTTCAAATTTTTCAAACCAATCTAGTTCTTTCCCGCTGTTCAAACTATGTAACACTCTTGTATTTAGATTTGGATTGAAATTATGTTTTGTTTCTTTTATATGGTCCTTAAATTTGAAAAATTTGCTCGATTTAGGCGTGTTCTTATTCTCTTGTTTTTATTTCTCTACCACTTTGTCCTGTATATTTAATATCACAATCATTACAATTGTGTTGGTAAACCCCACTTTTTGCCAAATTGTCTACTCTGTCTTTAGGTTTTGAAAGGATGTTTTTAACTGACCTCGTACTTCTAAAAGTTACTTTAAACCCTTCTTGTTTAGAAAGTTTGCTAATTTTTTCTGATAGTTCCCCAATGTATGGCAAACAACGGAAACCTAATTGTAGTGGCCTCTTGATGCTGTAGCTAGATGCCCCTACGATCTGTAGAATGTTCTCGCCCTCCATTTTGCAGCCAATCAGAGTAGAGCAATTCCCTATATAAGCAGAGGCACTGCCTCGCTCGAGTCAGGCTCGTCCGTGCGACGAAGTCTCAACCATCACAATAGGAACACCGCCGTCGACAAGTACTCGCAGCATTAGCCTGATTCCGCCTTCTAAACGGCCCATTTGGCCGCGAATGCCAAACGCTGCTCTCGGCTATTGCTGCACCCCAGTACTTCGGTCTCTGTGGAGTCAACCGACTCACTATGACCGGACTTCAGCCAACGGATTACTCATGGTCACAGACCACCACCAACGGCGCCGCGCACACGGTCATGGCCTCGATCCGTCGTCACGGCTTCTCTCTACACCATACCGGCCCTTCTCATGGTCACTAAACTAATGATTCGTTTGTGGTAGGGTGACTGACTCCTATTGTTGATTAGTTTAAAGTTATTTTTTTATTCTTTTAACCAGCAACCTATCAATAAATATTTCATATATATATAAAATATATATATATATATATATCAGTTTTTGTAAGTCTAGCATAAGGTCATAAACGTGGGATTAACGATGCGGACGAGGAATCAGATGAGTTGACAATACGTTTTCAGTTTTATAATATTTCCAATTAACATTATTTTGGCTGAGCCGAATTTCGAGCCCAGAACCGCTAGCGTAGCCGAGGGGCTGCGGTTTGTAAGAAAAACATACATTTTTTAGATGACTTTTGCATAAACATTATTTGGAGATCGTGAGATGCGGTTGGTGTCATCTAGGTTTAGAAAAGCATTTTATTTATCGTGCCAACGTTTCGAATGTTATTGGTATAATCTTCAGGTTCTCCGATTGATAGCCGATGCAAGTTCCTGTTCATTTCTTGCGATGTCCTTCAGAATACTCTTCCCTTGGCGTCAACTATTTAGAGATCTAATCTGTTCTTAGAATTCCATGTTCTTCATTCTTCTGGTTTAGAAATGTGTGGTGTTTTGTCACATTTAGCTAATGATTATGTACAAAAGCAGTTATTTCTGTCACTAAATATTATTATGCTATAAGTAAATAGTGAATATATAACTCGAAAAAAGGTGCAAGGTAAAACAAAAGCGTATGTGAGTATAAAATTTATAAAAAGCACAAATAGAAACGTAAGCAAAATAATTTCAAAAATTCATGTTTTTAAAATGGTTATTTTTGGATTACTTATCTTAACATTTTCTAGAACAAGTGATTTCTCAAATTTCTGCGAAGAAGTATAAATTGCTTTATGAGCACATTTATCATTTTTAATAAGATTTTATGAAACGTCGGTGGCCATAATGATTCAGGCATTGACTCGGCGACTCATTAGTGTAAGGTGAAGGTAAAATATAAAGTTTAAAAAAAATCCAGCGGCTCTGAATTCGAACCCAGCATACTAGGGACTTTTTTTCAAGGTAAGACACTTAAGCTAACCCGGAGGTAGATATTATTTCTGCTTTTACCCCCCTCCAAAAAAAAAGTTGATGAAAGATTTAGACAATTTTGTTTTATAATTAATGCTGTTTTAATTTATAACTAAACCCTACAGATTCCCGTTCCAATAACTACTATAATTCCGTTTTAATGCCTCTGGTGCCATCAGGACCCGACGATTTTTTATTTGTATGAAGGGCGCCGCTGATGGCAGTGATTGTTTCTTGTTATAAAACGGATTTTTGACATGTAATCAAATTGTAATCCGTGGTCTATTCTAGTTAATCGATAAATCGCTTATAACTCGGTCACATGAAAGCCCTTAATTCCGTGTGATTGAAGCTTAATCCCATAGTCCGAGATTAATAACCGCCATAATTCAACACTGGGTTAACTGCACTAAAAATTCTATTGATGGATAAATAAACCGGGAAATCTGTGTATCATCTGTGTACGGGTTTGTCCGCGGGATGGAAAAATCAGGAATTTCCGTATCCTGCGGTTGGCGTTTGTTTGTTTTTCATCCTCGGGTGAAGTGCCTGGCAAAGTATCTCCCCCTGACTCGGAAATGTAAGATGTTTCCCTGGGTATTTTAAGTCGGATTCCCTTCAACGAAAATTGTCTCTCCCCGTCTAAAAACTGTGTTCCGTTTTTGATTCATAAAATCAGATAAGATTTAAGAAAATCCAATACTTTTTTCTTATGATGGCTTCGAATAAAAGTTCACTAATTTCGTGGTTTCCTTAACCAATTAAGGTTTTTAGTTGAGATAAAAAAGGTCAATCAAGGCTTATGGCATGAGCGGGATTCGAACCCACGATCTTCGGCTAGATACACCAGTGCTCTACCACTTGAGCTATCATGACCTCGTTACCCTCGGACGAAGTTCCCACCTTTCGAATTTTCCCTCCTCTTTGCCATTTTTCAAATATCGTTAATCGGTTTGGTTTCTCGACGATGAATTAAATGGAGAGCTTTAGTTAATTCGCTAGTTTCGTGGTTCGCTTGATCAATTAATATATACAATTAATGAAGGTTTGTGGGTGAGATAAAATTGGAGTTCCAATCCCGCTCATGTCATTGAATTTTTTATCTCACCTACAAACCGTAATTAATTGTAATATTTCAATAAAAGGTTTATTGGAATCAGAAAACGAGCTATCTAAGGTATATTTTCAGAGATAATTTCGATTCTTTCGGTTATGCAATTCATCTATAAACAAGATAGACTTTGTCAGTCAGTAATCCTACATAAAGCGATTTAAATAAAGGTTTATCTCTCCAACAGGAAATACAATCATAAAACTCACCCTTAAGCCATCTGTTATTTCTATGGTGTCTGGATTTAGGCCTTGTTTCATTAACAACTTGAAGTTTAATCCGCATTGGTATACATTGGGACCACTTCTAATCGAGGAAGGACAAGACAAACAGATGGCGAAGCGTAGACAAACAACACCAGTTCCACCTACTAGGAGGCCGAAATGCTCCCCAGACTTAAATGTGAGGGTGGTTCGAATTCTCAAAATCCGTAGAAAAAACAAATTCAGTAAAATAGCCACATCACCGAAAACTTCCACGATTCCACTTAAAATTAGGTAGTTTTTGAACATTCCGACTGATATGCAGTGCGTGATAAAAGAAATTATATACAAGAAGATAAATGTATCCATATCCGTGCGCAACCCATCCATCCCATTGCGAGAGTAATGGCATTTTAAATTGCACAGATTTTCTTCTCTCTCTTTAATTCCCAGCCCTAATCCATCTTCTGACCTACTGTTAAACCCTGCTGTATAATGGTCTAGAACAAACACAACATTTTTCCTTTCTTTTTTCCGGGAAAAAAATAACTGTCGCATTGCAGCGTAATTAGGCACTCGAAATATAAATGAAAAAATCATTGCTATTCACTTTAATACGATAATAGCGCTATTCCATTTCATAATGGCAGTCAAATGTTAAATATTTATATTTTAACTCTTAATTTATTTATAATGATTGTACCATGGTCCATTCTATTAATATTCCAAAAGTATTAAGTAGTATTGAAAAAACAAATTTTTCACTTATACGAAAAAATTTAAATTAAACCGGTCTGTAATAGTCATTAATGCATAGTTAATTACAATAGTACGAAAAATGTATATTTTTAATGTCTTTCTATTAACTGTACTTGGTGTACTGGAATATTGTGCATTTACGTTTACCATTTTTCCTTTTTTTTTACTCCCTCTTTACAACGATCGATAAATCATTAATATCGGGGGGAAATTAATAGCGCAATCAAGTATGAAAGGCAGCGTTTAATCCTGGATGCTGTTGAGCCTTGGTCAATATTAATCCAGATGAGGTCACTTTGGTGGGATGGGTGTGGATACAACTAGGGTCCGCCCAACTCCTTCAAGAATTTATAATAGCCTTTATCAAGGCGGAGTTAATGACCGCAGTATCAGCGTGCCATTATGCAAACCGTGCCTAAAGTTGGAAGCATAAATTGAACTTTTTGCGAGGGGGAAAATGGGTTTTCAATAATTAACAGGGGAAGAGTGAGATAGAAATAGAGAGAATGAGTGAGAACTAAAAATTGGCAAGAAATGACTAGTAAGGAAAACTTCTTTTTATTTTTTTAATGAGGGCTCGCATTAGCAGAGAGTGAAAGTGGACAAGCAAATTAAATTGGCATCTTCAAAAATCAAAAATGTTTATAAATCCATTTACGTTGTCGTGCTCAATTGACCAAGTTACTTCTTTCAATCGATTAATTATTCTTTCTATTTATGACAATCAAAAGATCAAAACGTGATGAAATGAAAAAGTTAGTGTTACTGGCGGGATTCGAACCCACGACCTTCGGCACAATATGCTGTTGCTGTAACTAGCGGAGCTATAATGGCTTCGATCCCCTCACATACTAACTCTCCATCTCATCCTACAGCCGTTCGAATTTTTCCTCTTTTTGCCATTTTCAAATGTGTAATCGGATTGGAGTCTGAGACTTTCAATATATTAATTCTTCTTTCCATGAAAGGTCTCAGTTGAGATTTAAAAAAATACTGGCATTGATTAAAAATGGAAAAAATAGAGGGAAAATTCGAACGGTTGTAGGTTGAGATGGAGAGTTGGTGTCCGAGTGGATCAAAGTCACGACAGCACCAATGGTAGCGATGCGGCGTATCTAGCTGAAGGTCGTGGGTTCGAATCTCACTCGTGACATTGACTTTTTATCTCAACCAAGACCTTACATAGAAATAATAATTAATTAATTGAAAGAATATTTATACATTTTCATTAAAAACCAAAATTGCAACACTTATTTGCTATAGACTAAATAATGCACCTTTTCATGTAGTTTCGTCGTAAACCAGAAGAATATGAATAAATTAATCAAGTTGTTTTTAACGCTAAGTATGTGTGTGATAAACAGTAACTTACAATCTCAACGCTACCTGGATAAAGTTTAAACTTGCAAGTATATGACATGTTTTTAATAAGTTTTTTAAGTATGTAATAAAAGGTGTTTTTATAAAGCATAGAGGATGAGGTGCCTTGCCAGGGATTAATAATAGCGAATATTAAACCGAGTTAATCACCATGCCGTATTACACACCAAAGTTGACAGACAGGGGTGTTCACTACTCGGGTAGCAAAATTAGTCCAGTCATCCACGGAGGCAATATCCATCCTTCCTTTTAGAAAATAAGGGCGTTTTAGATTCAATTTAATTTGACTGGGTCCCTTCCTACTCTTTAATTCCAAGCCCTCATCCGTCTCCTGACTTCGTCGTTAAACAAACCTTGCTGTATAATGGTGAAGAACAAACAGGTTTTTTTTCCTACCTAAATAACTTTTTTTTTACTAAGATTTTGTACTATAGAAAACCCGGACTGTTCAGCAGCATACTAGACGGACCAGTTGAGATATAACAATCTACGCTATAAAATTTCGATAGAACATACATACTTCTTATTTGACGACTTTTTACTTGCAGTATTTGTTTTAATGCTTCCCATCTCTAAATATGGAGATATTGTAATACAACTATTTTGGTCAGCCTATCCTTGCTGTTTTTCATTCTCTTACGTTGGCATAATCGTTGATAAAAAGTTATCCTGGAGCCCTCACCTGTAGCATTCTATAGCAAAACGTTAAATATCGCTAATGACGGAAGAAGAACCCTAGACAAATTTTGGGCATTAATAGCGAAAATACACGACAGTAATAAGGCTTACAATAACCTGTGGTTCGTTAATCTGGCACAGTACAAAGATTAACAAACCGGCAAATCGGGGGCAATGAAAACTAGCCATACAAATGCACAAGAAACTCTGCTGAACCTACCTCCAGCTTATTTACGCTCCAAAACCAGTGAATTAGATGGGAACTAAACCATTCGGGCGCACAACCATACTTTACAAAATCAGATACCCATTCTTAGAAATGGGGACTAACTACAAGATCCCGGGAACACTCTTTACAACAGTCTAAAGTGTCAAAAGATTATAAAAGAGGGGAAGAACTCAGAAGAGCATCAGGTTCAATAACATGGTATACAGATGGCCCGTAAACGAACGAAAGACAGATCGGGTGTTTGCTGTACAAGCCAAACTAAGAGCAATCATACTCATTAGGAAAGGACACTTCGATCCTTCAAGCAGAAATACATGCCGTCAATGCTTGTCTGGATAATCGTACAAGAGGTTACACTGGCAAAAAATCCTCATAAGATCGGAGAGCAAGCAGGAATTAAGGCATTAGGGTGTCAAAGATATACAAAACCTGGGGAAGCACATCAACCTGCTGATAACTTCGGAATTTCGAATGGAATTTTGAGTAACGAAATAGCAAACACACTGCCTGGCCAGTGGGGATCTGCAAGATCTGGAAGGCTCCGAACCGAAACGTGGAATAACAAAAACAAATACAGAATGCTAAATCACCGAATGGATCCAAATAAAACAAAAGAAAAAATGGATAAACTCAAGCGGCGCTAGATACTGTAAATTTGTGCTAAAACAACCCTCACCAAAACTGGCAAATTCTCTGCTGCAGAAGGAGATGGCCATACAAAATGATAGGACTATTAACCAGTCACTGGCATCTGAGAGCAAGCAGCTATTAAGGCGTTAGCATGTAACACACATCAAAATTAATTGGTGAGCGCATCCAAAATCTCCAAAACCTGGGGAAACACTTCAACCTGATGATATCTTGGTGCCAGGGCAAAGGGGGATTTGGGTGATGAGAAAGCAGACAATCCGGCCAGAAGAGGACCTGCAAGATCATACATAGTGCTAGAACTTATATTTTGGATAACAAAAACAAATATAAAAACCTCTATTGCTGAAAGGATCCAAACAAAACATAAGGAGAAATGAAAAAAAAACTCTAGCGGCGCTAGACATAGTAAACTAATGATAAAACAACCCTCACCAAAACCGACAGATTCTCTGCTGCAGAGGGAGAGGGCCATACAGAATGATAGGACTATTAACCGGTCACTGGCATCTGAGAAACCATCTATATAACATGGACGTATATAACGATGATCACATCTGTAGATTATGCAATAAGGTGAAGGAAACTTCCACCCGTATCATCTTCGAACAGAGACTTATTCTAGCGTACAGAAAAGCAAGGGAACGAAATTGTAGAAGGGACAGTCAATGACTGATCCAGGGATCTGGGAATGTCCAATAAGCAAGGATGTTGCATTCCCTGAAGAGCACAATCTTCGTTTCCTGGTGTCCTCATCATTATCAATCTTACACCAACCACAATATATCAAATTTCAACAAAATATTGATTCCTCAAATTTACAATTAACAAAACAGTTAAAGAGCCTTTAAGGGAAAGTAGAGAATGTCTGAATGATACGTTTCAAAGGATTTTAACACTGGACATGAATCATCCTCAGACTGCTATAATTAAATCAATTATTATAATTATTTAAATCCTTCAAACATTTCCTTTCGTCCATTTCATAATTACATCAATGTACTTCGCTTTTCTTCTTTGTTCTTTTTTATCACCCACCTCCTTTAATTCACGGCGACCACTAATATTAGATTAAGGAACGTAAATTCGGTTATTAAGTAGGATGTAGTTGTGCTATTTCATAAACGCTATTAACGTTTTGTTTAATTGTTTCTGTTGGTAGCTAATAAATATATTGTTCACAAAAGGAGAAAGGAGTTAGGTTGTGAAAGGAAGGATCAAAAAGTTGTTCGAATTAGGATAAAATCCAATTTCACCGGTTAATTTCTAACAAGGCAACTTTAAACAGATAATCTACAAACTCTGTTTTATAAGTTATCTTTAACAATTTAAAAATCGATTTATTATAAATAATCACGAACAAGAATTTATTTTTTAAAAAAACTTTAATGCCTTCCTGGACATGTCACATTCAGCATGTTAAAATCGCGAAAGGTCGTTCGTATACTCGTATCTTAATAGCACAGTACAATGATACAACGATGCCGGAATACCGTAAATGTACAGTAATCCCTTAACATTCGCGGGGGTTTGGTTCCTTAAAATTAACGTGAATGTTAAATCCGCGAATGTTAAGTCTATTTTCCTATGTTATAAGCAGGGCTACGTTCCATGACTGAAAAAATTGTGATAAGTTTTAAATCAAACGAATATTTTTTTATTTCGTTGATGAAAGAGAAATGAAACCATTCTTGGAATAAGGCACTAGTCGCCCATGCTTTGGTGTTTAATCTCCAAAAAACTGGGAGCTCAGCTTTACTTTTTCCCTTAAGGGCTCTTGGGTTTTGGGATGTCAATGTCGCCTTTAACTTGCAATCACCAGACGCATGTGCATTAATAAGCTGATCCGATCTTTGGCCGCCTTAAATCCTGGAGCTGTTGTTTCTGCTTTTGAAATGAACGCGCGATTCGGCATCTTCTTCCAAAAAAGTCCCGTTTCGTCAGCATTGAAAACTTGCTGAGGTGAGTATCCATTGTCTTCTATGATTTTTGGGAGTGTCGGTGGAAATTATGCTTTATGATCTGCTGATGCTGCTTCTCCGACTAATTTCAAGTTGTGTAGATTGAGACGTTTTTCGAAATTCTCAAACCACCCTTTGCTGGTTTAGAAATCGGACTTGAAATCAGAATTTTCATTCTATATCATATCATGTGTTTTTTTGCCTTAGCTCTTATCAATGCCGAGCTCAATGGCAATCTCTTTTGCGCAATGTCTTCTATCCATAGTCCTAATGCTTTTTCAGTTTCTTCCAGCCCTTTGTTTCGAATTTGAAACACTCTTTTTGCCGACGCTGAAGAAGAAGGTGATACACTGTCCCTTATAGAGGTCTCTTTTGACTTATAGAACGAACAGTTGATTCTTTTTTTTTTTTTATTTATTTATTCATTTTTTTTTTTTTTGCTCAAGTGTTATTTTTCGGCGAATACACAAGTCCGACCTTCCGTGAATGTTAAATCTTACCTCATTTTTTCATACGCGAATAGTGAAAACTACAAATGTCAAACCGAACGTTAAGGGATTACTGTACGTCGTTAAGTCATTAAAACTTATGTTGTACTTGAACATGCATTATCAGTTTCACCTCTGAACAACAACGAATAACGACTCAGTTATGTTATCTGCGAGGTTTGTTTGGTTTACGACCCGGTCTGTTTTTTTTACAATCCTCCTACCTCAGCCGATATTCATTTTTCAAATGTTGCTTAAGCTCTCTTCACAATATCTATATCTTTCGATTAAAATACGGTGGAAACACATTTGTGAGGATTATCATGAATTGTTTTCTCCGTATGGTTTTCATATAAGGCTCACCGCAAAGCACGCAAAAACATGTCATAACATATTATCAAACCATTCGGGGCAAAAAAGATCAATTTTTTTAATAATCAATCTTCCCATTTAAAAAAACAAAGATTACTGTTAAAAGATATGGATTAAGTTAGAATAAATAGTGGATCGATTCAGCTGAGAGAAAAACATTTGAAGAGGATGATAAGTTGTATAGTAAAGATAGTTTAGGAATTTTGGTTGCGACACTGGGTTCATATTCGAGCATCAACCATAAAAATTTTATGTGACAAAAATTTTTTAAAAATGTCTTGTAAAGAAGTTCAATCCAAAAAGACAACAAAGTTCAAGAATCTAAATATTTCTTTCGCGTATTATCGTGTAATATATGGAAATTTAGGATTCATCAAACCCCTTTTAAAAGAGAGACGCTTTTGTTCAACCATAACCATCTTGAAATAAAATGTTTAGCTAATTTTAAAACTAAAGGCAAAGAAAGTTACTTTTATTAAGGTCGACCCGTAAGATTTATTCGCAGATATGAAGATAGAAAAATTGTGTGTGGGGGTGAGAGAGAGAGAGAGAGAAGAGTTATATGGGTTTGGAAGTGAATTGGAGAGTGACTGAGATGTGAAATAGAAAAATGGATAGATACATAAATAGAAAAAAAGAAAAGAGAGAGATGACAGAAGTACAGAAAGAGAGGTGAAGAAGTGAGCAGGAAAGCGATAAAGTTAAAAACCGAGAGAAATGAAGATATACAAAAATAATACAGACGTAGGAAGATAAATAATGAGAAAGAAGAGTGTAGGAGAGAGAGAGAGAGAGAGAGAGAGAGAGAGAGAGGAAAAATAAAGCCACGCAACGAAAGATGGAGACAAAACGTTATGCGCGCTTAGAAGTAAGTTGGAGATTGGATTGAAATTTGTGGAATAGAACAATGAATAGATTTATAAATAGAAAGGATAGTGGGAGAGCGAGAGAGAGAAAGGTGTCCGAAGGTAGAGGTGAGAGGAAGTGAGTAGGAAAGTAAGAAAGATAGAAATAAAGATAAAAACAGATTGAAAAATAATACAGGCCTGGAAAGAAAGAGGCAAAAAAATGGATAGAAAATAATATTATTGAAGGGATTATCACCTAATAAGTAAATTAATCATCGGCGAATTGCAAATAGCCAACCTTGTGCGTGCAAATACAAGTCGTTAAAGTTACGAACAGGGATCATTAACAGACCGTATATTAAAAACTCATAAAGCAAGGTGTGCCCTTGTTATATGAAATATCTCATGGAATGCCATCTGATGTTATTCAATTTGGACATAGTGCAACTAAGGCCAATGGAGTTTTTTTTTCTATGGTTACATATTTAAAAGTTACGTATAACTCGTTATTATTGAAGATTGACTGAGCGTTTATGGAGAGAGGATGGAGATACTTATAAAGTTTTAGCTGTATCAGAAAGGTTTATTTGGTACTGAAAATTAATCGCAACCGTAAAACACCCGTTGTAAATATAAATCCAAAAGTCCGCGGTTTCAAGCAGTGAAGTCTCACCCACGCCACACAAGCCTGGTCATTACGCCAGCTATTTTGTTTACTCCCGTGTAGGACTTACTGTACCACCAGGTTTCGCAATTCTCCCTACTCGTTTAAGAAGTTCCCAATCATCAGTTGGTTTATATAATTTTGTACAACTCGGGAGGTAGTCAGAAAAGTGTAGTTTCGCATGAATCGTAATGCAGAAAAAAGGATAAACGATAATTCCGCAAGAAGTGTACAATACATAATAAACAAAGCGTTCGTAACCCAGTTTTATTAGTGAACAATAAAATTACTTGAAGGCAATTTAAATTGAAATTTAATTCAGTAAAGAACCAATAGTTAACGGCTTATAACGGAGATTTTTGACGTTTTTAATGACCAGACTGCAGACATCATAAACCTATTTGAAATTAACATTTGTTCGAACTAATAAGGGCTTCGAGATCGGGACTAGTTTAATTATATTTTAACGGCCACAATGCATATTTAAATTGCCTAGATAAACCACTTGTAACTAATTTAAATAAAATTCTTTTAAAAAAAGTCTTAGTTTACTTTCCTTGTAAAAGATTTAATCAGATTGTAACGCTCTGTTGAACGGCTAGATTAGACTGACCAGGAGTGATCAGTATTGATCAAACAGACGTCAAGAGATCAACATCACGCAGAGCAATCAGGCTTAATTCACTGGGGAGGTTTCATCAATAAAATAACAGGACAAAATAACCATCGAATTTTCAATTTTTAAAAAAGTCTTATCCAATCGCTCAAGAAGTTCCTGTCCTTTCGATTCTACTTGGTTTTTTATTTTTTGCCTGGCGAGAATCAAGGAAATCTTGACGGATATATTCTATTAAAGTTGGCCATAACCCGGGGTGACAGATGAGCCCGACTCGAAACCGCCCCCTTATATAATATTCCTTTATGCCTCAACAAAATCTACCCTATGGTTCTCAAAGGGTAAATGGCTCGTCCTACTTAAAGTTTATTTATGTTGCGACTTTACTCAAACACCGTTACTTTAACCTTCCGCCAAGGGACGAATGCGCACTCTGTAACATGACATTTCAAAATAGTGACGCGAAATGTTTCGCCCATTTTCTTAACGATTTAGAACTACTCTTGTGTAATGTAAAATAATTAGTCAGAGAAACCTACCTCTCATGATATTTACGTCTACAAGACAGACTACATAAATCCAATCACATGCTTGACATTTTAAAATTACGTTTACTCGTCAGTTATTAAAGGAAAAGCTGTAATTTTTTTATTCTCTGAAGTTGCACTCGTATAGACCCAAGGGTGAAGTTTCTATTTCTGTTTTTATTTAAAAATACAATAATCCCTCCGGGTTTTATAAAATAATGTCGATGGATTAAAGAACAAACGGCTACTTGACCATCTTTCAATCTAACATGAACTTTTTTTTATAGATTTCTTTTGTCCATATCGAATTTTCCAAACCTCAGAAACGTCTAGATTTTGAGCATTTTCTAAACATTTATCAAGTTGATGTCAGCCTACTCATGTCGCAAACTTTGCCAGTAAATTTTCTACTTACAGACAGGCAAAAAAGTTCCGTTGTACAATATCCGATCATAAACTGTAAGGAAGAACCATCATTCAAATCAGAAATTTCATGTTTTCCAAGATTCCATGACTTTACTTCCTAAAAAACGACAACACCAAATATAAAAATTTTAAAACAATCCGAGGACAGCATTGAAAACTATCTTTAAATGTATTAATGTTAAATTTCTTAAAGGTTACAAGCTTTGTTAGGCCCACGAAAGATTTTTATGATAAAGTTAGTGTCGTTTGTAATGTAAAAAAATAATTTTATGAATTTGGAAGAAATTCAATTGTCTTTTTATACGCCATTTGCGAACCAAGAAAGTAGGAAGTTTTATAAAAGGTTCTCCATTTAATAACCTTTTCAACGGTGTAATTACTTTTTTTAATTCCTTTTTTTTTCAAGCGCAGATTTTTTTTCAAGAAAAATGGGGCGGGAATGGAAAAGGGCTTTGCAAGCTTGCTGTGCGGAACAAAGTGCGGATGAAAAAACTTTGGCAAAGCAGGCTGGAGATACCGACGATTTTGGTTGTAAAAATCAACTTTTAATTTAGTGGTTTGATCCAAAGATATTTGTAATTTATTTGATTTTTTGCAAAGAACGCTACGAATGAAATATGCATTACAAATACTAAAAAAATTTTTGAATACGTTCGGTACTTTATGATTGGTCCGAAACATAAGACAAGAGCTCGTGAAAACTCCACAAGCCGACAAAAGCTGTTTTGTAATAAAGTAATAACTGCTAATACTTGCATGCACGTGCTATACTATGCTAACGTGCCATTATTAAAACAATTACTAGTTATGGCTTCTTGCTAGTAGTTTTGTTGCACAATCTCGTAATAAACTTTGCCTTATAGAATGCATAAGAAAATATCTGTACTTTCACTACTATACCATTACGAATTATATTTATCAAAGAAATAGAGAAACCAGGGAATCAACTTTTCCTAGCTAACTTATGTCAAATAAATACTTTAATAATACAATCACTAAAAGAAACTTGCTTTTAAAAAAATGGGTTGGACAAATAAAATTACAATTTTTTTAAGAGGGTTCGCAACTGCACAGATTAAGATTACTAAGCACGTCGGGTTCGAATGCAGGGCCACTGGATTCGAACCCGGGAACTTTACCTTTGAGCACCAAGCCAACAATTAATCCTCCGCTACCAGGTATTGCGCCCACCGATGCCCCTTACAAAATGATTCATAATGGAATAGATGATGACAATTACAAACGTAGATTATTATCCTATTATTATTCTCATGTATCTAAATTTACATGAATTAAATTTCAAAATATCGGCGTAGGTTTATTTTTTATATTAATTTAATTATATATTCATATATATATAGTTATATTTGAACTTTGAATTCTCTATAGGTAAATATATCGTTGCCCAACAGTAAAAAATGTATTTTTCAGAAACTTGGTAACAAATGGGTACAGCAAATCTTCCCCTGGTGCCAAGTTGTAATTTTGGAGATCACAAAGGTTTTGCTATCGATGCTTCTAAGCGGGGTTCAACATACAATGGCATAGATATTTCTTGATAGCGTTCCCGGGAAAAAGGAAATCGCCCTTGGCTCAGCCTTGACCCAGTGGAGCTGCAATAAGGGGCGGCGGGGCTGGAGTTGGAAGTTTGCCTGAAGGCCCTCCGCACAAAACCTGCTCATTGTCCGCCCGACGGTGGACGAAGAAATGTATTACCTTCATTCATTTCGATCTAAGCCCGGCCAAGCCACATTGCTATTTCCCTCTCTGCAGCAACGAGGCCCAGATGGGGAAAAACACCAATAAAACTGTTGCTGAATTGAGTTATTGCCGGCGTAACAGATTCATAAAAGTAGAAACTACATTTTGGCAATTAACTTTTAATTTTATCATCGACATAAATAAATTTTCAAAGCATGCACAATGGTCAAAAATCTTTTAAAAAGCCTAAATAAATGAAAAATAAAGTAAGATAAAGAAAATTTTTCTAAACTACTTGGTTTTGTTTGATTTAAATTACTTTCAGTTGCTGATGGGACGGAGGTAAATTCCGGAACCGTACATGATTTTATTTTGCAAAAAACCAGATTTTATAAAAAAAAAAATAAAATAAGCATTATATAAATAAAATCGTTATAAAGAACTAAACATACATCATACACAGTATACATATATAAAGAGGACGCCGCTTATAAGACTCACTTTGGAATAAGGAAAGAGTGAGTCTTGTAAGCGAATGAACCTTCTAAGCGCAGGAAACAAGATTTTAGAATAAAGGTAACACAAACTTTATTTTTCCTGTCAATAGATATAGACATAGCGTGTCATTTATCTCTAAAGTAAAGATTATTTGGACGTGGGGTGCGGTCTGGTATGACGTACGTTTCCGTGCCAACGTTTCGATCTTTATTGAGATCATCTTCAGAGCTCAAAGTGTCTGTTTTCTACGTAATTTTGTCATTCTTGTGTGTGTGTGTGTGTGTGTGTGTGTGTGTGTGTGTGTGTGTGTGTG
>CM077103.1:28361938-28404744 GCA_039619505.1 Cimex hemipterus | reverse complement strand
GTGTGTGTGTGTGTGTGTGTGTGTGTGTGTGTGTGTGTGTGTGTGTGGATCGTAGATCAAAACGTTGGTATGATAAAGAAAATATTTTTTCTAAAACCTAAGTCACACCAGACCGCCTCTCACGATCTCCAAATAATCGCCAAGTAACGGTCATTAAACACCATACATTTTGTTTGTTTTTTATTATTTTCCATCATTTCAATAATATTTATATATTTCACATAATCGTAGTGCATTTGAAAATTGGTCCCGTTGAGCTTTACACAACACCCCCAGATCCTTTGCAACCTCTGGGTTTGGAGGTGGAACTTTGACTTCATCGGTCTCCTCCTCGTCAACATCGTCATCGTTCCTAACATACGATGTGCTGCTGCTGCCGCCGGCTTCGTTCATGAGGGGTTGCTGATTTGGTCTTCAGAAAACGTTTCCGAGTTAGAAGATTGTGGTCGATATCCATCCTATCCTCTTAGTTCCACAGTAAGGTCTTCGGGCGTCTCAACAGGGCTGATATCTTCCACGTTCTCCAGCTCTTCGTCAGTTTTGACAAAACCTCCGTGCCGAAAGCAGTTTCGAATGCTAATAGCTCTAACGTTATTCCACCGTTCGCTCGCCAGGTGTAAAGCCTCAGGAATGTTCATTTTCTTGGCGAGACCTTTCGTTTTCAAAGTCGAATTAGAAGATGACTGAGAGTACAAGGCTATGGAGCCATTGAGACAAGTTTGTGGGCATGCAAGACGGTGAAAAAACTGAGTCTTATATCCGAAATGGTGAGTCTTATAACCGAGGATTTTTTTAAATGTATTCTCATACGTCCGGAATGTTTCTGACGATTCTGAATCTTACAGGCGACCGAACCTCATATCCGTGAGTCTTATAAGTCGTCTACTAGCGTAATTAATATATATATTCGTGACAACCATGTAACGTCAAATTTAACCTAGATTAACGGCAAAAAAATATTTAACGAAAAAAACAGTGCGATAACAGACGAAATTTTTAAATTGGATTTAGTCTCGTGTTGATCGAGTGATGACAGGAAATCTGTCACTCCTGATGAAAATTGATCGCTTTTGTCAATTAGTCGATCATCAGACGTTTTTCCGCATCGAATATGAAAATAATTACCTAGACACAAGCTTTGAGCTGCTAATTCCAATCTATCTCCAATCTAAGTCAATCCAATCTATAATACCAATCAGGGGAAAAATGGGATCAAACGAAAGTTCACCGATTAAAAAGTTATCCCTGGTTAATGGATCATATAAAATTGTTGATAGCGTAAGTTGGTTTACGATTGGATGAACTCATGTTGAACTGACCAATATCAATTTAGTAATATTCTGAGGTTTGAGAAAAGATGTCCATGGTATAACATGGTCCGGTGAACAACGTCGCCGGAGGTTATCCTAGAGGGTTTAAAACTTTTTTATTATCTAAAGCCTAGTTTTCAATTCTATTTGAAATATGTGGTATTAGTGATGGTTAATCGATAATTATTCAGAGATCGTGAGATGCGGACTGGTGTGGCACGTTGGCCCGATAAAAAAAATGTTTTTCTGAAACCTACATCACACCAGACTGCATCTCACGATCTCTGAATAATTGTGTTTCACTTTTAGGGTTTCCCAACCATTAAACTCTATTCCATAAAATCCCCCGTATTTATTGGGTTGTCCGGAAAATAATGCAGGATTTTAAGTTTTCATTAAAAAAAATCTATATAAAATATTCTGTTTACGTTTACAGGATTACTCATTTGTATGAATGTCAACACTTATTAATCCTCTTCCAAATGATATTGTTTGTTTACCTCTGTAGCATTCCGCTACTTGGAAATAATTCAGTCATCCTTATAATGTCAAAGCGAGAATTTCGTACGATTTTCTTTTACGAGTTTAAACTCGGCCGAAGCGGAGCCCAAACGGCTAGAAACATTAACCAAGTCTGGGGCGAGGGTTGTGTTAATGAGTGCACTGTGCAAAGGTGGTTTAAAAAATTTCGGGAGGGAGATTTCAGCCTTGAAGATGAAGAAGGTCGTGGAAGGCCTTCCTCTCTTAATGATAATGTTCTGCGATCAGTGGTGGAAGAAAACCCCAAAACAACTGTTCGAGAACTTGCAGAGCAACTCAAAGTCAGTAAAACGACCGTCGCTGACCACCTCAAGGCGATTGGAAAAGTGAAATCGGAAAGGGCCCATTTTGTTGCATGACAACGCTCGACCACATGTGTCACGTGTAACGTCACAAAAATTATTGGAGCTTGGCTATGAAACTTTGCCTCACCCACCCTACTCTCCGGACCTCTCGCCTACTGACTACCATTTTTTTAGACACCTGGACCACTACTTACAACACATAATATTCAAAAATCAAACGGAACTGGAAAATGCATTTATTGACTTTATCAATTCTAAAAATTCTGAATTCTACTCAGACGGAATTAATAAGTTACCAACAAGTTGGGAGAAATGTATTGAGAGTATGGGAAATTATTTTGATTAAAGAACATTGCTTTAAAGTAACTAGTTTCTTTTTTTTTGTTTAATACCAAAATCCTGCATTATTTTCCGGACAACCCAATAATAAAATGTCAAACTTATTGTAAATGTGATTGCACCAATAAAAGGGCATTTAATACCTTATGAGATTTTTTATTGTAATCTTAAGCAAGTGAAACAAAAAATCGCTTAGTAGGTAAACTTTTACGAGATTCCAAAGTTTTTGGCTAAAGTTTAAAGACGATTTTCTCGAGAAGGTAAATACGGGAAGATATGGCTCTAAAAGTAAAGTCACCCCTATTAATGAGCTGTAAAACTTATGAATTTATATCCTCCAAGGTTAGTATAACCAATGTAAAATTAAAGTTTAATTGCTGACAAATTTATTTTTTCAGTAGCAAACACTTTAAAATTTTGGTCAATAAAAATACTCATTGGTACTAAACGTAAAAAAAGCTTTTGCAAATTAAAGTAAATGCACTAAATGACGTCCTTTTCAGGCTTGGTATTCTTCAAAAAGGTAGACATTTTTAACATGTTCTTCAATGAACTTCTTAGGCTGTAAGGGTTTCATGACGTGCGGCATGAGGGTCTGATAACAAAATAAATCGTGTCCTTCCCAATTTGTTGTACCTAACCGCTTACTTCTACGTAACACAACGATTCTTCCGATTTCGCTAAGGATCTGACTACTCGGAATATACCCCTGGAGGAGTTGGAGTCCCATAGGGCAACGTGCTCGGATCGAAGTTAATATTCCGACTTATTAGACTCTGCCACAGACACATCTGAGCTAACCTCTGATTCTGATCCCAATTTCCTCAGAGGAGCTTCGGGCCGTGCGAATATGATAAAAGGGGGCAAATGCAATCATATTACATTTTACCCTACGAAACAACACTCATCATGCAATATTCCCCAATGATACCATTCTCCCCAAAATTGGCTGTGTATCCTATATCGTCTAACCTGGAATCGATATAGAATAACTAAAATACAAGAATTAAACAGCTTACAAATTATTATCAAGAACTAATTACTCAGCTATCGTGAGATTCGGTCTGGTGTGATGTAGGTTTCAGAATAACATTTTCTTTATCGTGCCAATGTTTCGAGCTTTTTTGAGATCATCTTCAGGGTTCAAAGTGTTTGTCTTCTTCTTGTTGAGAACAGACTTGTCCCATTTTTGCGTGTCGTGTTGAGAGTGCCCAAGACCATCATGCATATCAACAAAAAGACTAACATTATTATGCTACTGAAACCTCATTGGGCGTAAAGACTAGAACTAAGGATGTCCATGATAAAATCATAATTGTTCAGATATCGTGAGATGTGGTCTGGTGTGATCTCAATCAGACCGCATCTCATGATATCTGAATAATTAGCGATTAACGGTCACTCTAATCTCTACACAAATAAAATCATAGTTTTTATTATTTATATATTTCCATTTTATTACAAAATGTATATAATTTGTACAGATAGCAATTATATTAGCAAATAAAAAAGTATTTCCTATGGTTATCAATACTCTTTAATTGGTCAAATTGCAGCGAGGCGATAGAACTGTGTTGGTCAAAGATAAAACACGTGCGCCAGTGGCAAAGATCATCATTAAACTTAGCAACATCTAGCTAAAAATCGTTTAAATGAAGGTTTTAAATTAATAGTGTATAAGAAAAAATAAGTATAAAGTTTATGGGCGAACGTTATTACAACAGCGATCTCTATTCCGCGGTTTTATCGTTATTTCATTTTATTACAAATTAACCTCTGACGGCAGTGCTATTCCCGAGAGGTCTCATTTTACGTTTTGTGGAAAACCGTAGAGCTCGAAACGAATGAAAAAATTTTCCCCTGCAGATTTTATAAATCTCTCGATGTACATTTCATACTCGGCGTTCTTTACAAAAATTCTTTGACGAAATATTCATAATCGTTTTATAAGGAATTTATAATATTGTTTATAACATTCAATTAATTATTCTTCCTTCTATCCTCTGGGACACACGAAGTTACGATAGGTCAAGAGCTAGAGTAGAGGCGTATTTAGCCGGTGGTCGTGGGTTCGAAGTCAGTACAATTCCCATCTTTTATTTTTATCTTTTTATAATTACTTATTATCAATAACTAACTTAAATTTTTTTTTATTTTATTCGGGAGTCCGAGTGGATCGAAGACACGATAGCTTATTTGGTAAAAGCGGTGGCGAATTTTTACGTGGATCTCCTTCACAAGTAAATAGTGTCATAATCTAAAATTATTTAATTCAGAACAAAAGAAAAATCAGCACCTGACAATAAACGATAACAGTAAACGTTTAAAAAAATTTATCAAAGCAAAATAAAACGATGATCACAATGTCATACGTTACTCCCTGTCATTTATAATTTGTTTTTAATGAAAAAATATGCTTCCGACATAGTTGAGCAAACGGCAAATCTACTTCTTCCTTTCGTGCCAGTTCTGTTGACCCTCCAGTTGGGGGATTAGCTCCCGGTCTCTATCCATGTATAGATCTAATCTCTCTTGCCGTCTTATCCTACTACGTTCCAAGTTTCTCTCGTCAGCCTGTTTTTCTGTTTTTCTCTGTTAAGAAAATTGTAGGTTGTGACAGAAACAGAAGAATATATATTTGTCTCTTTCTATCTGTACCAAACATTTCCTTTTGCGAGTTTTTATATTTCTTTCTATATATATAATTCAAATAATTTCTACTATGATCATTCATTATTCTATTGGTTTACAATAGTGTGAAATTTGAACCTGTTATTTTGTCACTACCGATCAGTTTGGTCTGTCTTGTAGGTGATACATAGCCGGGTTTGTCTGTCAGATACTTTCATTTTTCCATAATTCGATTGTCCGTCATTCTACCTACACGATCTTATACGTTCTTTGTAGATGACGTTTGCCTGTCCCAGACTCTCAGACGAAGAACCAACATTAATAAAAAAATTACGCAAAAGAATGCGGTAAGTTTATCGTCAGTAACCTTAAACAAAAATCTCCATTAAAGAAATAAACGTAAGGAAAAATAGCGATTCAATTTTGTTTGATGACACGTAAGTAAAATTAATGACCTAATTTAAAATATAAATCTTTACATTTTCTGGTGTATTTGTCTCCATTATTAAATCCATTTCGTGGTCCGACTGACCAAATAACCACTTTTAATTAATTAATCTTTATGTAAGGTATTGGTTGAGTTAAAAAAATCAGTGTCACGAGCGGGAATTGAACCCACGATCGGTAGCTAAATACGCCACTGGTCTACCACTTAGCCTATCGCGCCTTCGATCCACTCAGACACCAACTTCCCATCTCAACCCACCTTTTGAATTTTACCTCATTTTTTCCATTTTTCAAATGTCGTGTGATCTGTTGGATTCTAGGCGACAAAAGGTGTCCGAACGGACCGAAGTCACGATAGCTCAAGTGGTAAGAGCAGCGGCGCATTGAGCCGAAGGTCGTGGGTTCGAATCCCGCTCGTGATACTCACTTTTTTATCTCAACCAAGACCTTACATAAAAAGAATAATTGAAAGAAGTAACTTGGTCAACAGAAAACTAAAACGTAAATGGAATGTTTAGAACTCAATTAATTAAGGTTTTTAGTTGAGATAAAAAAGACAATGTCACGAGCGGGTTCCGAACCCACGACCTTCGGCTTGATACGCCGCTACTGTAATAACGAAGAAAGCACTAATAATCGATTTGGCACAACTTGAGCTATTGTGACTTCGATTCTAGGCACAAACTTCCCATCTAAACTCCACTTTTTGAATTTTCCCTTCTTTTTGCAATTTTTCAACTAAAAACCTTAATTGAATGATATTACGTGGTCAAACAGACCACGAAAAATAGTGAATTTAACAGTTTATAACTGTTAAGTAGTGACGCTTAACAACTAAAATGTCTGATATTTCATACACAAAAATTCTGTGTTAAATTCAAACTGATAGTTTCCTAAACTGAATTCGTGTGACCACTCGCCTAATTGTATTTGCTATAGTGTTCCATTGTTAATTGTTTTTTATTTTTCAAGATGATTCACAACCCCACAGTTTGTAATTGAGCGGCTAAGTGGTCGGCGATAGGACAGGCATGATGAGACACGGCCCAAGGATCCACTGTCTTCCGAATGATGGACTGGTGTAGCGTGATTCAATTTCGTGCAGAAATCTGTTGGAATGAACAATAGAGCCCTCCCCTAGGCCGACTGTCTCCCATTCCCTCTTAACGAACCTAAGCTAAGGAAGGAATACATTAAAGTTACTGCCTGTCATCAGGGATTGGTCGTTATTCCTGTAAAGAAAGAAAGGCTTTACATGGGTTTTATGTACGAATCATTTGTTTTTTGCTGTCGTCACGAATATTTCGTAAATATCCAAAAGAAAAAAGATCTCAGTACGGACACACTACAATATATATGTGTATTTTTAATATATTTTTTCTTGCCAATCTCAATTAAAACTGACAGCATGTAACTAAATGATTCCATATAAATTTCCGATTATTTAGTCTATTTGAATTGAAAAGATTCAATAAAATTTTAGTCGTGAAGATATATATGTGAACAAGAAATACAATCTATTAGGGTATAGGGATAAGAGAGGCGGCCACAAGGCCTTGTGAGCCTCGACCTAAATAGATCTATTGAGCTCCTCTCAACTCACTGGCCAGCTTCATGTTACTAACTAGTTTCCACAGTTTTGCCAGCGGTTCCTTCGTGGAGGATCTTGCTTGTGTTTTTTTTTTTTTTTTTTTTTTTTTTGCCATAGTTGCAAGTAGAAACATAAAATGTGTTCTGCGGTCTCCTCGTCATCCGGTGCATGTGCTTCCTTAAGTGGCAGTGCCCCGTCAGGAGTCCTGCCACAATCCTGGTCTGGTTGCGTATGTCTTCCTTGTACGTTTTGCGGATTGTCCTTGTATGAATACAGAATTTGTTATGTTAAAACTACTTTTTCGTCGCGGAACAAGTTAAAAAGAATCGAGACATTTTTTTTTTATAATCAGCCTACTCATTAATATGCCGAAAACCTTTTTGGGCCTGGAGTTTTTGACCTGCAAAATGATCCCTTTTTCTGTGTTTTGTTTGTTTTTCTGTAAAAAATATGAAAAAAATTGAATTGAAAATGGAGAATAAACTCGGGAAACATTCCCAGTTTAACCACACAGCCGGTCAAAGTTTCAGAGTGTTGTTTATTCCTAAACTGCGTTTGCATTCAGCGCCTGGTCTGGCTCCTTTTAGGGCGACTTTCTGCCTCGTTGGACAAGGGAACAATTTTATTTATGAAAGAGCAGTTAGCACACTGACCACCACCGGGGGTGAGAATTCGTGTCACGAGAAAAAGAGAATGTTTATCCCTCCAGTCGTCTTTTATTACGTTTCCTTAATAATAGATGTAGTGGAGGAGACAAATTGTATCATTGTTATTTAAACGAACTTACAATATAAAAAAACTTATTGATACATGATTATTTGGAGATCGTGAGGAGGGGCCTGGTGTGACGTAGGTTTCAGAAAAACATTTTCTTTATCAGGCCAACGTTTCGATCTTTATTGAGATCATCTTCAGGGCCTGGGATATATAAACATTTTTTTAACATTTAAGTACATGTACGATGTGAAAAAAATTAATTTGTACAATGCTAGAAAATTGTTAGATTCAAGTATTTGTTCTCACTCAAATTGTTTGTTTTCCGTATAGATGTGTCATTCTTGTGGGTCGTATTGGATGTTGATATTGGTGTTTTATGTATATATTTGAAGGGCTGGGGAAGAAAGTCGGGATAGAAAAACATTTTTATATAAGTCCGCTTCTTTGAGGCGAAAGGAGGAAAAAAACGGGAAAAACGTGGGTAATGGTTCGGCCTGATTATTCTTTCAGAATTATATAGACGAGAATAATTAGGGAAATGAAGGCTAAATTGTTGAATAATTAGACTATGTAGAAATGTTTGATGTGTGGAATGTGAAGTTTGTTTTCTATGGTGTGATGATGATGTATGTTAACAATATTGAATTTGATTAATGATATGACGTAGCTGCGACAAAGTTTACATATATCTGTTCTCAAATGTATGCTGTGTTTATCCCTGTTGATGTAAACTATTTCTAAAAAGTTTCTTTTATGTTTGTTTTGGTCTGGATGTAATATTTTTGGATTGTTAAAGTCGAAATTGTGTTGGTGTTCAAAATCGTGGGTAGCCAGTGCTGTAGGATTTGTCTGGTTTTTTTTTCCAATCTTAGATATGTCGCTTTACTCTCTTATCGATGTTGGGATGTAATACCGACGTAAGTTGCTGGAAAATTTAAACAATTGATTTTATATATTACGTCAGATTTGTTTGTTACAGGTGTGGGGCCATTAATTTTGGAAAAAAGTGTGTGAATTGTTTTATAGCTATTTTAAAGTTATTGGAATAGAGAAATATGTTACATTTATGTGATAGGCAGTGAATGAATGGCATAGAAATGTTGGTTTGTCTGTATTTTATAGATTTTGATGCAGTATCATTAGTAATAAAGGATCCTGTTAATGTTGAGTTGTAGTTGTTGATTATTCTGTTGACTATGTGTGAATGATTTATGACTTACGGTAGTAAGATTATTTAAACAGATAAGATTTCGTCTTCTGATAAAGAGATTTCTCAGAAAAACATGATTTTTTCCATATTTTCCTAGTTGCTACACTTTCTCCCTTTTTTATTGTCCTCATTAATTAACCATAACATTTGATATAAATTCACTAATTTCGTGGTCCGCTTGACCAATTAACTCAGATTTTTAGTTGAGGTAAAAAAAGTCAACGGCACGAGCGGGATTCGAACCCACGATCTTCGGCTTGTTACGCCGCTGCTCTACCACTTGGGCTATTGTGGCCTTGATCTACTATATCACCAACCACCCATCTCAACGCCACCTTTTGAATTTTCCCTCCTTTTTGCCATTTTTAAAGTGTCGTGTAATCGGATTGGATTCTCGGCGATAAATGAAATGGCCACGGAGATCTTTAGTGGAGTATACTTCCTTTTCATTCGTTAAATTCACTCATTTCGTGGTCCGCGTGACCAATTAATACATTACAATTAATTAAGGTTTTTAGTTGAGATAAAAATGGGAAAAAGGAAAGAAAATTCAAAAGGTGGAGTTGAGATGGGAAGTTGTTGTCCGAGTGGATCGAGGTCACGATAGCTCAAGTGGTAGAGCAGCGGCGTATCTATCCGAAGATCGTGGATCATCTCGACTAAAAACCTTAATTAATTGTAATGTATTAATTAGTAAAATGTAATTTCATCAATTGCAAACAATGCACTGCTCTAATTACATTTACTTTCAATCAAACTGATCTGGTGAAAATCTTTTGAAAAGTTCCTCCTTAAGACACTTTTTCAATTTTCAGGATTTTTATGTCATAATGTTGTTAAATAAGGAACAATTTGAAATTTTACCGCCAAGTAATAAGCATCGGTACTTTCTAGATCGAAATCAAACATCTGCGGTCCGTCGATCCCCGCTGTGGTCAGAGGCTCGGAGGCCTCGGGTCATTAGACGTCATTCTCACTTGAAGTCTGTTCCGCTGTTCGGAGATGATTAATTTCATTTCCAACTGGCGTCGACACTTCATTTACTCATACACGATGGAAAGCAACTTCCACAACGCAATTAGCCAATGTTTGATATTTCAGATTATTGAATAACAATTTCAACGTTTGTATGCTTCCAGTGCATACAGGATGAAGCGAGTTCATTGGATAATACGGTTTGATTAACATCGGCCATTGTAAATGTAAGTTAATAATTACTATTTGTGTAATATTTGAAGGACGTTTGTACATCAATACAAATATAATCTGGTTGACTTAAATTTATGAGAATGTGTCAAGCCTCATGTGATTTACGAATTCTCCCTAATAATTTACTTAGTTTACTTAAGAATATAAAACCAGAGGACCCAGTAGTTATTGTTGTTTTATTGCAACATTAATTGATTGACACTAGGTTAATTTTGAAAATATAGACTAGATTTTGAACTATGGAATATCTCCAACATAAATACTTTTCGCGATAAACAGCGGCTAAGAGCTTCTTGAAATTGATGTCCAAGGGGGATACTAACGCTTCAAACCCCAAGACATTAATTCTCGCTTAGCAACATACGAAATTAAAATTGAATCGAGTTCCTCCCTTGTTTTTAGTTTAAATTAGTGTCTTTCCTCTTTCGGACAGTAAGTGGGATATGTGGTTGTTGTTGGAGTTGAAGCGAGGCTTTTAGTTCAATTCGGCGGACTTGAACGGCCTTTTCTTTCCCGAGAAAAATATTAGGAGTTTTCGAAAAGTTGCCACCCTTGGGAGGGATATTTTTACCCACCAATAATTTCTCAAGAGGCTCCACTCCATGATCTAAGTGAGTATCATGGACTTTCATCGGTCCGGGGTTAATTTTTTATCTAAGCTTTTTAGCTTTTAAAAAGTTCTAAGCCATGGGTTTTATGTTCGCACAGCAATAAATATATGTGACGTAATTCTGTGCGTTTAACATTAAATAATGAACAGAATACAAAACTGATTTAATATAAATTGAAATTCTGTTCCATCAAAAACGATATTTTTTGTCGTAGATTAATATACCTATTATTTTTATGTAATTTCAATATTTCTTACAAGCCGAAATTTTTGCTACAATATGTAATTTTATGATACTTACATATATTTACATCTATGTACATACACTGAGGGGATCAGTCAATATTATGCTCCCACTTCACTTCACTAATTAAACTTCACTGCCAACTCCTCAGAAAGGAGGTTAAAGTGTCATTGCGATTGTACATACAGGTTCAGTTGGGCAAGGCTTGGACGAGACTATTAGGATGATGAGAGCGATTGATTAATCTGAGGGCTTTAGAATGGACGGATTGGAGACGTTGAATATCGAAAGGTTTCGGGTTCCTCACATTTCTATTCCGTATGTACAAATCGGCTTTAGTATGGTTTTGTACATTGTACGTTTGTACGCCTTCTGGTTGGATTTTATTTTTCTCCATTGTATATTCCAATAAATTCCGAAACATTATATACATACATATAAATAAATCACCGGTTCTTATGTATATCATTAAGTGTCACATTAAGTTCAAGTCGAGGAACTTAAGAAAATATATTTTGTATTTGCTCATGAGGCGGTCTCACAACCGTGGCAATTTATTCTCTGAAGTTATGACATATCCCTAAAATGTCTTTTTCTCGAATATCAAACCGTTGTTAGAGACGCAAATCTTTTGTTTGTTCAACTTGTTTTATGCATCGACATAGAGTTGTTTACAATGTAGAATCGATAGAGAAGCTCGGTTTTTCCAATGACCTGTCAGTACTTGAGTGGCTTTGTAATTCAGCTTGAACTCACATTTCATACAATACCTCCGGAAAGAACCTTTTTACGAGCTTTCCTTTAGTTGCTGCCTCCCAGTCGTTATCCCATAGTTTCAAGCTCTCCTCCCTCGTAGCCTGTACGTAATTAAAAGGTACTTGGTGGAAGGTTGTTTATTCTGAACTTCTAATGCATCAACTTTTTAATTACTGATGTTTCTGCAATGAGTTTTCATCCATTTTATAGTCACTCTCAGTCTGTACTCCTATTTGATTTATTATTTTTTTCAAACATCGCACCAGTTTGGGTGCTGTAGTTTCAGTCGTGTGTGCTGATTCCCAGTTTAAGGCTATTGTTAGTATTGTGAAAAATTTTATTCTGGGTATAAATGTAACATGGACGCTTTCATTTATATTCATTTTGCTTTGTTTACATCGATCTGCTCTACATGTTATTTGGCCCTGCAGATCATCCGAAGCAACCGCAGTATCGGAGTTATAGCTATGCCATCAAGGATGTTGGTAGGTGGGAACATCTGCAGCTTAAATGATATAGAGAATTGGTTAGAGCAAACTGCTTTACGGTATTCCCTCGACCAGAGAGCAGTATTATATCAATCTAATATGATAACCTTCCTAACAAAATACAAATATGTAGAATATAAAAAATTCGTTTTCTTTGTTATATTGTACTGATAACATTAGACTGCCACCTAAGAAGCCTAAGATAGGAGTACAGGGAGAAGAAAGAGTGCACGTACCGCCAGGAAGAGGAGGAGACCGCAGAACACACTTTATGTGTTTTTCTTCACATTTTTGCAACTACAAGAGGAAAAGCTTCAAGCAAGATTGTGAAGCAAGAACGAGTATGGTTATCTGGGATCCCAAAACTGTCGATGGTCAAACATGTAAAAAAGAAAACCATGTCTGCGATACTGGCTATAAATTTTGTCTGGCCTAATGTCAAACGATCCTGTACCAATAAAAAATGAATATCAAATTTTCACAGCCGTTTGTCGTGCAATTCTTTTTTATGCAAGTGAAGTTTGGGGCTATCGCAAATATGAAGACAGAGAAAAAGTCCCCGGTTTTTTTGTTCCTCCTAATTATGTTTTCTAAGGAGGGAAAACTCGTAAGGTGTAGATGAGAGGGGAGTTGATGTCCGCGTGGATCGAGGTCACGATATGTCAAGTTGTAGAACAGCGGCGTATCTAGCCGAAGGTCGTGGGTTCGAATCCCTCTCGTGCCATTAACATTTTTTCATCTCAACTAAAAAAAGTTTAATTAATTGTCATTATGTTTTCTATTGAGACTGGCATAGAACTGTTATTTGTTTATTCTTTAAGGTACTTTATTGGCCAAAAATCACATCACCTGAAGTTATTAAGGGTAACATATACTGGATCAAATCCTGGAATTCTCTTGAGGAGAGGTATAATGTGGCTCAGTTCTCTTTGGATAATTCTGCGTCTGAAATGATTTCCTATGTTCTTCATATCATATGGGCTCGTCATCGGGAGAGTTGTATTTCTCGTGCCATAGATTGAAATAGATTCCAACTCCACAAGGAGTTGAACCACTCCCTAACTGCTCCGTTCTATTTTTTCGCTGGTGGTTTAAAATTCGAGGGGAGTTGTTCCTTCTTTTTAAGGCCTTGGGTTAGGTGTACTCCTGCCACTGCAGTGTGCTGTCTATGCAATCAGATGATCGTGAGGATGCATTTCATTTTCTCCCTAGATGCTCATTCCTTAACGATTTGAGGTGTCTGTGTGTGGGTAAGGGTTTTCTGACGAGGGAAGAGCTTATATCCCTTCTGAATGGCTCGGATCGCCGGTGTCTTGTTGATTTTGCTCGTAAAGCCCGGTTTTACAGATATGAATATATTGGAATGTAGGGAATTAATTCGTTCTGTACGTATTATTTCGTTTCCTTTTTTGCTCTCGCAGTACATATAATTTCTACTTTGTCGGCTTCTAAATGCGAATTCTGTTTGCCGTTGGGGACCCTTTATGAGTTGGAATCCTTGCTTTGGTTCTTTGAAGATTTTGTTTATTATTTTCAAAGTTTATCGCATTCCAATCTTGTAATTTGAAAATCCTGTAAATAATCCGCTTCTGAAGTTGATACTGTAAATTATCCTTTCCATATAATTACATAATTATTTATATTCTTGGAATAGAAAATTCTTAATACCATGTCATAATAATACTGTTTTTTTAAATTAATTATTCAGATATCGTGAGATGCGGTTTGGTGTTTTTTATGTTTAACTCTAAATTTCTTTAATTTTGAAAATAAAGTATATCTGTCTAGTATCTGTCTATCTCTGCTAAAGAGCCGCTGACAAAGTAATGGTTAATGGTCAAATAAGTAAATATTTTTTTAAAATGTTTGTTACGCGTTTTCTGTGGGCATTTCCAGACACACTGAGTCCGCTTTAATTATATAACCTGGTTGTCAAATGTGAGAAGACAGATTATAACTCAACTATAATTATGCAATTTATCATGCTCCCTTGGTGAAAACAGGACCCGGTGTACTGTAACTCCGGTGTCGAGTTATTAAAAGCGAGACAATTTTTCAGTCTCTGGATGTGTGTTGTGTCGGATGGGTCGAAAATCGTGATTAATAGGGATCGTTGAACATTTTACATCCCTGTTTCAATGATTAATAATTTTTCTTCTTTTAAAACGTTATTGGACAGCTTCAAATACGCAATCACATCATCAATACAGCAGAAAATTTATTTATGTAAATTGGTATTGTTTTATCATTTGGAGAAAGTATTACACAGTGCGTAATTTACATTTGGCGAGTCTTTCGTTAAAAATATTCCATTTAATTATTTCATCTTCATTTGAAATACAGCTGCGGGTTTGCCTGGGAAATATTTAAAATTCATAAACGATGAAAAATGTTCACTAACTAAAAAATGGAAATGCGCCCTGAGTGAACATAAAATGATGCACAATTACCTCAAAAATACATTAATGTGCTCATAAAAAGTTTAGGTGCTCTTTTTAACTGCGTGAAAATTGCAAATTGATCTTTAATTCGTAAAAATAATTGTGGAATAGGGGATCGTAAAAGTTAAGTGGTTTTTATTTACCATTGTTCTGTTTTGTGAAAGCTTTGTTGCTTGATGGTCTAATTGAATTGAATTTTTCACGGACCATCCCGAAAATTAGTTAAAATATACTTCTTAACACTCCCTGAATTGAGTGAAGGAAAATGGATAATAAATAGATAAATATTTATTGATAGATAGTGAGAGAGAGAGAGAGAGAGAGAGAGAGAGAGAGAGAGAGACGGTGAGGGTGAGAATATGTGTGTGCGTGCGCGCGCTTGTGTGAGTGAGAGAGATAGAGATAGATAGATAGATAGATAGAGAGAGAGAGAGAGGGAGGGAGGGAGGGAGAGAGTGGGACAGAGATAGGGCGAGACATCTAAAAATGGGCAGTACAGAGCAAGAAACGAAAAATAGTGAATTAGGATTGACAAAGAAAAGCGAAAGATTGCTGAGATAAGAATATCATTTTATCTCTCTATTTTATTTTTACTCCCTACTGTCTTTTCCTACTGTGAAACTTCCCTTTCTCTTTCTCTCTCTCTCTCTCTCTCTCTCTCTCTCTCTCTCTCTCACTCACTCACTCACTCTCTCTCTATTTATCTGTGTTCCTCATCCTTATCATCCTTCTCTCTATTTCACTATGTCTTCTCTCTATCTCTATCTTTATCCTCTCTATGTTAAAAAAAGAACGGGGAGACGATTGCCTAAAATAGATTTTGAATGAGATTAATGTCAAAATATAATTTTTATATATTAATCTTAATGTAAGAGTTGAGACAAAAAAGTCAGTGTACGAGCGAGATTCGAACCCACGATCTTCGGCTAAATACGCCGCTGCTCTACCACTTAAGCTATCGTGACTTCGAGCCACACGGACACCAAATTCCTATCTCTTATTATTAACTTTTTATAACTACTTAATATAAGTAACTAACTAACTTAACTTTTTTATGTTATTCGGGTGTCCGAGTGGATCAAATTTACGATAGCTTAGTGGTAAGAGCGGTGGCATATTAATCCGAAGGTCGTGGGTTCGAATCCCGCTCGTGGACTTTTTCATCTAACCAATACCTTACGTAATTAACAATTGAAAGAATTTATTTGGCCAATCGGACCACGAAATTTAATCAATTGTTATATATGTTTCATCATGAAATTGGAGAATAGCAATTTCACCAGAATCAGCTACAAAATTGATAATATCCATGGTCCATGAATGGTATAAGTTTACCATCGTCAGCATCTTGCCCGAACGTTACTGAAGACTTCCAGCTCTGGGAATCGGGTTCATGTTGTGAATGGAATCTTCTCTATTTGTATTTTTCCAATTCTACATAATCTAAATAACTACATAAATATTATAAATAATTATAAATACTCTTGCGAGTACACAACAAAAAGTTGAGATATCGTCAGAGCTTTATTACAGAAAATGCCTAGAATGTTGGCACTCTAAACTAGGAAACAATTTTATGTATAAACTTATATAAAAAATTTAATTTTGTGGAGCTTTTTCATGGATATATTTGTTTTCACATTCTTCGCTAATTTTTATTACTTGGATTATTCACCCAGCAATATGTATTTTTAGAAACTAATAGACCAACAGGGAGCGTCGGTGAGCGCAACGGTTTAGGCGCTGACCCCGCGTTCATCACTATAAGGTAAAGAAAGGTCCCAGGTTCGAATCCAGCGGCCCCGCATTCGAACAAGACATATTTACTAATGGGCGCTTTTTTTTCGCACCCAGAGGATAACATATAGTATATAAGCTTGTTGTTGCGAACGCTCGTTAAAAAAAAGGATGATTAAGGAAAAAATTGACCAACGAAAAAAATTTAAGCAAATAAGGATTTTGCTATGGGAACTTTAGGTTTTATCTACATTTGTACTACGTTGATACTAAATAATGAAATACGCAGGAATAGTATAATTTGATATGGACATGTGTCAAAATATTTAACATTAAACTCCATTAACATTTTCGAAGTGTTGAAGTTAAATAAAACGCATCTGCCAAGAAAAAGAACCCGGAAGATGCGGTAAGGTAAGCAGTTCTCCCAATCAAAATAAACGTCGGCTTCGAAAAAGATTCGAGAGCAAACAGCTCCCTCGGAATAAACAAACCCAAATCCACGTGTTTGCTTTTTGGATTACACCGTGGCAGAGGTCGAAATGTACTTAGCCAATTCCATAAAAACTGGGATAAAACTAAATTATTTTAAGGTTTAATCCGTGCTCGAAGTCGGCTCATATGTACAATTTATTCTCATTCTTTTAATTTTAATTAAATTGACTGATTCTTGCTAGTTGGACAAACTAAATTATAAAATACAAACCAAAATCAAAAAATTTGTTAATCCTCATTTTTAATCGCGGATTTATTTAAGAATAGTTAACATGAAGATTACTGATTTTGTGAACAAACTCCTTTGATCCATTTTTATCCAGTTATGTTCTCTTTAACCATGGAAAGACATCACCTTGTTCCAGAAGTTAGTTACTTATGACAACGCAAAATTAATAAATCAAAAATTATTAATTTCAACAAAATGGAAAATTTTTTCTAATACCAAAAATAGAGTCTGGTTATTTCTTATGTAAATATTCTGTTACTTTTATATTATATTTCTGTATGGAGAGTTTCTTTTTGGCCTTTTCTTTCTGGGCCGTATAAAACAAAAGACTGCGCACAAACGTTAACAATGCTTATTCGATGTTTTTTCCTTTTTGATGTCGTTTGAGGGGAAAACATGTTTGACACATGGCTGAAAAGCATCCCTCTCAAATATTTCCTTGGGAGTATTTTTAGCCGAAATCGATCAATGTTTTAAATACTTCAAGTTTTGGCATTAATTAAAGGGTAGTTAAAGTAGTAAGTAAAGCTTGAATAAAACACTTTTTTATTATTATTTTTTGTTTAGCAAAACAATATTTTATAAACGTGTACCGTGCCTGTATTCAAAGAACTTTTTGTAAATTTAGCGTGTTATGCTGTTCTGATATTTTTGTTTTCATTTTCTTCGCACTTTAGCACCTCCACGGACTTTGACCGAACCAAAAAAAGCAAACAGCAAGATTATAATAATTCAGATTTATTTTTAAATTTAGGGATTTCTCAGTTTTAATTGTAAATAAAAAGATAAGTCTCGCTGCTTTAAACATAAGTAAGCATAAAAGAAACAACAATCATCGTAAATTTATATTGTTCAGTAATTAAGTTTGTAAGTTTAATTTTAGATAGACCTCATTCTATGGTTTTTGTTCAAAATTTCAGGTGTGCTTCAATCTTGATAATCAAGAATTTCATTTCCTTATCTGCCGTGTATCCGTATTTGATAGTACAAACGATTAGGTTTTGGCCAAAAGGAAGGTTTTTCAGACCAGTTTTTTTTATCATTTTTCATTCAGTGTATGCTGTTCTGATGTTTTTGTTGTTTAACACATGCAGGTACAACACCACTAAAAACATGCACTGAAATAAATTGAAAGTTTTATATTTTCAAATATTTGAACCGTACATAATTAAGTTATTTGTCTGGAAAAATGATAAGAAGATAAGACGAGTAGTTGTAAATATGTAAATTAATAACATCGGTCTGTTGAACTAGACATAATTCTAGATTTTTTCTAAACTTCAAGCTGAAATTCAATCTTGATAATGGATAATTTTATGTTCCTACATTATGATGATTATTATAAGCGATTAGCTATCTACCAAAGAAAAATTAAATCGTCGGATTGCGAGTATACTGATTTATGATGGTTGGTTTTGTGATATTTGCGGGAATAGAAACAGATTTCATCTTGAACGAAAAAATGTTCGAATCGTAAAATGGAGCAACAAGAATTTTTCGTATGATTCAGTATTGGGAAGCCATTCTGTAATTCCATATGGGCTTAACTAGCTTAATAAAGTAGCTCCCTTTGTACATTCTGAGTGGATGGGGTTGCATTAAGCATCATGTGCCGCTCGGAAAGTGTAACCCCAGGTGGCTGAAACGCATCAGCGTCCCGCCCGTTCCATAGAGAAAGCCCCTCTATCTGTCAGAGTATTGTGGCTCCTCCAGGGTAAGAACTAGTAAATCCGCTCCGGCCGCGGTTTTGTTTAAAGTGGAGTTGCTAGATAGCCACCCCCTACCAGAACAATGCCTTCGGAAGGAAACCGCAAATGATACCACAGGTTCACACTACATTCTTGCCAGGAGCCTCGCCACTAGAGTCCATTACCATGTAGAAGGGGGCATTTTCTGCAACCTCGTACTTCAGATGGTTATGCACCCATCGTCGTCTATGAAGACAGGATCTGGTACCCCAACTCTCGAGTGCATCCGCTATAATCGACCAGGTGGCCGACACGAATCCAGCTTGTGCTTTAGAAAGGTTGCCAAGCTCCCAAGGCTACACCATTATGTTGTGTCTCGATGCCCCCTCTTGCATCCAGGCAAAAGATGCAAAGGTGCTCAAATAAATATCAGTTCAACTGCCATGTGGACCTGAGTATAATTTTACATATTTTTTGTTGATTTTTTTAGTTTTCAGGCAGAAATTTGATTTTAATAATGATGAATTTAGTATCTCTAAGAGTGCCCGTCTCGGTTAGTTATAGACGATTGATTTTTTACTGAAGGAATGACATTTTTTACCGATTCACAAGTTTGTCAGTGAACTGGAACAGCATGGAAACCACGGTTCGACTGTCACCCTTCGCTTTCACACCCATGCCGCTTTTCGAATCACACAATTTCAAATGTTTTAAAACTGTTATGTTTTTCCTTATGTTCCTTTTTTTTGTTGCAGGTGTGGGTCGTACCGGTGGAGGAGAGATGGGGAGCAACCTGAGCAAGAGGCGGTCTCAAAGCTCAGGCAACCTGACCGGAAAACTGCCGCAGGACAAGTACAAACTCTGCGGCTCTCTCCCCAACCATCTCGACCTCCCCAACAACGACAACAACAACGAAACAGTGAAAGGACGCGTGGAAGATTTGGGCTACGGGAGCGAGAGGTCTCCGGACGATCCGGAGCCGCCTTTCCCCGCATGCCCCGTGCACCACGCCCATTTCATCAAGAAATATCCGTTTATTAATTCGAGTAAGTCCTTTCTATTTTAAATTAAACGAATAGTTTAATTCCGGCGTTGTAGGAGTGCTTAACACCAACAACTCATTAAGTTAAGGATCAAACTACTTTTACACTTTTCTGTTGAAATTTTTTCATGCTTCATTCACATACAATTTGGTCAATATCGATCATTTTTGGACTATTCTGTGATATCAAACCAGCAGCAGAGAAAATTTAAAATACAGAGCGTCCCTTTTAGGTGGACCGGAATGCTTTATGTACGATTGCTTTATTGATAGTGATAGTATTGCGCGAACTGCAGTACAAAAAATTTCCTGATTGCCCCAGAGTGGTAATGGTAATGATGACCCAAGGAAGCAGGGTTTGTGCTTCCCTGGCACTGCAGCCTTTCGGCTTATTGTACATTCCTTGTCCCTTAGTTCAATGCAATAGACTCACTCCTTCTCATTAAGTATCAGATTCACAGACTGTCGGTGATGCAATTTGATTCCCTAAGTTTTTTTCCACACCTTAGGTTAAATCTCCATTGAGCTGTTGCTTCGCAATCGAAGATGATATGCGTGGCTGTTTCCTCCTCCTCGTTACATAATCTGCAAATGGGATCACTATATATATATGCCCTAGGATATATATGCCCATGTTTTCGCGGATGCCAGTGACCGGTTAATAATCGCTAGTACTATCACTCCTCTGAGTATGGCCCTCTTCAAATGCAGCAGTGAGTTTGCCGGTCTTGGTGAGGGTTGTCTTGCTAGAGTCTTTTCATTATTCCTTGTTTTGTTTGGATCCATTCTGCAATGGAGGTAAGTTTGAATCCTCATATCTTGGGCATGTAAAAAATATACCCAACAGGTTTCTTCGTTTGTTTTGAGGCCATCTGTATATCATATCATTGAGTCTGTAGCTCACCTGAGTTCTTCCTCTCCTTAATAGTCCTTCATAAAATGTTTCTGGGATCCTATAGTCAGTTGATCCCCAAGAATAAACCACAAAACGTTTATCCGTGTTGCTCGCAATATGAGGAGGTACAGAGCAGTTGTTGTTCCATCATCAAGAAACCCGAAGTGTAATTTCGATGAAGAACAAAATATTTTACCGTGTGTTCGCGAAAATGCTATTTCCTCTCTCCGAAATATTAGAAAGGTGTTAGGCTAAAAAAATTTAGAGATGTATTCCGGACTTATTGTTTTAAGCCGTATCGCCCTCATTTGGTCCAGGGAAAGCACAACTTTCGATTTGGGAAGTTGAAGCAAACGTTCTACCATACATAGTTTATTTTGTCTAACCATAAGAAAGAGGAACCAGGACACTTTGTTTGAACAGTAGAGATCAAGTAGAAGGAACAGGTGCCTCGTTGCTAATTTATACTCTTCTCCCATCTCCTCCAAGCCCATTTCGCCTTATATTCTTTAATTGGCTTTGCAACAGTCTCCGATGTGATCCGGACAAATCGAATAGACTTCCTGCTGTAGTTAGTTAGTGCCTTGCCTAATTCTGTAAACTCCCAAAAGGCGACAGGTTGACTCCCTTAACTTTTGTTTATTATTTATGAAAGGAAAGGTAAGGTAATCAATAACGAAAATACGGTCACCGTTGGTGATAACGGGTTTCGACCTATGGATATTATTACGAGCTGGCCATTACGGCTAATGGGCGACACTGAGGAAACTCCCTTTACAAATTGTATTACCCACTTTCCACAAAACGTCGGGTAAAATTAGGGCCACTCGAATGCTTAAAGAAAATCTCATTAATAAAAAAATAAACTGATCATCATGGGATTGGCCCTTGTTTTCTGTTGGAAGGATAAATTCCGAAGTAATTTTTTTTTTTTATTCCAGTTCCTAATATTTTTATATCTTTTTTTTGCGGGGGGAGGGGGCAAAAATAATTTTAATAAATAATTTATTAATAAAAATAGACTAAAGGCAAAATTTGTTGTATCCTACGTTGCCCATTCACGTTCATAAAATGAAGTGAAATGCAGGTTACCAATTTCAGTTTCTATCAAATGAAACATAACATATTCATTAGAAACCAACCGAATAATATTTTCTATGTATAACAAAAAGACTTCTCATAAGTAGACAAAGTGTCCAATTTTACAAAAATAAATCATTGCTCAATTATCTTTAATTAATTTGCCATTTTACATCTATTTTCATATTTAATTACACCTTATTTATATTTTATCAAATGTAATAAACGTATTGAATATTTAACATATATAATTTTTATCTACAAACTTATATAATAATGTGCTTAGATCTCAAATTACATAAAAACTTTTACATTCATAACTATTGTACATTTAAATTAACTCTATTTAATGATTTTTTTAAATTAAAATCATTACAATAAATCAAGCGCTCTTGGTTGTTAATGTCAAGATGTTTATTATTATGTACATATTTAAAAACAAAAATTAGTTATATGTCAAGCATCCATTACTACTATCGAAAGTAAAAATAATATATAAAAATACTTTTATTACGTACACTATAAATATTATATTTCCAACTTTATTACAGCACATAGTTATCAGCCGATAATTAAATTGTTTTTCATTTCTTTCGTGTAATTTATATTCGAAAGGGAAATAATTAATAAAACTGTTTGACTGGTGAATCAGAAGTGATCAATTTTCTTCAAACCGGCCTTGTCTCCGGTTCATCGACAATTATTTTTAATTATTTGAACGTCTACCGACATCGTTTCTACTATTCTCAGTTCAAATAAAACAAAAAAATTGCAACGTTTGATTAAAAATAAAACCGATAAAATAACGTTTGATTAATAAACAATACAAATAAAAAATAAATAAAACAAAAAACCGACAGTCTAAATTCATTTCATCTACTAAAACAAAAAATATCGCTAAGCTGAATGCTTTGAAACCTTTTATGTTTGAGACAGCCGTCGGTTGATTATATTATATCGAAACTTGTTATATGGCACATTTTCGTACAACTTTATTCGTTTCTTTGTTTCCATCTTTTTGTTTTGTCTTATTTTACATTTTCTTCTGCGATTTGTAATATTAAAACTAACGCAACACGGAATAAGTAGAAGTAGAATAAGAGAAACTAATAGGAAATTTCAAAAAAATCTAACAGGAGCTTCTCGGCAAAACGCTGGTTGTTGTCTGTTGCGGTAGTCGAGTGGTTAAGGCGGCAGGCTCTCGGCTAGTAGACCCCGCGGTCGTGGGTTCGATCCCCACAGTCGCCTCTGGAATTTTTCTGACGCATAAGGGGACCGGTGGCCGCAATTGAAAGAAATTGGCACGGCACTCATCAATGGAAGGAGCGAGAATGGATCTCAGCGACCCTGAATCTGGTCCCAACCCTCTTCAAAAATGAGTTTCTTCGATGGAAGAACACTGGTACAACGAGGACTCAAATTCACTGTATGTAGTGAACCCTCTCCGAAAAATGGAGCCAGGGTATAGTACAATAAGATGAACAGCTGCAGTGCTCAGGAGAGAACCCCTCCAATTCCTGGTGACCATTGTATCCATCCTGGCTCCCAGGCACAGGTCTACGAAAAGCCTAACCTGTGTACTTGACCACCGTGATCGAGCATCAGCCAGCTAAAAATATAGTTTAAAAAAACCGATTAAAATAAAATGAAAGCCTCGGTGGGCCGGATCGGTAGATTTCTCGTGTATCAAGAGCACTGTCGCTGGGTGGCCCTAGGTGGACCTGACTCGCAGAAGAAGAGAAATCCTCACCCAGTAAAGAATTGGCCATGCGGGGATGAAACCCGAACAATTACTTTTAGATAAAAACCCTCATATATGTCCGGTATAGAAAACGGTTTCTCAATGTGTGCCACGTTATTGAAGGGTGCAACTCCTTTGCTCCGTAGAAAGCGTGTTGGAATGCCACCCGATATGAGAATGGTGCTCATCGCGGCAACGAGTATCTGGGTTTCCTGTTCCGATGTTTGGTTGTTTTATAGTAGTTTTTAGTAGTTTTGTCCCTAGTGTTGACAGTGAATGCCTTTATAGGCTTGATGTGTAATGTGAGTGCCCATGACGGAAAGTTCGGAACCCCATCTCAATTAGGTTAGTTAAAAAAGGTGAAAATGGTAATGGAGGAATATCGATACACATCACCCTAATTGAGTGAATGGTGTGTAAGTAGGAAAAATGTATTTAATGTGAGAGAGAGTGTGAATGGGTTTGGGATCAGGGACTGAGTCCGTTGGGTGTTGAAATGACCTAGCTGTTAACTGCACCTTGAACCAAGCTGGACGGATAAGATGGAAATTACTGAAGAGATGCCATGAAGAACTTTCTTGATAAACACGTGATTGCCTCAATATTGCATGAATGCCTCAATATGTTCCTGGCATAAAATAGAAAACTCCTACAGATTTCTCTTTCGGGAAAAGGGTCTGCAGTGGCCGAGGCTTTAGGGCGTCCGACATGATTTTGCCACGCTAAGTCCATAGCTTTTTAATAATAATAGTAAAGTAGAAAGTAAAGTGGTTTCATCTCTTGTCCGTGATATTGAAAGGATAGTTGGACGTTAATTCCACCTGTATGACAGAAATTACTTTCCTTACTTTTAATTTATTATTCATTCTACTAGGGACTGCCAGTCCCTGGATTTCCGATTTCCTGTATTTTCAGCTAACTTCAGTAGACCATTAAAATAAACTAAGTCTAATTTTTTTGTTCTTTCTGATGATTTTTGAGTATTATCATTAAAATCAAATATCAAGTAAAGAAGTACGAAATCATCTTGGGATCTGTAGGGGTGATGAACCTGTTAATTTGTCGTTTTCTATCCTTTTTAGTTTTTCTCCCTGCGCTGTTTTGGTTTGCCATATGCGTTTCGGCTTTCCATTCCACAGGTCAGTTATAAACAGAGTGAGACAATGAAAATAAATAAACAAAAGCAATAAAAATAAACTGCTGAAGTCATCCTAGAAGTCGTAATGCTCCCGACAGACCACATCAGGGAGATTAGGTGGACTAAAAATGATAGGAACGACAAAACTGCAGGTATAACCCCCCCCCCTCAGAGCCCGAGTTGAACTCGCAACCTCAGCTTTTCTCAACACGCGAAATAAAAAACTTGTAATTATATTCACCGTCACGAAAGGTAGTAAAATTAAAGTAAGATAATAAAAAAATCCAGCAAATTTCATTTAAGTTTAAGTTCAAATCGTTTACCTTTGTTTGGCTAAATATTATACCCTCGTGGTCAACCCATTTATAAGGGTGCTTTAGTCCGAACAATATAAATATCCAATTGTAATACTATTTTTGGATTGTTTACATGCGAAAAACGGGACAGACTAAAAACTAAATTTATAAGAAATTGATGTTATTCCAATTAAATTTCTTCTCTTGTCTCTTTACACAGTTTTTATTATTATTTATTTTTATTTATTTTATTATTATTTATGAGGATATTTATCCGTCGTGTTAGAAAAAAAGGCCATTGTTAGGTGTCGAGCCCGGAGGAACGGAACCATGACCCTTCCTTCCAATGATGTGTTACCGTGCGTAAGCGCCTACCGACGCCTCTCAGATAAATTTCGAGTTGTAAAACATGACAGAAAGCAAATTGTTCATAAAAGTTTGTAGATAGACTGTGACTTAAGAGATTGATAAAATGTTTGCACTACTATTAAAAATTCGTCCTAATCTGACATGTTGTTTGTCAATACGTATTTATTACTTGTCAGGAAACTGTTTACTCTTTCGGTACACCTTCAAACTCTTTCCTACATGGATTGTAAACATACTACACTCAATCCTTTTTATAGATCTGTAAAAAACCACTTCATCCATTTTGTGATATTCAATCCGACAGGTACAATTAACAATTGTATCGACATCAGAACTGAAAACGTGCGCCTTATCGCCGATAAAGAGCTCGCTTGCGAGGACGGGCAAATGTTAAAAAATTAACATATAAACATAAAAAAAATTGATGTTGGCTTTTAAGCTCTTCACAGAAAGTGATTGGTTGATTTGTATGGTCTGTGGAAACTTAATAAATTTGCGCCTGATGGCAATGAGTGGATGTTGAAAGGGCATAATGTAAAATTAAGGGCGAGACATGTTAAACAACAGTTAAATTTGGGCGTGGAAGTATAATGGTATGTTTCATGACAAAAGGGTTGGTTTCGTTGAGAAAATGGAAGGGAGAATGACTGAGGTCGAATGAAAAGCGTAGCAAGATGGTAAGACTTAGAAAGCTCACTAAACGCAAAATGGTCATTCTGTTCCAGCAGGAAACATCCTAAACATACTGCTCGTGTGATAAAAGCGTAATACATACATCGAAAATAGGTTTTATTTGCTAAAGTGGATGGAATACAAGCTCCAAATTTAAACCCTGTACCGAATCACCAGGCCCAGCTGAAAAGATCTGTCACGCAGCAATAGTCGAAAAATGTTTTGACCAAGCAGAACAAGAAGTTATTACAAAGTTTACCACGACCGACCGTGATCAACTCGAAGGAGGGCTATACCAATTATTAAAAGATAACTCGTGAACTCATGATATTGATCAAATGTTTTTAAATGTATATAAGTGGGAAAGTTTATGGGCCGACAAACAACTAAGGTCATCGTCGGCCCTCTGCGTGTTTTCCATCGGCGGTGTTGAAAGCAACCCCTTTCTTTCTCGCTAATAAATTACTTTTTACTCTCCAGATGTCATACACTCACCCAGAATACTTGATATTCTGGGTGGATTATAAGCAACCTCTTCCTTTCACGCTAATAAATTACATTAATTCCGATAAATTAACACAAACACAGCACTCGATAGAAACATAGTGGTCTGGTCACGTTCACTCCCCCAGAGTACTCGATATTCCTCGGGGCGGGGTTGTCACACCTTCCTTTCATGCTAATAAATTACATTTATTCCAATAAATTAGCATAAATTCAAACACAGGCACGACACAACACAAACACATAACAACTATATACATTTAAAAATCTCTATAGCCCTGAGGTACCGGAACAGCGATCTTTGTCCGATATGCCAAAACATTGTCTATATACATCAAGCCTTCTTGAAGAGGTCCTTGACCGTTATTCTATCCTTACATAACGGGCACCTACGCGGTCGCTTTCCGGCCCGAAGGTGCCCGTGCGTTATTCTTGAATGACCTATGCGTAGTCATGACAGTATGGCCTTTTCCTTTTTCGAACCGTTCTCCGTGGACCAGGGACCGACTTCTTTCTTAACCTGCCACAGTTTGGCAGGGTTAATTCTACTTCTTCGAGCCCAGCCGTTTTCCCATTTTTTTTTTTACTGAGTATGAAATTAGTAGTTCGAGGTCCGCTGGGCATATAAAATGTACCCACTTCGGCGGTACATATACTAAAACGTTTTTAAAAAAGGAAAATTTTGCTCTTCTTTAATTTAAAACAGAAATTTCAGTACATTTTTTGTAGGTTTTGTTACATCTACTCCTAATATTATATTATCAACAATGGAGTTTCAATTTATCTGGAATAAAATGATAAAAACTTGTGGTCTATAAGTAAGTTTAGGTGATTTGATCAATTTCGTGAGTCGCTGTATATTATCTTATATAATGCATAAACTACTTTAATTTTTAAATTTATAATAATGGCAGTAGATCAGTTTTTAGTAAAACAATCTAATATTTATATCAAGACATTTTAGTATCGTAATAAGGCACTTAGATCATTTAAATTATTCAATTTGTTGTCATATTTCTTTTTCCATTTTCTGTTAGAAAAAATAAAATTGGCTACAAATTCATAAATAAATATTCTTCTATTTCTATTAAATCTTTCCATTTGCTTAATTAATCTGTAAGTTTATTAGTTGATCTCATTCAGGATTCGATTATAGGCCGAAAAGGGATGATAATGCAGGAACTCTAACGAGCCCAATTTTCGGTGCCCCCTTTCACTCTCGGACCGGCTCATTATAGGCCGGTTAATTGTAATTTCTTCCCCTTTTCGGGAGTTTTCGGTAAAAGGAAGGCCTAACTGACTCTCATCCAACGATAGCCCTCCTCGCTAATGGGGATAGCCGGAAAAAGGGCCGGCGAACGTTCTACAAGGGAGCCCGGGCCGGTTGATCATCATAACGCCCACGGGCTTTTATATGGGCGCCTTGTTCGCAGCAGTCGTTAACACTCGACTAATCAAACACCGAGAAAAATCAATATAACCGAGATGGACTCTGTTGGGAAATTTAAGTTTTTCTAAATTGAACCCACAGACGGTTAAATGCGATCGCTTGATTGCCAAACCGTGAGAGTTACCTAAGGCCAAAAATACTTCTATTTTTTCTTTATCTCTGTAGCTATTGGGCCACTTTTAATAAGCCAACTCATGGAATATATTTATTCAAATGGCACCTATGTCACGCTATCTACGATCTCATGCCATTTAATTTTTTCTTTCTATTTTGGACTACGAAACTTTTTTTTAAGTCTTACGCTTGTTACATATTACCGCTAAATAATATTAAAGTTTACATATTATTCTAAAAGCTTGGGACATTTTAAGACACAAAAATTTCAGTTGGATTATTGCTAAGACCGTATTATTTATGCCATAGAAACCTCCAAATGTGACAAAAGTGAAATAAAAATAAAAAACCATTTAGCATAGTGAAAATTTCATTTACATAATAAAAATTAATTATTGTTTTTCAATTAATTATTCTTTTTATGTAAGGTTTTGCTTAAAATTGAAAACATTAGTGCCACGAGCGAGATTCGAACCCACAACCTTCGGCTAGTATACGACTGGATCTATTGTGACCTCGATCTGGTCGGACACCAACTTCTCATCTCAACCTCACCTCTCGAATTTTCCCTCCTTTGTGCCATTTTTCAAATGTCGAGTAATCTATTTCAATCCCGGCGTCAAATGAAATGGAAAAAAATACTTCAGTTTAATTATTAAATCCATTACAGTTCGTGGTCCGATTGATTAATTATCATTTTTCAATTAATTAATATTTATGAAGGGTATTGGTTAAGATAAAAGTCAGTGTCACTAGTGGGATTCGAACTCAGGACCTTCGGCTAAATACGCCGATGCTCTACCACTTCAACGAAGGGGAAAATTCGAAAGGTCGTAGGTTGAGAAGGTGCCGGCGTTTTTGAAAAAAAAAATTGTAAGTCGTCACGTACTGTAAGTATGTCGGGCTTGAATACAAGGTCACAGGATTCAACCCCGTGACTTTTACCTTTACTACGATCAACACTTGGATCCCCTTCACATCAAGCAACTCGTGTATCACACGAATGTCAAAATAGATCCGTGCCACAACTCAACAACAAATTATTTAAAGAAAACAAAAATCGCTACCTGTCCCAAATGAATCAAAATTATAACTTTTTAATATAGATGTATTAAAATTAAGAAAATAAAATAAAGAGATCCGTGACATTCGTAGCTCCTTGCTATTTTAAAAAAGAGAAAAAGGTGCCTTGAATAAAACAACGTGAATAAAAGGTCCTCGTCCTTTTTGGTTTCAGCTCAATTTGCCCGCCTGCGATTGGGGATTAGCTTATCCTTACCCAAAGGATAATCCTTGCTGTTAAAAAAAACATTGCTATATGTGATGAGTGCATTGTCAACGCCTAACCCACGGACCGTTTAAATTTAAAAATATACAACTAGATTAAAAAATTAAAGTTGTGAAAATTTAATATAAACTTAAAATATGTTTTGTTCTCGCTTTCCTTACTAAAATTCATTTTTATTTGTTGTTAAAACGTTTTGTGGTGCTAAATAACATTGAAAACAATGATTCGATTTTCGACGTAGCCTTGTATGCTGAATTCAGTTTAGACTCTTGCGTGAGGGGGTTGACAAAATTTGGGTATCGGTCTTCTCTATGAACTTAACAGGCTTTAGTTTTTAAGTGGTTTGCTTTGCTTCCAAGTCGAAGAAAGATGAGAAGTACGCATAGCGGATCGGCGGTTGTCGAAAAGTTCCTTAGAAGATTTTAGGAATTCGAACCCATGACCATTTCCTTAGAGCAACGAGAGCCGGGTCAACTCTTTAACCGTTCCGGCCACGGATGCCCCTTCTATCATTATAATTACATACTATATATGAAAATGAAATGTTTTTTTATCTTATCTCATAGCCCACTCTCAACGGAATTTACACAAACTTTTGTTTTAGATTTTTTGTTCTATTAATTAAGTTTTACATAATGAACCGCACGAGAAAAGAAAAACTTAAATATACAGAAAGCTGTAGGGTTTTGTAGCACCCTTGAAAAAATGTTGGTCCTTTCATAAGAGCTTAAAATGTAAAACTTTTTGTTTTTAATTACTTTTTTAAAACATCAAAAACAACTTTTCAATTCGCGATACTAACTTTTGCCATATATGAATATACATTTAATATCACTATACGCTATAATTCCCTCAAGATGAAGGTAAAAAATATATTACGATTATAACAAAAAATGTTCAAACGATTTTATTGATTACCTTACATTGTACATCGAAAATTAATAGTAAATAATATTTTTTTATTCATATTAGTACATAATACAAACGTGACCACAATACTTTTTATCACACGGGCACAGCATTAACACTTATATCAGCACAGCATCCGGAGGACATATGCCATGAGAAACCAGCCAATGCTGGCACTCTCATGTTTGTTAGATTAAGGGACAAGGAGGTCTCTACAGTAATAATAATTGTTTTCGTTGGTGCAAAAAACAAAAGCAGATCCTTAAAACTTGACCATAAATCAACTAATCAGGATGAGAGAAAAAAGATAGGGTAAGATGGTCGATGGTAGAATATTAAGTATGTAATGAAGAGGAAAGGTTGGAAACCTAAATAGACACGAAGAACAAAGAAGATACGAGTCATATTCCTCCTCCACTCATAAATCCCTGGCGAGTCGCCTCCGCGAGGCCCATCCCGGACGCAGTTTTTACTGTGACGAAGAGCTCGTTAAGTGGAGCAGAGATGCGACCGTCTGAGAAATAGCATAAAGAAAGAAAAGAGAGAAAAGAATAAAGCATAGCTTCCGTCTATAAACGAAAAAGCTATTAGCAATACAAGCCATGAAGCCGCAAGGAGCCAAATATGGCTTAGGAGCAGCATTGAAGGGACAGACTAGAATATTAAGTACCCCAAAACTCTCAATTAAATTGAATGCATAATATGTTTAAAGAGTGCCATAGGATTGTGAAGTACTTTACCAACCTGAGTGAATGGTAGTTAAATATATATATATATATATGGATGGGGTTGGATTTAGAAACTGGTTGTGTTGGGTGCAGAAATGACCTAGCTGTCGACAGCCCCCTGAGCCCAACCTAGGCGACTAGATAGATAAAGTCTGAACCCAGCCTGACAACACTCTTCGTGGGTAATTCTCGGGGACGTAAGTTAATTCTTTGTAAAGTGCCGGCGGACTGCGAGAAGTGATAGGCTCAACTCTGTACACGTCGCGCATATGTATATGCCTGTGCAGATTTGAGCTTACATAAGTCAAATTAGAGATAGTTTGAATATATTTTGATTAGCTTATTATTGTCAGTATAGTGAGTGCCCGTGAACTACGTCAATATTTCAGGATCCAATTGGTCAAATTAACCAATAAAATCTCTTCTGTTCAAAATCTGAATCTCCATTGAATTCGAGATGTTTCACTTTTACTTATTACATCTAGCTTTCAAAACTTCATTCCTTCAAATTCCCCGTATCTCGTTGTTATATCTAATCAATCTTTATGTACGTTCATTGGTTGGAATGAAAAAGTTAGTGTCACGAGCGGGATTCGAACCCTGGACGTTCGGCTAAATACGCTGCTGCTGTGCCACTTGACCTATCGTGTATTCGATTCAATTCGGACACCAACTTCCATCTCAACCTACTTTAAGAATTTTCCACCCTTTTTTGTTATTTTTCAAGAGGATTCATGGTTACACTGCGTTTAAAAAATACAGATTAATTAATTGAAAGAAGTCATTTTGTCACTCGGACCACAAAATATAATGGGGTTATATCTAATGTCAATTTGATTGCTACCAGTAAAAAGATCGTTAAAAACTCGTTGAGATTCGTTTGTTTTGTTTTTCGTTGTAACCGTAAATAAACAAAATACAAAATCTGCTGTAAAATTAAAATTAAACGTAATTTCTTAGACTTTTTTATCTCATTAGAAAGGACAACCTTTTTTTAAAACAGCCTAAAAAATCTCACATAAACTTTAGACAAGAACTTTTTAAACTCGTAAACGTTTATCTAAGTGATTCCGTTTGTTTTCTTAAGCTTACTTAGGCTAAATAAATGCATCTCAAAGAGGTTTTAATGCTCTTTTAATTATTGTAATCAAATTTATGTTAGGTTGAATGTTTTATGAGGTAAGGGAAACTTTGTAAAATGAAGTTATAAAGGGTTGAGATCAGACTTTGGACAATAGAGATTGTCTCATTGGATGCCTTCGTGAAGTATTGAGATCTGTTTATGGGACATGATGTTTATAGATATTTAAATGATGTTAGAAGGTCTTTATTTTAGTACGTGTATTTGTTGATGAATTACTAATTTTATCATTTGTCATTGTTTTCTATCAAATTTAATTTCGATCTTTACAATTTAGGAACAATTGGTTTCTCTCCCCACTGCCTCCTGGTCTGACAGGTCTATCAGGTTTAACTATTTGCTCAATGTATGTTATGTACAGATAGCAATAAATAAAATAAATATTTAAATTTATAAAAATTAGGAAAATTAGTTTAAGTGAATTTTGGTTTGTTTTGATGTTTACACAACCTTTGAAAAAGAAAATCCCCTATTGATTCGATGTGACAACTTTGGACAGGTCCATTTCTATATCTATAACAGGAAAGCCCTCGAGCCAAGTTGTCTCCGGGCTGAAGAATTTACGTCGGAAAGTTTGAACAAAAAAGAAGAGAAGGCCGGAAGGGGCAAAGCAGTCCCCTGGGACGCTTCCTAAAGGAGTTTATCTTGCAAACCTCCATCTCTTTATAAAGAAAATTGAAAGTATGCCGTCTGGTTTTTTGTTATTTTATTTACGCGGTGCTCTCCCAAATGGAGTCGAGACATGTCACAGATTTGACCGATCGGCCGAATCTTACAAGGGTCAATCATTCAATTCTTATCAAAACCTTGAAGGCTAATCCTCTACAACATTAATATCAAACGGGTTTAATAAGTTTAAAGCGTGTTAACGTGAGAAAATGACGGATAGAGCAATACATTATCATTTACAAAGTTTATTTCGATAAGCCAAGACGAGTTGGCTGCCTATTAGGGGATTCCGTGTGTAATGGAGTTGTGCGGACGTACAGATGTTTCCCATCTAATTAACCACTCACAATCTGCCTTAACTTGCCAAACTAACACCCTATATCGCCACTTAGCCAAGAAGGGTTAATTTAACTTGAAACAGTGATATTTCTTCAACTTTCCGTCCAATTTGGATAAAACATTAAACTGTCGTCAATTTTACTCACAAGCGTTTTGGTAAATCTAAGAAGGGAATAGTTGTTAGGGCGTTTCTATCTCTCGACCTTATCTAATGGGACAAATGACCTTCTTTCGGTACCTCAATATTTTCTTTTCGAAACCCCCTTCGACTTTAATGAGAGTTTTTATTTCGTGGTAATTGTTTAACGATGATTTTTAACAATTTAATCAACTATTTGGTGAACTAATGTTATGAATTGGGTTTATTCAATTCCTTTCATATTTCAAAATTATTTTAAAATCACTTTTCCTTTTCCATTGGTTTCGACTAAAATTCAATTCAATATTGTATACCATTTCCCCTCCCGAATTTGACAATTACAAAGTGAAAAAACATTCAGCGTTTTAAGAAGTAAAAAAGTAAAACAGTGGAGTATGGTCTTTTTTTTCTATACGTTAAGGTTTTACAAAAGATAATAAATATACAAAAGGTGAAAATGTAAAAACGAAAATCCCAGCAGTCAGCTAACTTGCCCTTAAAAAACCTGTCTGCCTATTGACTATATGAAAAAACTATTTATTTTGTCAATTAATATTTTTTTAATAAACTCGTCAACTAATACCATTTAATTTGCCTGTACCACTGCTTTCACATCAAAACTATCTGACATGTAATTTTACAGCAGAAAATTAAACCAATTTAAGGTGCAGTTTTCTACAAAATAAATTATATCAGCGAGCTTGCGTTGGCATCTAGCTAAGATTTAAAATCACAATTTTTTTTAATTTGAACGAATCCAAAAATAGAATAAGTTGTGTTTGTAAAATGGCCCCTTCCCAATAATAGATCTGTTTTTACAAACTCGCAAATTCAACTATCAGATCGATGAAGGTCATTAATAGCATCTGCAATATTCAGCCTTAAATTTACATACAAAGGAACGGATGGTGGAATTTATGCGGCCTATATTCATCTCCAACAATGAGATTAGGAATTGACTTGGCGGTGGATGAAACGGCCCCAATACTCGGACAGGTCAAATCCAGTATTGGCTCAGGCCAAAGGGAATATTAGGAAAGTTAGGGAGGGGGTGTCCCTCTAACGAAACTAAGCGGACAAAGGGGATAAAACATGTCTTCCGATTGGACAAGTTGACCCTGCAGAACTAGAGCCAAAATCCGTACTAGTTAATAAAGTTGCTTCCCCGTGGACTCCAGCCGGGGGTAAATTTTCTAAAAAGGAAATTAATCTTAATTTTCCATTTCCCAAACGGGAACTATTTTAACAATTAAGTTTTACGACGGCTGTGAGACGCTCCTAGATTATACCCGAATTAAAAATGACACCATTTTAAATCCAGCAAGATTAAAATTTTATAAATTATATATGTTTTAATAGTTAAACATCTGATAACGGAGTTTGTTAGTGTTTAACATAGGCGTAAATCAGTAGAGCATTTTTTTGCTTCCAAAGATATTAATTTTGTTAAGGCGCCGATGCTAAACCCTCACAACTGTTCAGTGTTACTGGTCAGCTGAAGAGTTTTATCCATCAAGGATGTTTTAAATTCCTATATTAAGATTGTTGTTTAGGATATTAATTATTAAAGTAAAAATAGATTCTTTTTAATAATTATTCGGAGATCATGAGATGCGGTGTGGTGTGTTTCAGAAAAATATTTTCTTTATCGTGCCACCGTTTAGGTTTTTATTGAGTTCATCTTCCGGGCCTGGGATTTACAAACATTGTTTAAATTTAACAAACAAATGTAGGCTGTGTAAAAAAAGTGGATTTATACAATGCGAAATATATTTTTTATATTCAATCAAAGTATTTCTACTCTCCCAAAGTGTTTGTTTTCTGTGAAATTGGGCCATTCTTGCGTGTCGTGTTGAGAATGCCAGCGAGATATTGTTGTTTTATATTTATATACGTTGAATTTTTAAGGGGGTGGGGTAGGAAGTCGGCATGGAAAAGGCATTTTTGTATAACGCGTCTTTGAAATGAAAGGAGCCACCACACATCCTTTTTAATTTTTGAAAAATTCGAATAAATATTACTTATTTGCATTATGAACTTAACTTTTTTTCAGTTTTTATAGTTCATCAAAACAGTACACAGTGCCGTTTACACATGAAAACATTGACAAAATGTCATCTTAAAAATAACTGATAAAATAAAGTTAAAGGAGGAGATTACAAATAAACAACTTTATTGATAAACGCTTATAAAAAGCTTCGCCAGATGGAATTAATTTAAGCACAGTTACCTATCTAGTAGTTTAAATAAAAACTTACTTAATTATTTTGTTACTTAATTATTTGCAAATGTTTTGTTAATTATTAAGCTTTCACAAAATTGATGCGAATTCCTCATATTTGTGCCGTCTGAGAGAAATGTCATCCATAAAAATATTTGAAAAAATAAAAATAAAGGCAATGAGATTACAAATAAATGACATTATTGATAAACGCTTATACAAAAGTCCGTCCTGAGGGATTTAATTTGACCATAAAGTTTGCTATCTAGTAGTTTACATAAAAATTTCATACTTTTGTTACTAAATAAATGTTTTGTTAATTATTAATCGTTCACAAAAGCGCAAGGATTGAAACTAGTTGGATCTTGTCAAGTCTTCATTAATAATTTTCCAATCCCTGATATTTGTATCGTCTGGGAGAATGTCATCCATAAAAATATTTGAAGAAATAAAGATAAAGGCAATGAGACTACAAATAATTAACTTTCTTGATAAACGCTTATACAAAAGTCTCTCATGAGGGATTTAGTTTGACCATAAAGTTTGCTATCTAGTAGTTTAAATAAAAACTTAATTAATTATTTTGTTCTTTAATTAATTAGTAAATGTTTTGTTCATTAATAATCCTTGAGTGAGGATAAATGTGGACCCTTCAGGAGTTTCTTATGCTTGTCTATCATTTTTAAACGCAGTGTGCTCCTTTCATTTTTTTTCTTTAACTCCCAGCTTTTTGAAAAATTCGTTTTATCACTATCCACGTTTGAATATAATGAAATGCGGTATAGGTAGAATAAAATATTGGGCTATGAAATAAGACGGTAGCGTTTTTTCATAATATTATTTTATTTATTCCGCCTTCGTTTTGAAGCTGGATGTTGTTTGTTTGAGTTGACAATTTTTTTCAAGATGACCTATCCCACCTTCCAGGAGAAAACCCAGAATTGTTGTGTTCCACTAGTTTAAAACGGAGGACAAATTGGTGCATTTTCGTAATTTAATTATTTTCTTTCTGTAGAAGGAAAACCGAAGCTCAGACTGCGAAAAATGTTTTGATGTGTATGATGACTATGTTTTAAGAGCACTGTCCGTAAGTAATTTGCTCAGTTCAGAAGTGAAAATTTCGTTTTGGGCCAGTGATCACGATCAAATTTAAGATTTTCCATTTTTAAATTTGACATTTGGCTTTGTAATATAAAGAAAGCAATAGTGTAGAAGAGGGGTTATTTATTAATTCGGTTTAGTCATCTGTGTAACTTCTCATCTGTAAACGTCTCTGAACTCTACTATATTTTATGGTTTGCTATGAAAAATCTCTCTTTGAGGAATAATTGTGTCATGAATCGTAATAGGCCTGGGATAAAAATAGTTTTTCCGTTTGTATACAGTTTATGTACATAAACCAAGAAAAAATAATTCAGTAAGAACATTAGTACAAAAATCAAACAATATTTCTGAAAATGTACAAACAATCAATCACAACAAAACAATTTTTCAAAAACGTTGGGGGAAGGGCAGATCTTAATTCACCCACAAACTTCCGTACCCGTTTCAAGCGATACAATTTTTTTGTGTTGTTGTCCTCTACTTTAAATAGGTGGCAAATATTTATTATATTTAAGAAAATCAATTTAAACAGAAAGGGGTGTTTGATAATACTTTAAAATTAAAGAACTGAATATTTACAATTTATTTCACAAAAAAAGGTTTAAAAAAGGAATTTCCTTACTAATCCAAAATTGATATTCAAATCTACTGGCTAGGGTTTTACGAAAAAAATAAAATAAAACACAAGGCCGAAATGAAAAGGTGGGTTGAAGACTCGCTTCTCCATACAATCAAAACAAGCAGTGTTGACCTGAAGGTTGCTGCGGGGTTACACGTCGACGAAGGTGCCTGTAGAGCCGAATGACGGTACAGTTGACGTAGTCCGAAAGGTCGGTGACGTGACGACAAGATGAATCGAAGAAATCGATGTCGAGTATCCAGAGAAAATCGATATCGGGATCGATTATCGATTTGGTAGATGGTGCGTCTTGTGCTGGCCCAGGCAAGCGAGAGATTTACTCCTGGGCAAAGGCCGAAGACACCGACGTTATCGCTTGCAAAAATAAAAACAATGGGTTAAACTATCGAGTTAAACAGGGCCTCCCGAAGCGAACCTTGGTCAGCCGAAAACAACAAAAATAAAAGCTCCTTAAGCTCCTTGGGCGTCAACAAATATGATGATATAGCAATTGGATTGCTACGTATTTTAAAACCACTGGGATAATTATTTCAAAGTATATTTCTTCCCTGGATAATTAACTTTTTACCAACCAGTTTAACTGTTAAAATTATGTAAGAGTAACCAGAAAAGAACTTCCACACAATGGTTAAGACGACCGATGCTCAACCCTCACGACTTTACGATGTTGATGGCCATCAAACAAGTTTATCAATAACAAACTTTTTATCAACAACATTTTCAGAATATTTAATAATATTAAAGATAATTGTTAGTTATGTACAATACTTGTTTGATATATTGTACATTTTTTTAATGTTAGCGTTTATTTTATATTTATTTTTCTCTGCTTTCTTCTTGGCTGTTCGCTTGTTTTAAGATCTTTTTATGTGTTTTTTCAGGAACTTACAACCATTTCAAATATTCTTTTATAATATCGATATCGATTTAGTAAAAGGATATTTTTAAATGGTTGTACATTCCTGAAAAAACACCTAAAAAGGTATTTATTTTATTGCCTCTTAGTAGTAATATATTTAATAACTTGCACATTTTTTATACTCAAATAATAAAATCAAATATGAAAATAGGTCGTTAGTGATCGTTTGATGCGCCGATGACGCGCTGGGTTAAGGTTTTCGGTACTATGTTTGGTTTTTGCAAATACAATTTTGATTTAGTTCAATTTTTCTTGTCATTTTTATTCGCCCGATAGTAAGGACGAATATCAGATCCATCACCCCGCGTACAACCAGAAACCAGTAATGTCACAATAATCAACGCCATTAAACACTCCCGAGTACATTTTCAAAAGATTAGCCAAGCCTTCGTGTCTCCGAGTTTTGTTGATAAAAGTGCAGGCTGGAAAAAAAATGATTTACGTAGATAATAATTTATCTTCTAAAAATGTAAGAATCGTTATAAGTATTTAATGTTATTCTTCCATAATAAAAGTAGATGTTTCTCATGAAATAACAAATCATGAAGTAAAATTACCGTTTTTAATTATTTATTTGAGAGATCAAGGAAGGATGTTGCATGAAAAAAAACTAACCGGTTTTAATTATTTTTGGATAAATTACATTACAAAAATTTTACCTTACGCGATAATGCTAAACCCTCACGACCTTGCGATGTCATTTTACTATTAATAAAAGGATATTAATGAAGGGATGATATCCCTAGCAACTCTTTTAGTATATTATTTATTTAAGGAGTAAAAAAGGTAGAGGCATAAAAGATCGAGTAGGGGTTCGGGATGGGATTTCTGAGCCCTACGGGAGGGCTTAATGTCCCAAGAGTAACCCTTACGGTTTCTCCATTAACGATCAATCTGGGCTAGGAATGGAGCCGGATCTCTAACGCTAATTGAATCAGGTTTGGTTCACTAGTCGGCGGCGGTTTCTCTGTCTCTGTCTCTCTCTCACTCTCACTCTCACTCTCACTCTCCACGTTTTATCCATTCCGTTAACATCATTTCGATACACTTGCAGCTTGTTCAATCATAACTTTCCCACTGTGCCAATTAATCTGTGCTAACTTTGGGCAAATTACTGGCTGACAACCATTTGTTCGACCAACGTTAAGATTCAGTTTCAGAAAGATCACATTAACAAACCTCATTTATGCTTTAGTCGAGAGGCAAACAGTTTACTCGAGAACGAATAGTGTTTTATCAGCAAGATAAACAATTATTCCCTATAATGTAGTTCCCTATAATATTTATTATTGGAGTAGTTATTTGACGATTAAATGGTCGCTAACTCTCGCAATGACAATTTATAAAAACCTGTTTCACAAACAAGTCGCAAAATTCACTTTTACTATACTCGACCATGGTTTAAGCCAAATCATTATCTACGGTATTTCAGTAGGCTTTTTCGGTTATTTGTACTGTACAATTTATAATACCAATATATAGTAAATTGTTATTTATTTACGGATTTCAATGATTTTCATTGTAAGTTTAAAAATTAAAAAAAAAACGTGAATAATAAAAATATTTACTAACTATTTCCCAAATTCAATGAGAAAAAATGTTGCATATTTTCACTAAATACAGTCGACGATTGTAAATTTGAAACTTGCTTTTTGGAATTTCTTGATTGTTCGAACTCCTTAAACCGTCCTTAAGCACAATATCGGGTGGTTTTCCTGGCGCTCTCTATAAGGATCCAAAGAATTGCAACTTTCAATTAGGTGGGATGCAACCTTTTTCTGCATGCTGGACTATCTCGCATGGCCTATTCTTGTGCTGAGCGAGCTAATCAGCCAAGCCGGCCCCTTCGACGCTTACATTTCCTTTTAATTGGTTTTTATTGCATTTTTAGCGTCAGGGCTTAGAGAATTGTATCGTTAATTTTTATTTAGATTTGATCGCGGTAACTAAGTAAGCCATTGGGGTCGTCGGTGACTGCAACGGTTTAGGGTAGGAATGCAGAGCAGCTGGGTTCGAACCCTGATCTTTACCCTTACAAATGGGGGACGACAAACTTACAAATGGCCTTTTTTTAAACGCTGATATGACCTCTTCTATTGTGAAAAAAATTTGGATTTTGTAAAAAAAATTTGAAAAAGCCATTCGTCATTGTCTTTTGAATGTACATTATTTTTCCATTAAACGGATCTTTGCTACTTTAATGACATTTTGGATTATACAAAATCGCTTGAAATAGGACAGATTAAGCAACCGATTTTCCCTTAATGTCTGGAATGGTCAAATTAATGAGGTTTTTTCGTAGAGATTCCTTACTTTTAAAAATTATTGTCTTTGTTGTTTGTGATCAAAGTTAAGTTTGATTATTTAGTTCTTCTGCCTTTTTATTCTGTTTATTCTTCATTCGGTATTTTGACATCTTTAACGGTTTACCTTTTTCATTCGATTTATTCTCTTTAAAAAAATTCCTGCAAGAATGGGTTAAAATGTTATTGTTTGGAAGTAGTTCAGTAGACAGTGTTAACAACCGGAAGACTAAACTAATGGGTAAGCAAGCAGCGAGATTAAGCTGGGTGGAATTGAACGTTTTTAATCAAACCTTTTCCAAAAAGTCCTTAGCTTGCACATCCCCTTTAAATATCAATTCAACCGATAAATGAACTGTACTTTATCGACTCGTTTTTATCAAACAGACTTTATTCTCAGTTGGAACGGAGTGATTTAAGGCTTTAACCACCTGCTCGGGAAATTTCGGGTTCAGGGGCAGAAAAGAGAAATTGATTTATTTTCGTCCCAGTGGTCTGGGATGTCTGGAGTGGCTGGAGAGGCGGCTGTATCGTATTTTTTGTTTATAGCTCAATATGGCCCAGCTGTCGGCCGGGTCTAAAGACGATTTCATTACACGGACCAGTTTCTATAAAGCAAAAGGGGGGATCGGATCAAAACCGTGATGAGGGTCGTGAGGCACGGTAGGACCTTTCGGAAAATTTACTGGATCCCGATAAAGGCTCCGTCGGATAACGGGTTCACCTTAATAAAGATTTCCCATGTTTAAGTTCTTATTGAAAAGAGGAGCCTTATAGTTTTCATTACAAAGACTGGGTCTTATATTAAATTTCAATACAAAGTCGAAATTTCCCTCTTCGCTCCCCCTTTTTTTTAGCACATTTTATAAGAAGATTTTCTCTAGAGACAATTTAAATAAATTGTTGTTTTATTAAAAAAATACTGTACAACATATGCAATATTATAATAAATTAATGTTATATTATTAACAACTCTGGTTTGAAATATTATTGAGTATGTGGTCCTTCAATTAATACATAGGATTATACATTCGCCAAGCTTTCAGCTCTAATTTTGCCCGTCTTTCACTGGGGTACTGCAACACCATATTAAAAGTATAACGATTTTTTACATAAAAAATAATAATACAAGGCACATTAAAAATCACCTATTAAAAAAAAGTCAGGTTATAGTAGCACTATTTATCTTTCAAAGAGCCTACCAACATAACAACCGAATAGCAAAGATCTCTCCAATTAAATTTAACCTTATTTACATAATATAACTGTGTGTGTAAATTTAGACAAATGAAGTTATTGTAACATAAATAATTAATATTTTTTGTAAACATATTAAAGTTTAACAATGATGGACCTCAATTGTTTAAAACATTACTATAAATTGTACTTAATTTATTAAAATGGTGATTAAATTACAAGGAATTACAGTTCTTTTGGACAAACATGGACTCTTTCAACAACTTACATTATTACAACTTTTCATGTCCATTATTGTTATTTCTTTCATATTAAAATTCAATTTCCTATCACTAGGTCCCAAACATTTCTTACAACCAAATATATTTCCCAACAGCGAAAATTAATTGGGCACCCTCAGCACGATGCGCAAGAATGGCACAATTACGCAGGAAAGAAACACTTTGAGCCCTGAAGATGATCTCAAAAAAGGGCGAAACGTTGGCAATATAAAGAAAATGTTTTTCTATAACCTACGTCACACCAGACGGTGTGACACTTCTCATGAAATCCGAATAATCTTCAACTAACGCTCACTAATCACCACGCGTTAAATTTATGTATGCATCAGTTTTAGTGACAGGTTGTTTATTAATTTGTTGAATTCGTGATGAGCGGTCGAAATTGAGGTAATAAGGAAAAAGACCTTTTTCAATTTTCCCTCGACGTTTCAAACTTTATTATGCTTCCTCTCAATTGCGTGTTTGGTTTTTGCAGTTATATTTATGGGACCTAACCATTTCTAGTAAGTTCTGTTTGGCTGATCCATAAAATACAATCATTTCACTTAATGCAATGAAAAATGTTTCACATATTTTCTTTCCGTTCTTTATCTTTTAATATTGTAAAAAAACGTTTTGTATATATATATATATATATATA
>CM077103.1:28345190-28356938 GCA_039619505.1 Cimex hemipterus | reverse complement strand
GGAGAGGAGAGGAGAGGAGAGGAGAGGAGAGAGAGAGAGAGAGAGAGAGAGAGAGAGAGAGAGGAAAATGTTAATATAAGATAGGATAAACTATTAAAAACACCGTCTAGAAATAAGCATCACATTCAATAGATAGATGAACAGAGAAGAAAATAGGGAAGGGAGAATAGAGGGAGAAAGAAAGAGAAAGGAAACACAGAGAGAATGATTAAGCCGATAAACGAATGGAAGAAAAAAATGTCTGCGACAGAGACACACAAAAGAAGGAGAAACTGTGAAAAATGTATAGAGAGAGAAGAATGTGGGTGACAGGAAGGAAAAAAATTGGAGGAATTGAAAATTAGACAGACGGATATGTGGAAGGAGAAACTATTGTGAGAGAAGAATGCTGCTTATAAAAAATAAATAAATAATGAAAAATTAGAGTGACTTACGGCGTCGTGCTGGGGGTTCAGCAAAGCCTTCCAATGTCAAAAGAAAACTTTCAATAAAAAGGCCTCCGTCGCATCTTCAACTAGCCAAACGACATTTAAGAAAAGAACTAAACCCGATCCAGTGCACAAATTACAGTAAGGTAACCTCTCAATGGCGTCGTAACTTAGGTTCTACTTAGAGAGCAGCCTTGCATGGAACCACACAAAACAAAAATTACATAAAAACTCAATGCAGGCAAATCAACGCTCCATTCTATGTATCTCTTAAACCAAACATCCTGGAAGACCTACACACCCCGTGACGGACATATTCCAAAAATTTTCCACCACTTACACTCCAAGCAATCCTTCCTCGCCAATCCACAAGTTATGCCCTCTCTTCTATGTCCAATTCTAATAATCATTCACGCCGCCTAAAAAGGCGGTGACCTCATAGCCAATCAACCAACAATCTTAAACATTGAAAATTGCAACAATGGCCGGCACCTCTCCCTCATCTCAGTGGTCTGACAGGTTCCTGCCGGTTCATTTTTTGTTCACTACAATCACATTGTTAAATGTATATAAATTGCGTACAGAAAGCAATAAAAAATATTAAATTACATTTTTTGAACTGGTTGTTCCTTGTAGAAAGTATGTTTCAAATAAATAATTAACATATAAATTCATTAACTATAAAAATTTATTTTATTTATTCACTGTTAAAATAAATTATATTAAGGGAATTCATGTCATACTGGAGGACTTAACGTCCGACTATCCATCGGCCGCCGTAAACGAGGGTTAGAACCATTTTACAATACTTTTCCGAAATTGATCCCAATTAAAATTCCAAAGGTCCAACGCAGCCACAAGGAACATGGAGTTTTCTGGGGTGAGTGTGTGACTTCTGTAGGGTTAAAGTAAGTTATGTAATTAGTAGTTAAGTAAGTAATTATAGTAAGTTAAACGAGAAAGGGTGGGTGCATCCCCTCCACGATGAATATCGAGTTATCTAGGGAGTGAACGTGACCAGACCTCTATGTTTGTAGGAGATGATAATATGTAGTGTTTTGTGTCTTTTCTGTAGTCGACAACCTCAGATTCTAATAATTTTCATATAAAAAAAGTGTGTCGGTTCGAAACGCTCAAATGGCTACACTCTGCAGGATTATTATTTGGTATTTATATCTTGATTTTCCTCGTGGATTTAAGTGTTTTCTTCTTTAAATACTTTCATTTGTTTGCTTTGACACGTCTATAATAATAATTAAATTGTGTTAATTTTCTTAGATAAGAAAGTAAATATTTTCCTCTTATTGTTTAATCATTATTATTCATTTGTTGGATTCTTGAGCGGTCAAGAACGAGGTAATTTAGGAAAAACGTTTCGACCTTAATCCGGGTCATCTTCAGGGGACAAGATTAATTGCGGTGCTATTCTTGTGGTGTCACTTGTGTGAATTTGTTCTGGCAGAAACAATATGGCCTCAAAAGAATAGCATCACATTTTATGCCCTGAAGATGACCCGAATAAAGACCGAAATATTGGGGAAAAATTAATAAGTTGTTTTTCTAAATTACCCCAATCTTGACCGCTCCTCAAGAATCGAACCAATTATTAAAAAACCGGGCACCAAAAAAACCACACATTGCTATTATTAGTTTAAGATTATATACAATAATCGGTTGTGCCCGAATTCGAATGCAGCGGCCCAGAATTCAATGTTGTTGTTTTTTTCTTTCAAAAACACCGGCACTCCGAGGGTAGTTCTAACCTCTGCGTGTTGCGAACCCTCGAAAAAATCAGTAAATAAATATAAGCTAATTAAAATAAATACTTGTTTTTCCTTTCAGTTTAGAATTAATATTAATTGTTCTTGGATCCACACAAAGGAATCATTTTCTCAAATAAAAAATATTTTCCACTTATAATTCAATATTTTGAAAGCGACCTTTTTTCGTAAACTTTTCAGCTTTGATGTTTTTCTTTTAGAAAGTTATCCAATTTCCTGAATAGCCAGGAAAAGAAGGGGGTTGTCGGACAAATGCGGAAAACGGAAATGATCTCATTATTTCGTCGAACCACTTCCCCTATTGTTCTTGAGGGATAAAGCCAAGCCTTTTCATGAAGGATCGTTTCGTGTTTTTGTTTAACAACTGAGCCGGAAAAACTTGATTGATTGCCACATTTGAACGAAAGAAAAATATATTTTACATATCAACTGGTCGGGTCTAAATCATTTATAATTTATCTAATCTTTTATACCTTTCTTTAACTTTTTAATCTCAATTTCTCTGTTTGTTTAATATCGAATCAAAAGGGTTTCTTGGACGAATTTATCGATGCCGGCCTCCCAAAGAGAGCGAGTCTGAAAAGTTATCCACGAATGAGATGGTCCGAGGGTCCTGCCGGGAAAAAGGAAAGTTCGAGTCAGGAAAGTTGACCGAGAAACGAATTTCTCCCCGGGCAAATCTTAACTGTTTTCCACCGAAAAGAAGGCTCGCGCACATTCCAGTCCTTCTAGAATTTTCATGAAGTTGTTTTCGGAGTTGACAGGGCGTGATATAAACAGGCCCGCCCGCAAACTACCATCTCTCCGAGGCCGTCACTTAATATTTCATCAACCCCCGGTTCCTCCACAACCCTTTACGCAAACCTCTTGTAAAACAAAATGGGACAGGGGAAACGGCCCAGGATGGCCCTTGTGCTCAAACTGTCCCCATAAACTTTAAGCGTCACATGATCATAAAACTCTTACTTTTTTCATATTCACAAGCTTTAACCTTTGCTGAATTTACATTATTTTATCCTCCTTTTATTTACCTACCGAAAAAAATTAGTTAATTTACCTTCGTTGAACATTTTATTTCTAAATATTTTGTTTGCCCTATTCTGCTATGTTGGTATCATTGTTTTTCTATTGTATCCCAGTTCTAATTTGTTTGAAATCCGATAAAACCGATACCATTATTCTCACTATTGTCCTGTTGGCAATCACAATTCAACGTAATTATAATATAAATTCGATGTGAATTTTTGTATTACAGAGTACTAATAAAAAAAAGAGGACCAAATGGTTAGAACTTAGTTAATACGAACTAGCAAAACAAATAAGAATTCAATTGCCAAATATAAGTGTTTAGTTGCAATATGAAATTGTAGACTATAATTTGCTCTAAATTCCTTTTATCTGGTCCGCAGATTCTCTCTGCTTTCCTGTTGACAACAGATTTAACGTCATCAAAACATTAAATTTGTTGTGGTTCTTCGTACAAAATCCTAACTATAAAATGGGAACGAATAGTTATTATATAAAAGCTGTGCAAAAAATGCTAGCTCCCAGCAGCGTTTAAGAATTGGCTTTGGCAATAAATAATTTTTTAAAATCTCGAGGCTGATTTTTGCGATTTTTTTTTAATTCAACATGCCCAAGTTTGCATGTGAAAGAAATCGAAAGCAAAGAAAGAAAAAAAGAAACAAGAAAAACAAAGGAATTTAATTTTATTTATTATTCATTAGTTTTCGTGGTCCGCTTGACCAATCTTTCAATTAATTACGGTTTTTATTTGAGATAAAAAAGTGAATTTAACGAGCGGGATTCGAACCCACGGCCGTCGGCTACGCCGCTACTATACCACCTGAGCTATCGTGCCTACGATCCACTCGGACAAATGAAAAAAAAGAGGGAAAATTCAAAAGGTAGGTTGAGATGGAAAGTTCCAGTGGATCGAGGTCATGATAGCTCAAGTGGTAGAACAGGGGCGTGTCTAGCCGAAGGTCGTGGGTTCGAATCACGGTCTGTCACTGACTTTTTTATTTCAACTAAAAATCTGAACTTATTATTTTTGCCGGGTATTTTATTCCGTGATGAGTTACATCGTTGGGCTTAGTCGAAATTCCTCATATCTAGCAGCATATTCTCGTTGCTGCTTCCATGACCATCGAATTGGACTCGCCAAAACATTAAATTTATAAAATTTCTTTATGTAAGATGCTAATTATGAAAGAGACACAAATTGCATTATAAATATTATTAGCCCTTAAGACCTGTACCACAGACCGAAAGACATTGTCAATAAATGATTTTCAAACATTTCAAGGCTGATTTTGGCGGGGTTTTATGTGTTCAAAATTTTTGTTTTCTTAGTATTAGAAGTACTTACGAACATTCTGGATCAAGAATCTGGATCAAGTCTTGAAGAAAAAAGCAAATTCAGTTGCCACAAGATCTATACAGACAAGTATAGGATTTCGGTCATCACAACAACTTTAAATACATCTACAGATTGATATATTTAAGTTTCTACAGGCGATCTCAAATTTCCTTGAAGACCGACACAGTCCCAACATCGCAAAGGACCGTAACAGTTTCTAGAACACAGACACCAATATCACCTGTAAAAACTTAAACCTTTAGACATAGTTAACATTGTTTCTCCCTGATGATGACCTTAAAACAGGTCGAAAGCCTAACAGTGGCAAGTAAACTTGCTTTCTTCTTCAAGACCATATATATATATATATTACGCAGGGCGGGCGACCAGGACCCGAGGGGTTAAAAGCCTGGGTTGGCCCGTACCCCATCCCTAAAAGGTCCGGGACCTGGTCGGCTCACGAGTCCTGCATAAACCTATTGGACTTATTAACAAACCCCAGGATTGTGGACCATTTTATCCTGGGGAGTGTTTTAGTTATGTCCTCTCCTTCGAAAGTGTCGAATCTTTCCCTAGCATACCTATCGCATTCAGCTAGGTAGTGTCGAGCCGTTTCTTCTTTTGTTTCGCGGAAGCGGCAGAAGGGGTCTGGTAGGGTGTCTTCTCAGGGGGCAATGGCCCGTTAGGATACCTATCAGCCTCCTAATTCTCCTCCTAGAGTTGGAGAGTAACCATTTCGCTTCCTTGGGTTTGATTTCCTTCAGGAACTCCTTCGATTGCCTGCATCCGGGGGACGTATTCCATTCCTTGAGGAATTGTTTCATTCTCCAGCAACTTATACTCTCTTTTGCTGTGCTTAAAGAGTGGGGTAATACTGGTTGCGGCCCGACAAACGCAGTATTTGATCCTTCCTCTTCAAGACCATACTTTGATCCAGAGTGTATGTGAAAAAAACCGGTCGATATTCTAATATTGCAAACAGAAAGTTCAAAAGTAACACACCTCATCGCCATATTAAGTCACATTGCACAAGTAAGTTTATGGACCCTTAGACCACCATATCTTAATCTGAAGTCAAAATTCTTAACCCTCCCCGTCATATAAGCAAAAAATAAGAAAACCAATCGTTTATAATTCGATTTATTTTCCGAGGCATAGGAAGTTGAACTGTTGGCTACACTCTGAACAAAATTCGTCAAACCTGGTCCGTTTATTTTCGCTCATGATCTCTTGTCAATCACATAATCCGTTGCGAGTTTTTTTTTATACAGGGTGTCTTCTTAAGATACACTTACGTAAGACACCCACTTCTTAAGATAAAATCAAATGGTTATTACATTCAAATAATGAAAATTTTTGGTTGCGGTTTGACCAAAGTTAATTCTATCTAATCCGCTTATTCTCACTTTTGATCGATAGGCAATCACGTTTTAATCATTGTAATCAAAATAAATAGGCTTAGCCGGTTCGTAGAGGTTGTAACTAAAACATATTTTGAAACATTTATTATTCAGAAATGTTAGACATAAGATTAAGTTTTGTGTATTTTTATCCTGTATCGCAACCAGTGGGAAGCTGAATTTGTTGTTATATTTTGATCGAGATTTGTCGAAATTCATCGCATTTGAACCTCGTATTTCAGCGTCATTAAACGAAACATTCAACCTGAATTGTTTTATAAGCGATGTCCCCGTTTCGAGTACTTTCAAATAATTCAGATTAAATTGAATTTTGTATATTTTTGTCGTGCTTGAGTTTGATCGATGTTCGTCATATCTGGTCCGTTCATTCTCGCTTTTGATCGGTTTAAAATCATCCATCAACGTCATCTGGACTAAAAGCGCGACGTACATTGTTTTATACAGTCCACTTAAAAGAATATCAAACGCTTTATTACTCGCACACATTGCAAATAAGAAAGAAAATTAATAGAATAGAATTTGTTATATTTTTTATGGTGTTTTACACTCACTGGGAATTTTATAAAAGAATGCGCAAAAATGAGTTTTTTAAACTTATCCATCAAGCTTACGACCTTCGGAATAACTTTTACTCCCGCTCGTAGCTTACTTTTTACTACAAAACATTTAGATATAAATAAAGTTTCATAACCTGAACATTCTATTATGTTTTACACAACTGACGCTAAGAAAATCCGGAAAAGTACATACTTTCAGACAAAAATATATTTTATTGTTTATAGCCTTTTTTTATTCGGGAAAAATAAGTGAGTTTCTTGGTATAATTTTCGTGGTTCAGTATTGTTGGGGTTGTGATAATTTAGTATTTTCGTTGGTGATTAAGGCCGAATATTTGGTGGCGAAGACATTAGAGCTGAGAGCGGACATGATCGTCAGTTCATTTACAGAGGGACAGAGGCTATCATGTGGCACGTGATGAGGACGACCCCCCCCTCCCACGATGCCCCGGAAGTCCTAAATCTACCACCGCTAATTCATTCAGGGAAAATTAAAATCAAAATTTAGAGGTTATCCTAGACTCAAAAAGCCTACCCGCTTAAAAAACGAGCAATTACAGCATCAGGAAGAACTTCTGGCCAAGGTTTTTGGTAAGGTTATCGACGATATAATCCCACAATTGAGAATTAACAAAAATATCATTTCCAAATACGCGGTAGAGCCGACTAGAATAAAGAGATCCCAATTTCATTTATAACTAGTACACGCATGGGTTGTAAGATCGAGAAGAGGTCAGAAACTGGTATCTGTGGAAATAAACCAAGATGAAAAGTCATAAAATCTTGAGCAATATGCAATGCTCTTTCAGCGGAGGATGTGGTTGTTAATCATTGTTCTACGGAGATCAAAACGTTTTGTATTACCAATAAAAGAAGAGCCATCTACTCGGACAGCTAGGTGGCACTAAAGGCAACTACCGAATCTGTACTAATGTACTAAAGCTGTTTGGGATTCCATAAGAAAACAATAAAATTACCCTTTTTGTGTACCAGGGCAGAGAGTGAATGAACAGGCTGATAAATGTGCATTGGAAAGTTCTATCAGGAGGACACCTGTCGTCCTTGAAATCTTGGCAGCGTACCAAATTGCTAAAAACGTTGATCCATCTGGGTAAAGACAAAGCACTCCGGGCAAGTACATGGGGATGTGTCCCTGATAGAGGCGAATGAAAAGAACCATCGAAGAAACTAACGACGAAATGACTTAATCTAAGGTGTGTTATGAATAGCATAACTGCTGACTAAACACTGCAGCTGCAGATGTACAGACTCGTTTAGTAGTAGCACAATAACTGCTTATTAGCCACTGTAGCTTCAGGTGTACAGACTCGGTTAGGAGTAGCATAATAACTGCTAACTAGACACTGCAGCTTTAGGTGTACAGACTCGATTAGGAGTAGAAAAATAACTGCTTACTAGGCACGCAGCTTCGGGTATACAGACTCGGTTAGGAGTAGCATAACAACTGCTGACTAGACACTGTAGCTTCAGGTGTACAGGCTCGGTTAGGAGTAGCATAATAACTGCTTACTAAGCACTGCGGCTTCAGGTGTACAGACTCAATTAAGAATAGCAAAATAACTGCTTACTAGGCACTGTATCTTCATGGGCACAGACTCAGTTAGGAGTAGCATAATAACTGCTGACTAGACACTGCAACTCCAGATGTAGACTCGGGGCAGCACAATTGCCGGGCAGGAAAAGAATGGCCGGAACATGTAAGGCTGCGATTTCTACCTCTGGTTGAGAAAAAGTCCAGGCTTGAAGGATAGCTTTGTGATCTTGTCAAAAGCCTTAAGATTGACAAACATGATAGAGATTGCACAATATACAATAACGCCGTCTGCATAGTCATAAATAGGCCACTCTTCGTAAACTTTAATCTTTATCATTGTCAAAAAGACCCATGAAGTACTTTTTTAAGTTCAACTGCTCAATGTAAATCATTTTGTCAATTCAACCAGAATATGTTCTTCAGGATTACAACAAATCATACAGGCAAAACATCAATATTGATCCAATTTAATAAAATAGTAATAATCTGTCGACTAGATGGACACATTTTCATTGATTGCTGCCCACTAGGAAATCTCTTTAATGTTTTTAATTATTCCCATTGGAAGTAATTGAATTGCCATTTAGTTACGTTATAAAGAAGAGAATAGTATTCTATTAAAAAAAGGACCATTATTATCATTTTATTTTCAGTTGTATTCCGAACCGGTTTCACATAAAGTAGTATAATTTACCAGGACGAGATTTATACAAAGTTAAAATGTGACCGGGTACGTAAAGTAACAGTACCTTAATAAAAGTTCAAGGGAGATTACGATTCGTTCTATGTAGTGGATTTTATAGGCCGGATTAGGAATTTGTCGTAAGATTCCTATAAAAGTTTTATAGAAGGTTTTTTAACGTTTTTCATCTGTAAGCAATTCCGCCTAGGTCGCCTTTTAGGCGTGAATTATGTTTTCTTTTTAATCAAGTTCATTTTATTCCGAGCAAAGGGCTAGGTAGTGGTATCAGAGAGCGCCGGAGGCAAAGTTTTTGTCACTGGCATTAAAAGAACCGCAAGTAGAAACGAAACCTATAAAAGAAAGTACCATTGAATTGATTACGGCGGAGACCTTAAGGGAAAAAAGGACAAGATAGCCGCTTTTCAATTATAATTTCCTACCCTCCCGTGAATAAAGAATCCGGTCTTGCGACGAGACTTTTCGACCCCTCTGCCATGCCCCTGCCTTCTCACCAAAATAGAAAATATTTGATATTAGTCAAGGAAGCCATACATGGTCGATTTTACTACCAACGCAAAAAAATTTAAAAATGAAAATTATGTAAAATAAAAATGGAAAGATGTCGGAGTTGTCATTTACCTGACGTTTGTGATCAATATCGTCATGGCCATCGTTAACATCGGAATAAAATTGCATATTCATTTAAAAGCTTTACAATACCCATTTAAATACAATTGTTTATCATAATTTAAAAGTGGAGCAAAACTCTCAAAACAAACACGCGCAAAAACATAGAGTATTAAATAAATTGTGCGATACACTAATGTAAGTCAAATAAGAGGGAGAGAAAGAGAGAGAGAGAGAGAGTGAGAGAGTGAGATGGAGGGGGAGGGAGGGAGAATGAGAAAGTTACTTCATTCTGGAACTTAGAGTTCAGAAATATATTATTGAAATGATGAAAAATAATAAAAAAACAAACAAAAGTAACAAATTTCTTTAAACCATCTTAAATTTTGAATTGATTATGTATGTACGTATTTGAAGACTTATTTTAGAAATGTATGGTGTTTAATGAACGTTACTTCGTGATTATTTCGAGATCGTGAGAAGCGATCTGGTGTGACGTAGGTTTTAGAAAAATATTTTCGTTGTCATGCCAACGTTTCTATCTTTATTGAGATCATCTTCAGGGCTCAAAGTGTTTGTTTTCCGTGTAGATGTGTCATTCTTGTGTGTCGTCGGCAATCTCAACATGACACAGAAGAATGACACATCTACACGGAAAATAAACACTTTGAGCCTGAAGATGATTTCAATAAAGATCGAAACGTTGGCACGATAAAGGAAACGTTTTTCTGAAACCTACGTAACAACCAGACCACACCTCTCGATCTCCAAATAATGAAGTAACGTGTCGTGTCCACATCACACCAGACCGCATCTCACGATTTCTGAATAATTATAATAATAAAGAATAATCTGTCTTATGCGTGCATAATCTACATAATCACAAAATGTAAACTTAAAAGTTAGAAAAGGAAGGAACATTCTTACGGAGCAATAGCACGTAACAATTTTTTTAACAAGGGTTCCAACAGCTAGAACGCTAGTATGTCGGGTACGAAGAAGGATCGTAGGATTCGAACCCGGGACCTTTAGCTTACTGCGATGAGCGCGGTGCCAACACCTAAAACGTTGCCTCCACCAACGCACCCGCCTACCAACATTGTGGTCTATATTGTTTCTGTTGAGAGAGAGAGAGAGAGAGAGAGAGAGAAAGTTTACGCAGTTATACATCTACGGGAGATTAAAAAAAAAAACAATTGAGACCGAAACACATAGAAAAAGGATACAATGTTTAAAATATATAGAGAGAGTTGGGATAAAAAAAGTCAATTGTACGAGCAAGGTTCGAACCCATGATCTTCGGCTAGATACGCAACTGCTATACCACTTGAGCTATCGTAACCTCGATCCACTCGGACACGAACCTCCCATCTCCACCCCACCTTTTGAATTGGGATAATTCTATACATCTTTGATGTTTCACAACAATACAAAATTTAGACTCGTATATGTTGTCTTAGTTCTTGTAAAAATAGAACTAAACTTTTATCCCTTTGCTAAAGGGTTATTCTTTATTTTCGTGTTGATCCCTTTTCATTAACTCATAAGTTTGGGCGGCATAATTATATTTAATGGCTCCAGTGATTTTAAACGTCAGAGATGGATTTTTCCAGGTTATCTCTGTAGGCGAGGCCCGCATTCATCATCCTGTAACGAGATAATTCCGCTCCTGGGGCGAGGGACGTTTCCCGTTCTGGAGGATATGACCCTCATCACAAACCCATAACTGGACCATTAGATTTTCAAATCCCACTCGTATCTCTACCACCTATCGATTAGTCATATTTAAATATCTCGGATCGATGAGAGCGTCATTTTACACCTTTCGTTAATGGACAATATAAATTAGTAATTCTATAATCACAACAATTTATCTTATAAAACCTTCATATTGTGGCAAAGCCGATGTGCTTTTTGTGCCATAATAAATTCGGTGAAACTCAGGGGAAAACCTCGGAAAAATGTACCATTAAAATTGTATGGGAAAGTGACCATTTTTTTCTCCTTTCCCTCTTCAAATTCCTTTCTTTCTCTAACTAACAAGCGGGCGCGCGCGCACACGCACACACACGAAAACACAAATCGATAGAAATATAGATAGAGGGGAAAGTAGAGAAAAGAGAGAGTAGGGTGAAATAGAGGTGAGATAGATAGATAAAGAGAGCTAGAAAGAGAGAGGGTGAGAGAGTCAGAGAAACAAATAATTTAAGTAAATAAATGCAAAAATCTTTAAATTTCTTCTCATTCTCATTTGATCTCTTTTTTTACTCGCTGGCACGTACATACTTGTCTCTCTCTCTCTCTCTCTCTCTCTCTCTCTCTCTCTCTCTCTCTC
>CM077103.1:28309671-28330468 GCA_039619505.1 Cimex hemipterus | reverse complement strand
AGATGTGTATCTTTCATTGTCCCTTTCCACCAAGAAACTATATATCATCAACAAACATACTGTGACTAATATGAAAGATCATTAAAATTTTTAAAAAAATGTTAAAAAACGGTATTCAATTAAAGCAACTGCAATAATTATTTATCAATGCATTTTTTATTTTATAAATTAAAAAACAAATAAATATAAACTAAATCGAATTAGGGATTAATTGAAATTAAATTGTACAAAGAAGAAATAAACTAATATTTTTCGAAGGAATCATCTTAAAAAAATAGCCATGCTCATTTTATTTCTAAGCCTAGTGAAAACGATTCTATTAACTACATATACACAATATTATTCACAATTTTAAAATTCCGGAGAAAGATCCCTTTTCAATCTTTTACGCGTTGATAAACTTTTCCGAGCGGGTTTCACTTCGCTTCGAGCAGCACGTTGTCTCGTCGATCGTTTTGGCGTTTTATAATCAGGCTCGGAAGCGCGTTCAAGCAAGTTTTGAATCATCGACGAATCGTCACTGATCTCTGGGGATGTGAGATCGTCATCAACTTTATCGCCTGAAATAAAATCACCAAAATCATAAACGATTTGTGAAATAAACTACTGAACTATAAAACTACTGATTCGTGAAATGAACAGTTTAATCAGTCGTAACTCCAGACTTGGCAGTTTGTTAATCTCTCTAGCAAACAATTTCAAAAACATTCCACGGAAAAACTAAATCGAAATAAAGATTAATATTTGTAATTGCGCTGTGTTCTGCTTGCATTATTTCATGTCATCAATAAAAATAAATCAATGCTGAAATTTATGATAAAAAAATAAACATTTAATATTTCATACTTTCATAATTATGGTTGGTAAGAATGATTATACAAATCTAATATCGTTTTTTTGAAACCCATTCCACTTCTTCATGGAGCTGGCCTCTGATATTTTAACACAAAATCCTGTAGCAGTTAATTGTTAATTAAAATAAAATTACTGTATTGTTCTAAGCAGACTTGTTATTTTGAGAATTTATCAAAGCCATTCATTCAAATAATTTTCATTTCCTAGTTTTTCTATAAAATTATTTATTCTACTAAAGATAAGTTATCTTTGCAAATTATTTATACACTAATGATAACCTATTTGCAGATATGTATAAAAATTCAAATATGTTAAATTTCTGAACGACTTATTATTATTATCAATTATATAATTATTAATATCAATATTTATTTATCAAAATTCAACAGGTGATCATAGAGGGTATGATTAGATGTTTAAAAATTTCAAAAAATCAATTCATCAAAAGTCATTAAAATACAAAGGGCAGAATTTGTGGAATTTATATATGATTTTAATCAAGCGCTATGGATCAAATAACCTAGTTGCATTCAAGAAAAATGTGAATAAAGTGTCGCTATTACTAACAATGTGGCCAAAATGTTTGTAGCGTTTAAATGACATTTATTAAAATAAAAAATAAAAAAAACCTGTATATTGCTCGAAGCATTGATCGAAGACATCTTGCAGTTTTACAGTGTAGTGTGGTGATTTTGATTTCATCCGCCTTTTTTTGCTTTTTGCACCGGGTGTCTTGTCTTTATCCTGGTTTCCATCATTTTTTGGCGTTCCTTCCTGCTTCCTTTTCAATCTGGTCTTCATTGGTGAGATGCTACCAGCACTCACTTTTGATGAATTGAAAATTGAATCTATACTTGAATCATCCGATTCAAGTTCAATACTAATACAGCCATCATTATTTATTTCTTCTCCATTTGTTAGTTTTTCATCACTTTCAAAAGCAGGCTCATGTTTAGTTTTGCCAACATCCTCGACATCACTTATTTTTTCGTTTTCTGCTAATTCTTCATCATCGCTTAAACTAATTTTGGTCCTTTTCCAGTCTATCTTCTTGGGTGTCTCTTCCCCATTGACAAAGATGTCAGACTCCGATTCAGAATCGCTATTGCTCACTGTGGCTTGAGAATAAATAGAATATTCCAGGCTGGCCTCTTCCTCTGGGCTTTGGCCGAGTTTTGAAGTTGACGGTCGGTTCGGATCAAATTCAGCTGTTGGTTCATCCTCATCATCACTGTTAATTCTGTTTTTTCTATTTAAAGGCCTTCCCTCCCTTTGTCGCACAGCTTCAATCAGTTTCTTAAAACTATCCTTGTTTTCTTCTCCTAAAAATTGTAACAAGTAATTTTTTTGGAATTAAGCAAGCAAATATGATTATGTTTACATACGGTAAGCTTTATTTGCTTCTTCTATGGTTTCAGCTTTATCATGTCTATTTACAATAACTTTCTGTAATAAGTATACAAAATAATTTTTTTTACGACAATTAAAATGGTTGTAAAAAAAATTAAAAATATAGTATATTAGATTTATATCTTAAATCTCTATATTATTAAAATCTATTTGTTTTTGTTGTTCTGCATTTTTGTTTTACAGATAATTTGAAACATTGTAGTATGATTTTTTTTAACCACCTACAAAAAAGCCTATTAATATATTATTTAATTTTTTTAATCTAAAAACCTGTTCTGATTTTGTTTAAATTACAATTTTTAAATTACTAATTACAAAATATATAACTTCATAACTCAAGATCTTTCATCGTTTAAATTTAATAAATAAATTTTTAAAAAACCTCGATCAATTTGTACTTCTATCAGTTAAAAATTGTCAGTGATATTTGAGAAATTACCGATCCAGTAAAACTCTTCATTAAAGTGTTTGGTTTGCGTTCTTCTCTTTCTTCTCTCTCAACTTGTTGAACTAACTCTGGAATTGATCTCGGATTGGGAGAATCATTTTCGGCATTGTATATCACAGTGAACCTAAAAATTCAATAACGCAACAAAAAGCCAGGAAGGTAAAACATAAAATTCAAAATACCTTTGTATCCGTGCTAATAACACTTTCCTATCACCTTGCGTACTCAGACCATAAATTCTCAATACATTTTTTAAACTTTTATCAGGCATCATGTGATACAGTCTTTTTGGAAGAGGATCTCTTTTTTCATTGGATTTTTTTGGTCTAAAAATATTTAGTTTGTAACCAATCTTTTAATTGTAGATTGTAATAATTCGTACTTAGCATTGTTGTCAATGGCAAGGCAAGAATCCAAATGCAAATTAATGTTTTTGGTCGGGACGTCCACTTGGCACACAGGGCACTGGATAAACTCTCCAGGTTTCCTCGGTTTTGGAAAAACCTTCGGAGGGTTGAATATCGCCGGTATTTTGATTCCGTTGACGACGATGTCATCTTTGCTGGTTGTTAGTGGAGTGGATTTCTTTTTTTCATTTTTAAAAAGTTCAACAGAAACGTTCTTGACTGGTGTGACTATATCCTGGGTTTTTTCACTCTTTGGTGTTTTCGCCTCCGGGGGCTCTTCCTTCGACGGAATAGGGACACTTGCAATCCTTAATGTCCTTAAAAGCTTGTCCCTTAATTTTATATATATTATTATGATTTCATCCAAAGGCCTATTGTTCCTTAATTGCACATCAAACACTGTATTAAAACAGGTAGGGCATTGATTTTTATACTGTAAAAATTTGCGTATGCACAGCGAACAAACTAAGAACAGAAAGAAAATAACATAATAATAATGCGGTCTTGTAAAAATATAATGATATCCAAAAATTAACAATTTAAGTGACTATTACATAAAAATTCAATTTTGTTAAACACTAAGCAAAATCTAATGAACTGAAAAACAAGAAAAGCACCTTTAATTGAATAAAATGAAAAACACTGGACACTTGAAAATTACATTATAGATACATAAATAAGAAAGATTTTTTTTAATACCGTATATACATTATGTATATGTAATATTTACAAATCAATTTTACACAGTAAATGACTTGAGGTAGAATGGGCATTAACCTTTGTAGCTCTACGAAGTTGGCAAGGAGTCCCGAGACCATCTACGCTTTAGTCATATGACAGGAATATTGGGAGACTAATAGATTGTGACTAGTGGATAGTTTTTCAAGGAACCTGGAAAGTTTGGTGGGAATTTATTTACAAAAGGTATTTTGAGATCGTTGTGGAGGGTTACGTTGGGGGGGAAGTATTTTGGATTGGAAGGGCTGAATTCGTTGGATTCGTAGGCTTAACAGTGCCACAGAGTTCCAGTCCATAGTTTGCTTTTTGTCAACATGATAGATTTTGAGTCTATGTTGTTTAGAGTGGTCCAAAACATATGTTCATTTTATTTGTATGTGTCGGTTTCAGGTTAAACATGATTCAAGATAGAACCTAAGGTAGAATATGCAATCGGTTTTAGGGATAAGAATGTTGTTGAAGAATATTGCATGAGGGGTTTTGCTTCAGAGGTGTAACATAATATTCTGACAGAACCAACAACGGGAAAAAAGACCCCAGTCCCCACTATACACCGTATCAAGGTAACTGTCCAAATTAGGACTGTGCCTTCCAGAGGGTTAACTCAGTACACATCAATCACTTTGGTCAGCCTATTCAGTTTTGGTCAGATCCAACACTTAAGCATCCGCTCAGCGCAGAAAACTGTAAACTGCAAAACAGCATCTCCATACAAATATCTATGCATGAAATGGTCCTTGCAATCCTTATCCAATATAGGGTTTGTCTGAACTTTCATACATGCAAGTTCGTTCTGAATGAATGATTCGATAGACAGCATCTAATATTTTATACAGATACATATACATGCTACAAAATAAATGTAAAAATAAGAATATCCAGGTTCATTAATTTTCTTCATTTTCAGATACCTTGTTCTACAATTTTTATTACACATCGCGCATGTGATAATTATTTTCCTGCTCATACCATAAATATGAGATGAGAATAATTAATCGTTTACAGTATATGACAGGCTAAGAGGTTCACACTAGTTCACAGGAAGAATCCGAACTAATTTGGATCCATTCACTTTATACAACTATATGCAATATTTTGGACAATCAAAACAAGTACAATTTACGAGGACTAATTCAACGACATGTGTGGTGTTTAGTGTCTGTTAATCAATTATTATTCAGAAATCGTGAGATGCAGTCTGGCGTTATGTAGGTTTAAGAAAAACATTTTCTTTATCGTGCCAACGATTTGGTATTTATTGAGATCATCATCAAGGCATGGGATTTAAAGACATTGTTTGAATTTTGCAAATGCATGTAGGATGTTGAAAAAAAATTAGGAATTTTATACAATGCTAGAAATTTTATATTAAAAAAAAAAAGTTATATGTTTTGTGTGATGTGATGATAAATGTATATCATCTATACTGAATTTGATTGATGATATTAGCCTAGCTGTGTCTGTTCTGTAATTGATGCTATGTTTACCCCTGATGATGTAAACCATTTCTAAAAACTTTATAATAATAAATGACATGCGTTCACCCCTTTTCATGAGGGTTTACCCCTTTTTGATGAGTTCTGCTCCCCATGTGCCTATGATGGCAAGAGGCTGAAATATATCTGTCAAACCAAAAGAGTGTGGGTTGGTAGACCAAACTATCAGAAACCTTTACTTCTGTGGTAGATAGTTTCAGTCCAAAACTGCAAATATTTTAATACATTTTATAAGACTTTCGAGGGAGCTAGGGCATTCTAACTTAACAAAATGATGAATTTCATATGCAATACTCTTGGTATGATGGGGAATATGTACCAAGCATCACCATAACAAGAACTGCCAAATTTTTGATCAGGGCAAAACAATATTAACTATGTCTACAGATTGACATATTTAAGTTATTTTTTAGAGGCGGTCTCAAATTTCCTCGAAGATCCACTCAGTCCTAACATTGCCAAGGTCATTAATTAATATTACAATTTTAACCTACACTTTTCCTTCAAAACCATGCCTTGAACTAGGGTTTGTGAGTGTGAAAGTGTTCAATACTCCTAACATTGAAAACAGATAATGAAAATCGTGGATAATATGAAACACCTCAAAAGTCAGACTTTAAAGCATATCTTCTATCCCATACCAATCATACAGTTTCTGTTCATGTGTGCCTATCATCAATGATATGTACGAACTTATGCACATTTTTTTTCCCAATATGAAAAATATATACAAGGGTATATCAAATATAAATTTCTCATTTAAAAAAATTCTAACTTTATTTTATTAAGCATAAAACAATACTTTATTTGCCCGCATATTTCCTGCTCTAGAAATACATTTTCCCATCAAATTGGGATTTTTTTTTTATTGAATCATAAAAACTCGTCGGGCATTATCATAGTTACTGGAGCACAAATGCTTCCACAGCTTTGTTGTTGAGTTGAAAGGCTGGCCTCCGAGTGTTTCCAAAAAGATGAAAACCACATTCTGGACCTAACATTTCTGGCCAGTTCCTTTTCCTTATATTACGCAGGGGGGTGACCAAGACCCGAGGGGTTAAATGCCTGGGTAGACTCGTACCCCATCACTTTCTTTTCCTCAGAAATGACAATTTTACATCATCCAATAATTCACAGTAACATCGTACATTAATTGTATGTCAATTACGGAAAAAGTCGAGAAGAAAAGCCACCTCAAAAGCAACACTCCATTTGACCAGTGGCTCTCAACCTTTTCATGCCATACAGGAACTTTTTTGTGCCCTGCAAAACATGGGTTCTTGACATGGTGTTGAGCCCATTATGCGCCTTTAATGGCACCAAAATTTCAGCTGGATTCTTCACTTCCTTCGACAAAAATTTAATAATCCATTAGTTGCAACATTTAAGGTGTTGACATGGAGCTCAGTACTGTAAGGTAAAAGGTACTCTCCGAGGGTTGATTCCTCTGCTGTAGCGAACCTCAAAAAAATCAATTGCTCCATGGGGATACCCACTTCTTTCCCGATCATCACTTCTATTGATATTAAAGGGTCCTAAGAAAGTTGCAGTCATTTCGCCCTTGTTCCTAGATGTTCAATCTATCTGCACATCAACCACTTTCAGGTCTATGGCCCGTTTGACGTTTTCAAGAAAATCAAACCCATTTACATTTGATACACCGTCATATATAAATTAATTCTATGCTGAAAAACAAACTGGGTGTCAACCGATGAACGAAAGCACATATAACAGAAGTGCAAATACCCAGAGTGTAGTGTAGGATAGTTTAAAATTAAAGGGCAGTATAACGGCTACGTAAAAACCACTCTAAATAAAAATATATACAACATATACGCACACATAAATACAATTATTTTGGATTATTTTGCACTTAATGACATAGAAAAATGACTAAATATTTGCTTACAATTGTGAGCGCAGGATGTCATCATTGAATTGGTCATGTAGTCGTAACAGATACCACATTTTAATGTAGCGTCTAATTTCTAAAATTAGAATGAAAATTAAGTAATTTTGTAAACTAAATGAGACTGAGACGGTGTGTACTCACTTTAAAATCCGCAAACTCAGGGGGCCAGGTGATCGTGTCGGTCCCCATCCTGGCTCTTTTCAAATAATTTCAATTGTAATTTGAACAATTCTTAAACCCACGGTTTATCGGTAAGATCATTTTTTGGTCATTTTCATGATTTCGCCATTCAGTTTCAGTTTCAAGGTTTTCTTGGGTGACCAAAAGAAACCTCGCTGTCTGTTTTGGGCGGGCTTTCGACAGCACAATGACTCCTCTGTAAAGTCAATGATGTCTATGGCTGTCATATATCGGTCAAGAGACAACTCATTCCAGGAAACTTTATTTTATATTAAATAAGTTTAATACAAATTAATTATAGTTAAAATACAGTATAAAAATAATTATATTATATACTTATAATTTATATGCGCATCCTGAACAATGACTAAAATAGAGTGTGCTGCATGTTATGTCAGCAACCCAAATATGTTTTTAAGTTCTCATTATTTTATTTATTTGATTGAAAAACCCTATTAAAATTATACACTAGTTACACATTTACGTATACATAGAGCAAATATAGAGATTAGTTATAAACAGCTAGTAAATCAAGAAATAATTGGACTAGAATTATAATACAATAACAAATAATTTAAATGATGAATTATTAAATTAAAAACAGAAATTTCTTTTAAAAGCATCCCACTAGACCTCTTTGCATTCAATATTATTATTATTATTGTTAATTTTTAAGGGCGTTTTAACGGCTAAGGTCATTTCACGCCCTAACATCCAAACATTCTATTTTAGGTTAGCTATATCTCTTCTGAGTGCTATAAAGCTCTGACTCTAACATTCACTCGTAATCTAATTTATCCTATTGCCATCCAAGCTTTGATTTTCTTTTTCACATGGTTAATTCGGAAGGCCAAATTACATTAAATTTAATAAAATCATAAAATTTCTTTCTTTTTTTAAAATTAGAATTGTGAGTTTTTTCCATAATTTAAAATTTCCCCATAGTTGTATGGCTAATAATAATAATACGGCAGCCTCAAAAACGTATGAAAAAAAAAAGTTAAATTAAATAAAGAACAAGGTTATGCAATGTAATGCAAGAAATAATAATTAATTTAAAAAATTTGTATTATAGAATCGTTGATTATAATGAAAAAGAGAAATAGGTTTAAAGAATCATCAGCATCAAAAAATATTTCTTCTGATTAAAGATTTATTGAATCTTCAAATTGTAACATTATTCCATTCACCAAGCTTTATTTGGTACGAACTAGTTGTTTATGCATTGTTCAAAAAACGTAACTTAGAGGTAAATAAAAAAGTAATAATAATGATAAGCCATCAAAGAATGGTATTTCTTCTAACTAATGGCTTTGGAATGACCAAATTTCAAGTTGAAGTTAGTTAAGCATTTCTTTTGTGGCCAACTAATTAAGCCCCAGGTCAATAAAAATATCATCAAATTAAAAAAAAAAAAAAATATGGTAATCATAATGGAAAACTTCAAAAAAGGGTGACTCTCCAAACGTGTTGTGGAATCATCAAACTTCCACTTTATTCCATTCATTATGCATTTCCTTAGTAACGAAGATGTTGTTCGGTCTCTGTTCAATAAAAATATGCTTAAATTTGCAAGAAATATGACGATGATAATGGTAACCATCAAAAAAGTATAATTCTCAGAACTAGTGAGTGTGGAATCACTGAAAAATATAAATTGTCCTATTTCCACTCTATTCCATTCATCAAGCATTACTTTGGTAACAAACAAGTAGTTTACTATAAATTTAATTAAAAGTGTCAAAAATAAATAAAAATATGGTAAATAATGGTAATCATAAAAAATGGTAATTCTCCTAACGGAATCTTTAAATTTCAACGTTATTCAATCTGTCATACATTTATTTTGCTACAAACTAATTGTTTAGCCTCACATCAATAACAATATCCTAAAAATTGCAAAAATATGGAAATAATAACGGAAAGAATAAAAAAAAGTGTGATTCTCCTAGTTAATTGTGGAATCTTGTTGTGGAATCTTCAAATTTCCACTTTATTCCATTCATCAAGCATTAATTTATTAACAAACGAGTTGTTTACTCTAAGTTTAATAAAAGTATCCTAGAAATAACAAACAATATGGTAAATAATGGTAATCAACAAAAAAGTGTAATTCTCATAACCTATGAGTTGTGGAATCTTCAAATTTCCACTTTATTCCATTCATCGAGCATTAATTTATTAACAAACGAGTTGTTTACTCTAAGTTTAATAAAAGTATCCTAGAAATAACAAAAAATATGGTAAATAATTGTAATAATTTAAAAAAGTGTAATTCTCATAACCTATGAGCTGTGGAATCAATAAATTTCAACTTCATTCCATCTGCCATACATATATTTTGTTACAAACTAATTGTCTAGTCTCATGTCAGTAACAACATCCTAAAAATGAGATAAAATATAGTAATCATAATGGAAAGCGTCAAAAAATAACAATTCTCTTAACTAACGAGTTGTGGAATCGTCAATTTTCCACTTTATTCCATTCATTATGCATTTCTTTGGTAACGGAGATGTTGTTCAGTCTCAATTCAATAAAAATATCCTTAAATTTGCAAGAAATATGATAATAATACTGGTAACCATCAAAAAAGTATATTTCTCAGAACTAGTGAGTGTGGAATCATAGTAAAATATGGTAATCATAATGGAAAGCATAAAAAGATGTTAATTCTCTTAACTGACTTTTAGTTCAGTTTAAAAAGCTTGCATCATTGATCTAAATCTATGAATGATTCATGCAGAGTTGCTGGGGCGCATCTGTGGAATTCCTTTCTGTGGCATATTAGGCGGCCCCATCCCCTTCTGTCTTTCAGGCGTGAAACTTTCAAATTTTTACAATCTTTGATTTGCTCTAACCCAGCATAAACTTATTGCTATTCACTTTGTCTTCTTTCACTAATTCTGCTACACTTACATGTATCCTTCATTCATATTCGACTATGATAATTTACAAACGTTTTATTGTATTTTTAGAAATTTATTAATTATTATTTCTTGCATTATATTTTGTAGCCTTTTTGTTTATTTCAGTTTGTATTTTTCTACTCACTGTAAACGTGTGTTTCCCTATTATGAAATTTTTTTGATAAATACATTTATATTTCAATCAGTGGCGACAAGTTGATTACATGTTGGAATATATCATTACGAGAAAATAATAATGATGTAAATAAAGAAAGAATCAATATATCGAAGTATCAATGTGGCTTCTTCGCACAGTCTTACATTTGACTCGTTAACCTGATGCAAAATGTTGTTCAAACTTATCCAAAACTATACTGACATTAGCACTGTACATTGCATTAAATATGTTGGAAAGAAGGATTTCACGGTGTATGAGAGGTACTTTAATGAATTTTTGGGATTTGAATTTCTCCTTATTTGTCATGGTTTCTGTGTTTATAGGATTTTCTGGCTTATTGGAGCGACGACTTTTATATTTTTTGCCGCCACCCTGGGTACGACACTTTGGTCTAGATTTGAAAAAATGCCAGTTGAGACAATTATAAAGGATATTCATTACCCTTTAGCTAAATTCCCGTTTCCGGCTGTTACACTATGCCCAACACACCCGATTGAGGAATCAGTTGGATTTCCATACTTAAAAAGGTTTTGTTTTTAATATCAGTTTATTTTTTTTTTTTTTTGGAGGGGGGAAACTGAAAGTCTGTCTTAAGCAGGTATTTCAACAGTACTGAAGAAGAAAACAATAAGGTTTTAAAGGGTGCAATAAGTCTACTTTCATTAATGCGCTATCCTTCATTTTTCTATATGAAAGACAAACTGGCAAACATTAAACATTATTTGCCATACTTTGATAAAATGAATGTATCTGATTTCATGCTGGAGGTGGGGTTTATTATGTTTTATAAAAATTAAAAAAAAAAAAATACATATTTCACTGTATTACACACATTTTTTTTTTTTTCTTTTGTGGGGAGAATAGTCTTTACCGCTTTGTACTGACTTATTTGAAATGTGCTATTGGAATGGTGAGAGAAAAAACTGCTGTGAAATATTTTCCCTGCAAAGAACAGAAGAAGGGTTTTGCTATTCTTTCAACTCTTTGACTGCCGAGACAAAAAAGGGATGGTAATTAATTTAAAAGAATCAGATAACAACATTATTATACAAAATTAACCCCTTTTTCAGTTATATTAGGGATTTTTTCATGCAGTCGTTATTACTCAACGATCAAAATCCATCTTGTACACCAAGGCAAACGACTTCTTCAGGAAGATACTCTGGGCTTACTGTGGTATTAAAAAAAGATGATCAACTTCTTCAAAATGGATTTTCCAGGGGGATAAATGTAATTTACATATTTTTTGCCTGTAAATCACTGAACTTGATTTAATTTTAGAATAATGAAAAATGCTAAAACAGTATTGCCAGAAAAACATTTCAAAAATGCCACCATTATTACTAATTTTTGCCTGATTTTATAGGTTTTGATTAGCCCAACTTATGAACTTCCAGAAGCTGGCAGTGGTGTAGTGTTAAAAAGAAAATCAGGGAGAATGCTTGAGATTGAAGTAATAAAATTCTATAAATTATCAACCGAAACAAAAAATAATTAAACCTTTTATAGGTCACTCCGATTATAATTGATTGCTCTTCTAAATTAATCAGCTATTCTTCAACAAAAAGGGAGTGTGTTTTACCTCAGGAACAGGCATTAAAATTCAACAATTTTTATAGCCAAACGAATTGCCTTATTGAATGTAGACACAATTTTATAAGCAAAAATTGTAATTGCCAGCCATACTTTTTCAATGGTAAATTTAGGTTTTAAAATCTAAAAATCGATATTGTCAATATGATTTTTTTTGTTCAATTTTAGATGTTGCAAGTGGATTTCCAGAGTGTAATCTTGAAAAATTGAACTGCCTGGCAAATTTGTCAGGTAAAATACAACGAATGTCAACAACGCAAACACATCACAATACAAATAACATTACTTGTTTCGTTTAAGCTCAAATAAGAGTTATGGCTGATTTGGTATACAGCAACAGAATTTTAAACATGAGAAATAACACAGACTGCTCCTGCCCTGTACCGTGCTATGGTACGATGTACAACTCGTTAATTAAACGCAGCAATCTGAGTGTATTCGATGGAGAAATTCAGCACGGATTGTTAGACGTGCATTTCTCAAATTTGGGAGCAGTGAATTATCTTAGAAAAATAAGCTTTAGCCAGCAAGAGCTAATAGGTAAATACAAACTATATTGAAAAGACTAACTGTATCAATCTTTCAAGCAAATTATTTGTTAAGCTGTAGTCGACAGCAATAATCAAATTTGTTTTTTCTCTGTTCTCTTTTAGTAATTTTTTCAATCATTTTTGCATTCTGAACTTTAACTCTTGCATCTTTTGATTCAAAAGTTTTGAAACTGCCAAAACCAAGTACAAATCTGTTTAAAAAAATTTTTTTGTTACTTAAATGTAGTAATGATGATGATGATGAAACTAGGAAAGGGGGTTTTTGCTGCCCACGCACTGCAGCCTTCTGGCTTATTCCTTAAATATAGTACTAGTGGGGCACCTGTGGCCACTACGGTTGATGTATTAACACAGTGCTCATACCGTAAAGTAAAGGTCAGCTGCGTTCAAACCCGATATACAAATTAGTTATCATTTTAATCTAAAGTCTCGGTTGAGGTGAAAAAGTTAGCTTTATGAATGGGATTCAAACCTACAACCTTTTCCTCAAGTCACCGCTGCTCGTGGCGCAATAGCTCATGTGGTTAGAGTCCATTAGAATACTTACTAATGTTGAACCATTGTTTACAAAATGTTTTTTATGATTGTTGTGTCATTTTTTAACATCACTTTGTTGCCTACACTTTATTTTTAATTTTTCTAATTTACTGTCCTTTCTTCTAGTAAGTTTTTATCTATTCCCTTTTCCTAGCCTTTTTCTCATGTTTCTTTGTGCCTTTTATAAGTGGATCATTTGAAATAAACCTATTTTTACTGTCTTCTGCTTTTATATACCTTTACATTCGTTTTTTCCTATTTTTTCAGACATTTTTCTTTGGCTAATTTGTCTCTTGTTTTATTTTATTATAGTTGCAGGTGTATCATATCTAAAATTAGTCTTATTACCACCACATTAGCTTGAACTAAATCTCTCAAAATTAATAACTTCTCTAATAATTTTATTTAATGAAACTAACATTTATATTGTGTGACCTAACCATTTATGTGTACTATATATTAAATGATAATAATCTAACCCAATCAAATTTTACTAGTTGAAAATTTCTTGTTTTAGTGAGCATTGGTGGAACAGGTAATTTATTTCTGGGATGCAGTGTAATAAGTCTAATGGAACTTGTATACTACTTCTTCAGAGGTTGTGTCGCCATATTGACAAGGTGCTCGAGAAAAATACGTCGACGATTAATTCAACCAACAAGATTTGGATTTTACAACTAAACTTGTATTGTTTGCACCTAAGTTTATAAAATGCTGTTCATACCAGATCAACAGCTTTATGTAATTGTTGTGTGTCATTAGTGACAAAATTATTCACTATTGAAAGAGAAGTTGTATCGATCAATAAAGCTTATTTATTTATTTATCATTGTCCATAACCTAACGTCCCCTAACCTTGGCACAATTAGACTTCTCGCCATCGTGGAGTTATTTTGAACAACTAACCACTGAAGATGACGAGAAACCGAAACACACAATCAGACCATCCCGGCATGGGTAGGCAGACCAAAATGACCAGTAATGTCCAAATTACCAAACTAAATGATAAAATTCACGGAGTGATCACTTTTTAGGTCCATTCATCATGCACCGACTGAATTTTTGTTCTATGTTCCCATTTTCTTTGTTTCATACTTCGATATTCGTCATTCCACTCTACAAGCACCGTACGCTTCTCATTTTGCGTCCATCAAATCTTTGATTCTGCTTTATACTCACGCTTTGTTCGTGCTTTATAGCCGCCGAATCTTTGCCCGGTGCACGGTCTTATGGTTTTTTTTTTTTTTACTTTACTTTCATACTTTCTATCACCTTTCTATATTCCTTAAACTTGAACGTTTGTCCTTACTCGTCGATCCACTCTGAGTGCACTACATCTTTGCTCAACGATTGTTTTCTTCACTTCGTACCTGTCAATTCACTTTTGTACGCTCATATCTTGCCATTCCTCGTCTTTTTTTAATTATAACCAATCTTTATTCATCATTACTACCAATTAATCAAAACAAAAAATTACACTTGATTCATCAAATTTTGAAATTTGATATTTTCCTTTATAAGATTAAGGTCTCGTTTCTAAGATTTTGGAGCCTGACTATCCATTAAGTATAAACAAATTAACATAAGTTTTATTTTGACAGTTTAGTTGTACAATCTAAATATTTTTAAAAATGAGCATACAAAATTGTTTTTCTTAAAAGGCATGCAATAGTTTAAAATTAATAAAAACGTGATTATTCGGTAGATAAACCAAAACAAACTCGGTCATTTCCATATTAAATTCAGCGTAAAAATCTCCCAATAAAAACGTCGCCAAGAACCACAATGGTCCAAGCGGTCCCATCATCTCCCTCCGGTCTAACAAGCAAATTGTTTACCCACAGCAGATACTTTTAAAATGTAATCTTTTCCTTCCAATGTAAATGATTTTCCTCCTTATACAAAATAAATTTTTGGAAGTCGATGGATCAAGCTGCAGGAAATGGGATACCCCTATGGCCATAGCTGTTACACCGATAAGTGTTTAAACTCTTGACATCTTCGAAAGGTATTAAAGTTGTGCCAGCAATAGCTTGACACCCATTTGTGAACAGAAACCTTGCCTACCAACTTCACAAGCTGCCAGAATCCTTGGTTGGTTATTGGTAAAGTTGCCCATGCATTTAGGAGAAACTGAAGTAAACCTGTAGAGTGAGAAAGAGAAAACTGCCCGGTCGAGTCCATTTTTGTGATACTATACTGTAAAATGGAGGCACAGCTTAATCCACGGAAATTGGGTTGTATCCAAGTACCAAAATGCCATCAAATTTAGCTGCAACAACGTCATTTTTAGTTCGTTCACTGCTTCAGCAAACGTCTGTGACTTATTTAAACGCCACAAACGGCAAGAACATCGGTTAAACACACAATATTTTTGCTTTTTGTTCCCGCCCTTTTTGCTCATTACTCGTTATTCCTCTGTGCGAGAACCGAATCAATGCTCGATGTTTTTGTTCAGCACTCCCATACACGTTGTTCCACTCTGTGAGTGTACTGTATCTTTGTCCAACGATCGTTTTCTTCGCTTCGTTGTCAATCCACTTTTGTACGCCCGTTCTTGCTCTTGCTTGCACTTCCAATCGCCTTTGAGCATATCTGTATTCTCTCCTCTATACTCGTTTATCCACTCTCAGGGCACTGCAACTTTGCTCAGCGATAGGTTTCTTAACTCAATCACTTTGTCTCATGCATTTACTATCTGCTAAGTATCTTTAATCACGAGCGGGGATGAAGATTGCTGGAGAAAGGGTCAACAATCTCAGATACCAGATGATACCACTCTAATGGCAGAATCTGAACAGGACCTAACGAGCCTCTTGTTCAGGTGGACTTGAAGCTCAACACGAAAACAACTAAGATCATGGCAACCGGCCCCATCACGCCTTGACAAATAGAAGGGGAAGTCGTAGAAGTAATGACTGAATTCACGTTCCTGGGATTCCAGAACACCGCAGACTATTACATCAGCCATGAAATTAAAAGACGCCTGCTCCTTAGGAGGAAAGCGATGGTGAACCTAAACAGCATGATAAAAAGTATAGACATCTCCCTGCCAACAAAAGTCCGAATATCAAAGCATTAGTATTGCAATACCAATTGGCAGCGAGAGTTAGACTATAAGGACAGCCGAGCGCCGAAGGATAGATTCTTTTGAACTATGGTGCTGGAGTAGGCTCTTAAGAGTCCCTTGGTCTGCAAGAAGATCAAACCAGTCAATCCTAAAAAATCAACCCTGACTGTTCCTTGGCCACCAAACAAGAAAGGAACACACACTGGAGAAGACCTGATGCTGGGAAAGATTGAAGGTTAAAAAAGACGGGGACCGCAAAGGATGAGATGGTTAGTCAATGTCGTAGATGCAATCAACATGAAATTGAGTCAACTTTAGAGGACAGCAGAAGACAGGAGGGCCGACGGGACTTGGCCCACGGGGTGGCAAAGTCGGACTCGACTGTGCGACCGAACAAGTAAGTAGCTTTGCTCATCGCCCACTTCACGCGTCAAATTACTTTTCATTACAGTATATGAACTTTATCATTATTGATTTATCATGATAGCAATTTAAATATTGCCAAATAGTTCCAAAAACTATATTCACGATGCTTTTTTCCCAATATTTTCTCTTCGAACTTTTACTATCTTCAATTCAACCTCTTGTCAGCGAATATTTCTGCAATTTTCTTTATATAATTGAATTTTGATTCTTTCTTCTTGTAGTTACAAGGGGGTTTGAGGGTGGCTTGTCGTCGAATAGCGCGTGGCGGTCTCTTCGTGAGGTGGCTCGAACCATGGCACTTGGCGCGTGGCCACCAAGTGAACGGCTTCCACTCCGTCAGTCCGTTCCTAGCATTCTCTCCATTTCCCCGTGTAATTTCCATCGTTTAATCCTGGCATCTTGCAGATGCCCGTGTGCCTAATGAGTCAGTCTGTCTTACCCTAGTGATTATATGTGCATCCACCAAGTGATTTTAGTGGGAGTTACTTTTTGTTTTTAGGTTTTTTCTTTTTTGAACGAAACAGTTAATTTTTTTTTATAAAAACGAAAATTGTCATAGAGATGGCCGGTGTCGACGAAGGGTTGTACGGTTCCTTCAGCTGAGGCAGAACCAAAAGTGAGTATACCAATGTCTTGTTTTGTGGAACAAGGCTAATCAGGAGAATGACATAGTTCGGGCTGGCTAAATTTAAACCCTGGGAAGTGGTTCAGACATGGCCTTCTGGTTGTATTTCCAATTTTCCCCTCTTAAAACGTACTTGACTTAACTTATTAATCCCTCTTCTTTTCACTTTCGACCTTATCCTTCTCAAAAATAAAAATACATAAAAAACAATTTAAAAGAAATCGCTTATTTGGCACCCAGTGAAATGTTAGCTGCTGTGTAAACTGTTCCAATAATAGAACCTATGCGTCTTTTAGCCCCAACGGGAAGTCTTTGCTCTTCCCTTTGTCTTGAAAATTAATTATCACCAAAATAGTTGGGTCAGTCGAACGCCAGCAGGAAAATAAGCTATGTAAATCGCATACCCTTCTGTTTATCACTTTTTTTTAAAATTTAGCAGATGTTTGGCAATATGCAAAATTAATGCACAAAACGTCGATTATCTAATCTTCATAAACGTTTAACATTTCTCCATTTAAATCGAATTAAACGCAAATAATGTTTTTATTTTATTCGTTTACCTGAATATAGTTTTATTGCATTATTATTATTTTTATTTTTTATTAAATTTAATTATTATTAAATTTTTAAGAAAATATAATATATCCCTCCTATAGTATATTATAAAATAATAATATATTACGACTGACCAACTATGAAAAAGAAGAAAAATGTCAATCAATTGATGTTTTAAGAACAATATAATCTTTGTAAAACAAATAAATATTTAAACTGATTCACAGACGATCAAGCTCATTTTTAAGCCCCTGTGATCGTAATTGACGATTGCACAAGGCGTTATGCGTTCAGCGATGTAAGTCTAGTCCTGGAACAATCATATTTAGCAGTCATAATTGATCACATAAATTATTTCTATAAGTTATTCTTTTTATGAAAGATCTGGGTTGAAATGAAAATGTTAGTGCTTCGCTTGTGACACTTTTTCATTTCAACCATGACTTTAGATACATAAGAATTATAAATAAAAATTATATAATTCAATCTTAGACAGCGTTTCAAATAAAAATTTAAATAAAAGTAAAATTAAACATTGCAATGATGATAAATTATGTAACGAGTGAGATCAAAGAAGGTCCAATTAAGGGAGAAAAATTTGCAACCCTTTGAAGCCGAGGGATTTCCAAAACGACAATTCGACTTAATAAAATGAACAAAGAAAAATTGGATAATTATTATTGATAAAATTGCCAAGTCGTGGCTTACACTCTCTTAACAAACACAAGAATAAAACTTACCTAGGTTAAGTATACACATGGACTTGGTATCCAAAGTCTTCACAATTAAAAGTTTTCCGCCTCTTGGATTTTGTGATTGCTTCTTTTTATAAGTGGTATTTCATCTCCATCCAACTCATTTAGGGTTCGAAACAGTTTTCACAATTAATTACTGCTTATATTTTAATTGAGTTTATTTACTACTTTCTTTCTACGATGGCGTGAAATGTTGGCAGACTGTCAACATCTTTTATGGTTTGTCTATTGTTCGTTGAAACAAAGCTCTCGTTAATGTGTACTTTGTTTCACATTATTCTGGTTTTATAGGTAGAAAAGTGTTCAGTACAGACTGACATGTTTGTAATAACACCCTTGTAATATCATTCAAACTGAGAGTAATCCCAGTAATATGAAGCTATTTCCATCATATTGTGTTTTGTTTATAACGTTTACATTGGAAGTTTGACAAATGGGCTGTTTTCCCATGGAACGAATTAAGAACTTAAGCTTTCTTTAAACCGCCATGCAAAATATACTAAAATTAAAAATATTGCCCTGAAACTCATTAAAAAAAAATATATATCCTTACAGACTATAACGATAGATAAAATTTTCCGGCCCGGCGGTGCTAAATACGTCGCCTTAGAAGGGAGAAATAAATAGGCCAAAGGACCCATCCGTCCCAGGATTTCACCTCTGAGGTATTTCGGTCTTTATTGTCGCCGCGATATCTGGCATGGGATATCCATGTTCTAGACAGAAGAAGAAAAAAAAACTAAAAACAAATAAGTGCATTGTTACTAAACAAATAGTTTGGGCACGTTTCAAACTGGCAATAAACGAGTAACGATGTTTCGATTGGGCTTTTATTTATTAATTAGCCTGGTCAATAAGTTTACGTGCTGCCTCAGAGTGACCCCACGCCGGAAGTCATGTTAAAAAAAAAATCAATTTTTGGAAATTATGAATAGAATTCACTTGACGTATTTTGACATTATCCTCGCATCTAAATTGATACACATTGTATTTTCAACCAATCATATTGGTTTTATTATATATATAATATGGGAAATATATGGGCAGACAAATAGCTGAGGTCATCGCCGAACATTTGCGTGTTTTCCTTCTTTTTCTGGCCTTTCACGCGGATTTTGTTTTAAACTACGGCCATTCACGTCTTGATCAGGTTACTGACTCTGTACTTTTATAAGGATTCCCTATTTTTCGTGATCCGCTTGACCAATTAATATCGTTTATCTCAACTTAAAATCTTAATTAATTGAATTGTATACGAATACTATGGCGATATCTTAAAATGCTAGGTTCTCGTTGTACTCCAGGTTGTCAACTACAGAAAAGTCACAAAACATATACTGCATATATAATCTACATTTTCACTCGATATTCCTCAGGTCGGAATCGAACCCACTCCATTCTCGCTAATAACTTACTTTTACCTTCCAGGCGCCAACACTCACTCCAGTTTATTTGATATTCCTCGGGACGGAGGTTAATTTATCTATTTAATAAAACCAACGGAAATAACCCTGCTAAACTGTGGCAGGTTGAGGCCATTTTCTGCGACGGAAGGGTCGAAAAGAGAAAAGGCTATATTGACAACTTCTGGGCATAGGGATTTTCAATGTATATAGTGCTTGTTAATTTATTGGACTAAGTGAAATTTATTAGCGTGAGTGAAGGAGCCACTTCCCCAATCACCCTGAGAAATGTCGAGTACTCTGGAGCAGCGCTATTGAAACCTGAGGTGTGAATGTAATTTATGACCGTACTTTCCACAGCCCCTCCAAGGAATATCGAGTTCGCTGGGGCCGCGCGAATGCAATTTATTAGCGTGAATTAAGGGGCTACTTCCACAATCGTCGCAAGAAATATCTAGTACTCATGGGTAATGTTCCTTCCGGGTGTACAAATTCGAATTGACCCAGAAAATGCAAAACGCCCAAATGAAATATAGATAAAACCCAAGGAATTATAAAACCTGAAATTTCCTCCTAGGATCTGTGGGGTGAGGAAGCTGTAATTTAGCCTTTTAGATTTTGGTCTTCCTATCCTCGCTCTGTTGGTCAGTCAGACCTTCAGAGTGTGATAGTAACTCCTTCATTCACGCTAATAAATTACATTCGCATTGCCCCAGAGTATTAGTTTTTCTCGAGGTTATTGGAGAAGC
>CM077103.1:28218783-28303244 GCA_039619505.1 Cimex hemipterus | reverse complement strand
ACTACTTCTACTACTGCTACTACCAGTACTACTACTACTACTACTACTACTACTACTACTACTACTACTACTTCTACTACTGCTACTACTGCTCCTACTACTACTACTACTACTACTACTACTAGGAATAGCCCAAAATATGCTTGTCATATAAAAAAGTTTAATTATTGGATTTGAAAATGTTATGTTTTTTTGCATTAACATAGACATGTGTTCAGAGTAAGCAGTATTTCCTTCAAATTGTTCAACAATAAACAAGAAATAATCTTCCATTTCCATTTCTGGCTTTCAAAGCATTCAAATTCAAAACATGTGTAAAATTGTTATGTGGTGGTATATTTATGAAACATCACAACCACTTTGTTCATTTTATTTTTTATTCCCTTTTAAAGTATAAAACGATGAAAGTAGTTGTGAACTTCAATAAATACCTTCATTATATGACGAATACAACAACAACAAAAATAAAAGAAGGAGTTTCATCAAGTAGGAAATTGATTTAAAAAGAAGAAATAAAAAATATAGATCGAGGTAGGTTTGACATCAATTCACTCATGTTCCAATAGGACAGACAAGACAGTAGTTTATTCAAATTGTTAGAGAAAAAACAGCAATTCAATTCCTGCATACAAAACAGAAGAAAAGAAAATTCTACACGTCAACCTCTTATTTTCAGGTTTTTAAACTTTGAAGAAGGGGGAAAACTTTATTTAGAAGAAGAAACGAACTTTTTTTCTCAACTTTAATAGCAAATTAATAAAAATAAAAAAGTCAGTAACACATTGATTTTTAATTTTATTTAAAAATATAAAATCTAAATTATGGATTTCTTGTGTAATTAGCTAATTTAACCGTATTAATATGAATTCGAGAAAAACAAATGAGACATTCAAAAGGAGGCAAGAATATGAAATACAGCAGAGCTTAAACCACCTATTTTCATGTTTGGAATCTCAGAAAGAAAATTTTATTTAAAAAGCAAAAAGACCAAGTTTGAAGACTTGATCTTTCATTTTGAAGCCTGAGCTGACCATAGCTAAAATATTTTTATAAATATATATCATCCATTTCTCTTCTAACAATAGTGCAATAATGCTTTCACAAAGCCTCTTGATTTCTTTGAATTTTCTGCCATCAATTTTTGGCCTCACGAATGCCCAGTTAAGTTGAAATAAAACAAAATCGTGAGATTTCTCTGTTAAAACCAACATGCAGTACAGGATGTGAGGCACATCATATAAAATCCCCAATGAAATATGAAGAATCAATTTCAACCAATCATGAACCTGATGCTGATAGTTCATTCTTATAAAAAATTTGTGTAGAGATTAGTGACCATTAATTGATAATTTAAAAAGTTTAAAACCTACATCACACCAGACCACATTTCGTGATATCTGAATAATTACTTATGAAAATTATTATTTAAAGGGTAATATTTTGTAACAAAGCTCTTCAAAAGTTTGGTCATTTCCAATTATTCTGGTCTGCCTATCCTCAGTTATTTGTCTTCAATATTACAATTTTTATTTTGAAAAATATAAGGGATAAGGTAAATTGGAAATAAATTACTTACTTACTTGATCTAGCTTTTGAACAGTCTTCATCAGGATTTTGAAACTTTAATTAATAATTAAATGTGGACAAATAGGAATTACAAATATGAATCTTGCAGATTCATCTAAATTAAAAAATAAAATTAAGAAATGTGTAGAGATTAGTGACCATTAACGGATAATTATTCAGATATCGTGAGATGCGGTCTGGTGTGATGTAGGTATCAGAAAATCTTTATCGTGCCAACGTTTCGATCTTTTATTGAGATCATCTTCAGGGCCTGGGAATAAATAAAATTAAGAGAACGTTTTACAACAAAAAACCTCTAAGCTTGATGAATTTTTTATATTTTTGATTCACCTTACCCTGATCCTTCTTAATAAAAATTATCTTCACTAGTTTGGACTGCAATTAACCAATAGCCAAGATTAACACCCAAATTTCAACAAGAAGAAGCCTAAAAAACCATCCAAAAAGTGACATCCTGAGTAAAAATTCCAGTCTTGACATCTTAATTAAAATTAGTCTGGAATTAAATTAACAAAACTAACGATTTTATCATAAGGAAGAGAGGAAAAGGGTTGTTTTGTTTGAAATTTCACATAACACTCTTTCTTAACATCTTAACATTTAATCAAAGTGTATATCCAAATATCAATATTAACAAATGTTCTTTCTAAGTATATACAAATCAACTCCAAAAATGGATGAAACACAAAGCAAACTTGTATAAAATCTAAGGAAATGTAAAACTATGGAGATTTCCTGCTGTAGTCTGAGGGTTGATGAACTTGTAATTTTGGTCGGGTTTACTGTGTCGGTCAGTTGAATGCATTTGCCACCAACACCGAGTATGGTGAAATAATATCAAAACGTGTCTGAGGGACCAACACAGCAAGGATACCCAAACTAAAATGATCAGTAACGACCAAATTTACCAAATTACAGGTTCTTCACCCTTCGGACCACAGGAAGAAATCTCAATAGTTTTATATTTCCTTAGATTTTATCCGAGTTTGTTTTGTGTTTCATCCATTTTTGAAGTTGATTTGTAGTTTTACGTTTTGAAGGAATATTAGTTAATTGTTGATGTTTAAGTTTAAGTGTTAAGAAAATTATAAAATAAAACTATATAATAAATTAAAGTTAGGAATAGAATAAATCAAAAATATATATTGCCAAGATAGTTGTCTCAAAATTGTTTTCTAGCCAATGAAACTATTTTTTCTGATACTTTTTTTTTTAATTTGGATAGCCATTTTTCATCTATTTTGGTCTCTCTGAAGGAAAGTGAGGATAGGCAGACAAACATAATTGTAAACAACCAAACATCCCTACACAGCCTTCATTAGGAATTCTCATTCTACATTATAAGTGCTCATTCAACAAGAATTCTCATAGTTTTCCTGCTTAAATACATCATTACTGATTTTTCAGGAAAGAGAGATAAAATTACCGATGAATTTCTGAAACTAGAGAGCAAGCTGCACTCTTCTTTATTCCTATTAATTAAACCTGTTTTTACCCAGCCAAAGTAGAATGTTAAGAAAAAGCAAGTACTGGAAAAAGGCTTATAATGAAGCAAGTTTATTAATATTTATAAAGGCAAACTATTTTATAAATTATTCCTTCCTACTATCTCTTCAAACTTGTGCAAACTTTCTAGATAGGCTGCTATTCATACAAAAAATATAATTATGCATTATTGATTCAATTCTAGGTAGTTTTAATGCGAGATGCAACACGTAAAACCGACCTCAAAAGGTGACCCTCTGTGCCCTTTGGGGTTTCACCCTCAAGTCAGATGGCCCACTAGGTGTAAAAGATGCTTTAGGTACAGGTATTCATCGAGTTCATTTTGCAAAAAATTTAATCAAAACAACTTGCAGGGATTACAAGGAGCACGGTAACAGAAACAAAGAACAAGATTCGCAGCTTAGAAAAGATGAGCTCACTGTGTCTACACCTGTTCTATCATCCATCTCATCCTCGAGGTAATTTTATTCATTTTTGAACAGTATTCATTTTAAACAAAATTATTATAGGAATAGGAACCTGGTTTCAACTGAAAGCAACATTGGCACCCGCAACTGGACGAGTAGTTCTAATCTTAGTACATTAAGTAGTAGTAGCAAACCAAATGAAGATTCCAATAGTATCAGTGCGAGTTCTTCCTGGACGTCAAGTCCAAATTTGGCCGAGAAGGAGGCTTACAAAGAGAAAGAAATGGTCACAGTCAGTTTTACACTGCCAAGAAGAAAACGTGAAACTAAAGAAGAAAAAGACGAAGAAGGTATGCTCGTACTTATTTTTTGATTTCTTTATTTTAATAATTTTCCTTTTTTAGATGATGCAAGACGAACACAATTCACCATACGAAGACGGACCACTCCTTCTACCTCAAATACGAATAATTTTGAATCAGTCACAATTCCATCAAGAAATTTGTCATCTGGCACTTCCAGGCCTAGGACCCAGACTAAAGATGAACCCAAACCTAAGCCGGAAATTGACTTTATGATACAGGTAATACATATTCTGGCCTATTTTTAAAATGGATTAAATTAAAAAAATAAAAAATAAAACAGTGTAGACTTCAATATCTCAAAATTTGAAGGTATTTGGCATTTTTAGGTTAAGGAAAGTGCACGAGCATCATCTAATAAAGATGCAAAAGATGCCAGTAAACATGGCTCAAGCAAGTCCAACAGACACTCATTCCATAAAGATGACAGCGATAATGAAAGTATTGCTTGCACTGAATCTACCGAAACTACTATAGTGAATGAACATGAACTTCAGGTAAATATTTTATGCTTATTATTAAAATTGTATAAACTTATCACAATTTTATTATTTTAAAGGACGAGGTTGAAAGTTTGAAAAAAGAGCTTGAAGCCATGAAGATTCGATGTGAAAGATCGGAACGTGAGAAAAGTGACTTTATGCTTAGAAGACTGGCTTCTTCTGACACCGTAACGTCAAGAACTTCAGCATCAGAAGTGTGTTTCCCCATTTATTTATTTTTTTTTTTTTTTTACTTGATACAAAACAATTATAACATTGCCCTAAAATGTGAAGAACGCTTATTATTTTAAAGGTTCTCAAGCTACAACAAAAAGTTAATGAGCTTAAAACTAACAATGAAGACTTAAGGGATGAGAAGAAAAGCCTGAGCCAAAGAGTCAGAGAATTAGAAAATGACCTCGAAGCTATACGAGCCTCAGGGGTACAAAAGGAAGTACAGACACTCAGGGAAAAGCTACATGCCTCTGAGAAACTCTGTGACGAGCTTACCGAGATGAATGAAGAGATGAAAAATGAAATAAGAGACATGGAAGAAGAAATGGATGAAATGCATGACAAATTTAGGTAGTGTTTTGATATAATTTGAAAATTAAAAATATTAACGACACATTTTAAATTACAGAGAAGATCGAGCTGATGAATACACGTCTCTGAAAAAAGAGCTTGAGCTGCAAACAAAAAATTGTCGAATCCTTTCTTTTAAACTAAGGAAAGCGGAAAGGAAAACTGAGCAATTAGAAGCAGAAAAGCTTGAGGCAGAAAGGAAATGTAGAGAGGTAAATTTACAATGATTTATTATAACTTAATTTTATTCCAATATTTATTAACTAAATTTTATTACACTATTTAGGTGGCAGGTGGTCAATCAGGGCTTGACAAAGTTGAAAGAATAAAACAACTTGAACATGATCTCAGTGTAGCAAATGAGGTAAACCAATGTCATCATAGACTTAGTTAGGTATTGCTAATACAAAAATTATGTTTAGGCTGCAGCTCGGTTGCAAAAGGAGCTGGACGACGTCCACTCTAAGCCCAAGTTGGCAGATAAAGAAAAAAGTACCACTGTCAAAAAGAAAGCACCTAAACTTGCTAGTCTCCCTAAAACCCCTTCTGGAGAGGTATTTAATTAATTTTTGCTCACTATAATTGTAATGCGTTTAATTACTTTGCCATTCAGAAAGTTTCAAGGGAATCTTTGACAAGAGGGGACTCTCAGGAAGACCCGATCCAACTTTTGAGGGATTTACAGGATTCGCTGGAGAGAGAGGCCGACCTAAGAGAACAGCTCAGATTTGCTGAAGAAGAGGTCTGTATCGAGATGTAATTAATTTGTAAAACCTTTACCAATTATAGTTGTAGTGATGTTTTGTGGCATCTATGATATGCACAGAGAGTGCCTCGTTTGTGTTATTTTAGATTGTCCGACTGCAGGTGAAAAAAAAGCTTGCAATATTAATACCTGATAATATCCCTGACAAAAGCCTTGGATCAAAGACATACCTAAAAATTGAGCGAGAAGTTCAGATTTGCCCAGAATGCAAGGACGCTTCTGTGATGGTGATTGAGTCGGGAAAAATGACTGAAACGAGAGAGACTCAAACAGATATTAAAGAATCGGATAAAGTAGATCCGTGTGCAGAAGAGAATGAACTCCTATTGAAAAGAGAAGAAATGTTGCCTTTTATAAGAAAAAATTGCCTTGTGAAAAATAAGTGCAATTTTCAAAGGAGCAACTCACTGCCGGACTTTTGTGAGATTTTTCTTACAAATAATTCGACACAAACAGAACACAAAGAATTTCCTTTTGGTCTGATTCCCTGTCTATTGCGTTTTGGAGTCTTTCTCCCCTACAGCCTTGCGTTTTCTCCATTAGCAGCCTTGTTATTGCCCTTAGGTAAAATGTTCGTGTAAACCAGTGTCCTTTGTACTAACCACTGTAGAAATCGTACTTCTGAAGCCTCAGTTGAATTTTATCTTGGCCTTATAAAATTTAAAAACTAACAACAGAAGACTAGAATAATTGGGGTGATTCTTACATTTTTGTTCCCAGGCTGAAAACCTTCGTAAGAAATCATCGCGAGTCGAAGACGATAACGAATCATTGGTTTTGCAGCTTAAGAAAATGGCTACCAAAGCCAGAAGTATGTCCTGTTAATTACTCAAATATGAAAATTTTAAATTAAAATTTTTTTACACTAACAATAATATTGGAATTTTTTGCTGGTTGAAAATTATTACGGTTCATCTATAATTTTAGCATTCATTATCATTCCATTTTTTTCCTTTAGATAGAAAATTCTCAGTGGACATTTCTCATATGACACTAAAATGTCTCTGTGAATTCAGTTTTTCGTTTGCAGTTCATGTTTGATTGATATTATTTTTATCTACTAACACACTCTAACCTAGTAGAATTTAAAAAAAAAATTCAGATGTAAACAAAAATTATTTTTAAAAAATTGCTGTTTTAAGTCCAACTGGGACGAGATTGATAATTATCAGAAATATTCAAAATATCATTTAAATATCATCTATCGCTGTATGTTTTTTAATATTTTGTGTGTGAGAACATCACCCTTTTTATTTTTAATTAAAATGCATAAAAAATCAACTAACATTTAAAAAAAAAGTGTAGCTTTTAATAATAAGCATTCAATCATTATAAAATGTAGGCAGAACAGGCTTGAGTGTGGCTCCTTCAATAAAGAAACCAAAATTTTTTGACAAGTTTGAATTTATATAGCAAGTTTCAGAAATACGACTTCCCTAATTAAATGCTTTCACTCTTAGTGTAGATAATTAAATAATTTAAAAAAAAATATTTTGCTTATTAATTATTTTTAATTTTAGCGAGAAGACTCAGCCCTTCACAACAACATCTCAACCCAGAGCCGGTTGAGAAAGATGAAGGAATTTCAGATGAGGATGATCCATCGGAACTCAGGATTCTCTTAGAATTGAATGAGCAAGTAAGCCTTAGGAAAACATTCTCCATCACAGAAATACATTATTTATATTATTTCTTTTTTCAGGAAGCTGCTGTGCTCAGAAGAAAAGTGGAAGAACTCGAAGTAGAGAGTGACCACTTGAAAAAGAAGGTCAAAGACCTTCAAGAAAAGCTTAATACTAAATTGCCAGCATCTAAAAGAGATGCATTAAAATCTACAGAACCTGAAAAACTCAATGGTGTTAGTGAACAAAAGATAAAAGTCTGTAAAAATTTATGCTAACTGTATTTTTGTATGCCTGGCAATAATGTTTAATTTAAATGGTAGGTGTTGGAAGAAGAAATGAATGAATTGAGGAAGAAACTTATAGAAAAAGAAAGAGAATGTGAAAGGTTGCATGCAGAAATATCGTTGGGCGTCAAGAAGCCTAAAACGATTCAAAAGAGCAAGTAAGATCTTATTGAAGGTAGTTTGCATTTCATACTATACTAATTTTTAATTTTTGACCAGGTCATTAGATGGAGACCAGCAAACGGTAGATTTAAAGAGACAATTGCAAGTTATTGAAGCCGAAGCAAATATTCTAAGGACAAAGACACAAAATCTTGAAAGTGAAAATGAAAAGCTTGTATCGGAAAATAAGAAACTGTCACTGATGTCGTCGAGAAGATCGAGTTCTGTTGAGAGGCTAGATTCTAAGAGTACTTTGGGCTCATTGGAAAAACAACTTGAAGAGAGCAATAAAAAAGTAATTCTGCATTAGTTTAAATTTAATATGTTGTATTAAATTTCAACATTTTAGATTAAAGAGCTTGAAGCTGCAGCAACGAAAGGAGGTAGTTCAACAATTCCAATTGGCGAAATTGAAAAACTAAAGAATCACCTCAAAAAGGTAATTCAGTGTTTAATTTAACATTTTCAAATTGTAATATTTGTTATTGTAGGCTGAGGCGGAGAAGAAAAAAGCCGAGGAAGTGCTCAAGAGGCTTAAAGATGAAGCTTTGGAGGACGTTTTGAATTACTACCAAAAGCGAGTACCTAAAAAGCCGACTGACATGTCGACCAAACTCCAGCTCAAGAAGATGGTTGAAGAGAATGAAAATGAAATTGGCGAAATGTTGGTCGTCCTCAAAAAAACTGGAGGGCTGAAAAAAGAAAAAGAGGCTGAGCAATTGAAAGATGAGCTTGACAAGACAAAGGCTAAATTGGATAAAATGATCAAAGAAGCCAAAGAAGAAAGCAGCAAAAAAGACATGGAAATTTCTCAGCTCAATAAAATGATAAAAGATCTAGAGAGTGGTAAGTATTGTTAAATAATAATATTTACTAATACATATTTTAATTGAAACAATAATTATGAACAGATAAATTAAAAGTCAAAAGAGATTCTGATAAAGGAAAAACCAGTTGGGAAAAAGAGAAGGAAACCTTAATGGAATCAAAAACCCAATTAGAAAAAAGTAAAAAAGAATTAACAGAAGAAGTAGACAAATTAAAATCAGAAATGAGTAAATATAATATAAATATTACCTCGAGATTTTATACTTTCTATATCATTTTACTAATCATCATACACACTTTCAGAAAAAGCAAAGGCTGCCAAAGATGAAGTGAGTACATTGAAAAAGAAAATTGATGCTCTGACCAAAGAGTTAGAAGATGAGAAAAAGCAGAGTGCAGACTTGAAAAAACAACTTGAAGGTGCCCTTAAAAATACTAACGAATCAAGCAAGCTGGCAGGAGAGGTGAGTCATAAAAAAATTAAATGTATCCAGATATAAGATAACATATTCTCTTAGATGAGCGACAAATCAAAGAAAATTGAAGAACTGGAGAAAAAGTTAAAGGAAGTTGAGGATAAACAGAAGAAGTCTGAAAAACTCGTTGCGTCCAAAAAAGAAAAAATTACGAAACTGGATAAAGAGGTAAAACAGTAAATTTGTTTTATTTTATGTACAATATTATCTTATAGAAGATATACTGTGTAGAATGAAGAACTTGGAATTAGAATAATTGACCTTGAAAAAGCAATGAATAATTTGGCAAGTGAGAAAAAGTCCTTACAGACCAAATACGATGAATTGGACGCCAAATTAAACGTGCTCACAGGAGAATTAGAAGCGAAAAAGGCTGAAGTTTTGCAATTGGTAAATTTGTCATCTTGCAATTATAAAAAATTGTAAATCTAAACATTCAACTTTAGGAAAAAGGCGTACAAAATAAAGAGGATTCGAAAACGTCAAAAACTGCTTCTTCAATGGCCAGCCAAGAAGTTGCTAGTCTGAAAGACGAGCTTGCGACATCAAAGAATAAAATCAAGGACCTTACTGAAAAAATAAACAAAGTAATTTACACATTTAAATTATAATTATTGAAAATAAACTCATATATTTTAAAGGCGGAGAACGAATTGAAAGAGACTCAGAACGAGATGAAGAAGAAAGAAAGACAGATGAAGAAAGAGATAGACGAGTGGGAAAAGAAAGCTTCTGAATTAGAAATGGACCTGCAAGTAAGTTAATTATCCATAAATTCACATTATAAAGATAAAAAATAGTCTTGAATCTAGTAAAACTTAATGATAATTTTTTGTTCAAAGGGAGCCAAAGGGGAATCAGCGGTAGGTCAAATTGTCAAGAACTTACGTTATAAATCTCGTGTGCCAAAATCAAGGCTTTCAAGTCTAATTTTTAATTTAAAATAAGTCCATATTCGTAATTATGTCACACAAAATTTAATTATTAACTAAAATAATTATTTAACAGAAAAATCAATTGCACATAAAAATGAAATGTTTGTGTTGCGGACAATGCTTAACAACATAATTCACTTGAAGTCTTTAAACTAAAAACAAACTAAAAATTTCGTAAATTGTAGCTTTTTATAATTTCCAAGTAAGCTTAAATTTTTTATTAATAATATTCAACAACATTTTAATTATCAGATTACAATGAACCTATAATAAAAATATTAAATCCTTCACTGTCATCCCGGGTCAGTTTTTTTTATTAGAAAAAAAAAAAAAAAAACTCCCCACCCCCATTGATAGATACAATACATCGACAAATAAAAATTTCCTTGACTATTGGCTAATGTGCTACAGACTTAAGACTGTAAAAAATAATAATAATACATTTTTTTTTTTAAATCATCCCAAACCAATTCAGAACCATTTTATGCTTTTTCTCATTTGACCATACAACCATTCTCGTTTTGGCATTATATATATATATATATATATATATATATATATATATATATATATATATATTTTCATTTTTCAGGCAGCGTTTGTTGTAAATAATAATTGTTGCTATAATATCTTTAATATGCATGATATCTCCATGCTGTTGTGAACAAGTGTACAATAGTTTCTTGTGAGAAGTAAAGAGAAAATTTTCAATCTAGGCTGACCGAAAGATGATGGAGAGGTTGAAATCCACACAGGAGAAAGAGATGAAGGCTAAGGATATCGAAATTGCACAACTGAGGACTAACTCGCTTACCAGTGGTAACATCAAGGTTCAAGAGCTTCAATCTGAACTCGACCGTAAGTTGGCTTTTTTTTTTTTTTTTTTTTTTTTTAATTCATTCACTTAACATTCCACTATTCATTGTAAATTTTAGGACTTGAAATTGCTCTGGAGAGCGAGAAACACGAATATGAAGAGCTTACTAGCAAATACGAACAGTTGGAAGAAGAACATGTTATAATGAAAGCAACCCTTGTAAAAGAAAAGGAAAAGGCGCAAAGGTAAAATTAAGATTATCTCTTGGACTTTATATTATACTTACTTGGATTTTTTTTTCAGTAAATTGATTAAAACAGAAAATGAGCTTCTGGATATCGAGGCTGAGCTCAAAGACTTAAGAGAAACTTATACAGTTAAGCATGAAAACTGGTTGAAGGAGAAATCAAAAGCAGAAGTAATTAATTTTAATTTTATTTATCATAAATTATGGTTCTACTCAAAGATTTGTTGTTTACAACCATACCTAAGTGATTAATTTTCAACGTGTTTGTTCACAATTTTAATTTTCAATGCTTTTGCCTGTTTAGGAAAAGGTTAGTGAATGTGACAAGTTACTCCTTGAAAAAACAAAGCTTGAAGCTATCAGCAAGGAAAAACAGTCTGAAGTAGAACAACTGAAGAAAGAAACTTCATTGCTTTCCCAGCAAATCGAATGCATGAGAAAAGACGTAATCATTTTATTTCAAAACATTTTCAAAGTAAAAAATTCTAACTTTTTAATGTTATTTTGAAGAATGAAGATCTAAGAAGTCAAATTGAGGATTATGACAAAGTATCGAAAGTACAGAGGAACATGACAGCAGATATGGCGTCATTGGAAAAAGATTTGAGAGAATGTAAAACCAGGTATAGTGAGACTTTATTTCAAACCATTGTAACTTTCTGATTGGATTTTTTATTAATGTTATTTCTCTCTCGAGACTGGTAATGGAAGAAAAAGCAAAGAAGACAGAACTCGCTAAACTCAAGCATCGCTATGACCGCCGTATCACAGTGATTTCTGATGAGCTGTTGAGTGTCCAAGGGCAGATGGCCAGGTTCAAAAGAGAAAGAGACTCATACAGGCATATGCTTGAGGCAGCTCAGAAGAACGGCACAAACGACAACAAAAATTTAGAAGATGGCGACGATCCCAAAAACCACATTGCCAGCCTGGAACAACAAATAAGCTGCCTTGAGGATGAGCTGTCGGAATCTAGAGTCGAAGCATCGAGACTGAGGACAGAACTTGTTTCTGAGAGATCAGCTTGGGATGTTAAAATTTCTGAGCTCAATTCCAAACTGAACGAGGTAACTTTTTAAATAGTATTCAATTAATAAAATAAAAAATCCAATCAAATTTTGGGTTTTATTTTTTGCAGCTTGAGGAAGAGAAGATTCTCAGTAGTGGTCGTACTAAAATAACAGGTCTAAAAACAAAAATGGAATTGGCTTGGCATAAAGAACGTGAAGAACAACATAGGCTGCTTCAAGAGACTTCAACTCTTGCTCGTGACTTACGCCAAACTCTGTTTGAAGTAATTTTTTTGTGATATGTGTAGAGATTAGTGACGTTAATAAATAATTATTCAGATATCGTGAGATGCAGTCTGGTGAGATGTAGGTATCAGAAAAACATTTTCTTTATCGTAGCATCTCACGATAGCTGAATAATTTTTGTGATATATTTTGTTGGTGTACTTGAACCTGTAGTTTTGTCATCTCTGATCTGTTTGCCTTGCTGGTCTATAAAATACCACTTTAAGAGCATCTGACAGACCAAACCATCAAGGAGGATCAAAGAGATAGTAAAAAAAAAAAAAAATTGTCTAAATTTTGTAATTAAATAAAAGAAAAACGAAAGCAAATATTGATTTTTTTAACATTCAGGTTGAAAGAGAACGAGACAGAGAAAGGCTTGAATCCAAGAGGAGAATAGACCAATTGAAGAAGTCCAATGAAGAAGAACAAGAAGAAATCAGAAAGAAAGTCACAGAGGTGACAAACCAAAACAGACCAAAATTATTCAAATTTAAATCTCAAAATTTCATTTTTAGATGCAATGTGACCTTCTTGAGTTAAGAGATGCCCATGCGAAATTGAGAACAACCAATGAAAAGCTCAGGAGAGAAAAAGACAAACTGGACAGAGAAAGAGACATTCTGAGACAATCGATTGCTATGAAGAAAAGGATGGATCAGGAAGAGGAGAGAAATATCATAAGTGTATTCCAGCTGGTAAAATATTAATCAATTTACGTAAGACTTTGTTCAAAAATTGAGATTTCTTGGATAACGTTTTTGTTTAAGGTTGAAGAGCTGACTCATCTTGCTCCAGATTTGTTCCCTTCAAAACCAAGACCACCTGTTACAATGCCAACTCCTCCAGCAAGACGAAAGGTATTGACGTTTTTAGGATTTGGATTTGGATGAATACAGGCGCAAATACACACATGTATACATACGCCATATGCTGAGTTGACCCTATTTGCTTCTCGTAGTCCACTGGCAATTCAGCTTTTGCAATTTATAGCAAATTGCCGGTAGTACTTGATATTTCTCCAACCACCCTTTACACATTTTGTACAAATAAACTTGAGGGTAAATTGTACCCCATCGACACTCTCACATCGCATATTCACACTAATAAGTATATTGAAGCTAATAAATATATCTGCATGCTGGACACATACATGTGCTTTGGCTCAAAAGCAAGTGTCCATGTGTCAACCTTGCGTGGCCTATTCTTAATCGGGTGTGGATGACTTCTACGAGTCAGATAATATGAGGACCGTCTATCAACAGTGCACTTAATATGCATAATTCCTCTGTCAATCCTGTCCATTGATGCTGCCACCTTATTTTAATATTTTTACTGCATTCTCAGATATATTAATATTTATTTTAAAAATAAATAAATTTGGGTTTTTTCTAATATTTATTCATTTATTTAAAGGGACCAAAATCACGAGAAGCTTCTCCTCTCCTTGAAAGAAAAGATTACAGCCGAGGTAAAATAATTTTGGCACTTAAAACTATTGAATAATTTACTTTTTATTATCAATTTTAGAATCTTCCGTTGGAAGAGATGATGCAAAATCGCACGAAGTTCAGGAAATTCTAAGAAGGCTGACCGAAGCAGCAAATGAGTTGAAGAAGTCCCAGTTAGATGACAGGGATAGCAGGATGAGGAGATCGTTTAGTTCATTCAGGTTTTTATTTTTATTTTTATTCATTTATGTATTTATTTTAAACAATGAATTTACAAAACGTCTAGGTCGTCATCAATTGAGTCGGATAGTGGTGTCGAACAGAAAGAAGTTAAGAAACGCGCAGTTTCAAAAAGGGGTAACAGTGGTCTCAGAAAAAGCATATCACTTGAACAGAGTTTAGCTCAAGAACAGGTACAATTTAAATATATACAAAACGCACAAAAATTAAACTTAAAAATACATATTTTAGCTTTATGAAGAGACAGAAGGAAGCATGACAAGTGTCCAGTCTTTGGAGGAAATGGAGAAGTTTAGACACAGTTTACTCAGGCGAGACCAGAGCCTCGATAGGTAACAAATAGCATTAAGTTGAACCGTTCAGGAGTGAATTGTTTTTTTCTTTTTCAGCCGGCTTTCAGGAGGTTCAACTCAGAGTGAAGTCCTGCCAAGTCTGGAAAAGAAAAAGAAACTGGGCATATTTGGAAAGCTGAAAAAACTGACCAAGTCTAAAAGCATAGACCAAGATGGAAGTGAATTGGGATCCAGCAGCCAGGCAAGTCAAAATAAAATATGATCCATATATGTTTAGCAGTCAAAATTGACCATATTCATTATTCATTTTACGTAAGGTCTTAGTTGGGATAAAAAAGTTAATGTCACGATTTGAACCCACCATTTAAGATATGGAATCACTTCACTAACACCTCCCCATGGCTGAGAATAATCCTGATTACACATTTGAAATTATGGCAAAAAAAAGAGAAAATTCGAAAGGTTGTAGGTTGAGACGAGGAGTTGGTTGTCCGAGTGTTCAAAGTGATCATAGCTGAAGTGGTTAGAGTAGCAGCGTATTTAGCATGGGTTTGAATCCTGCTCCTGACACTAACTTTTTCATCTCAACCAAGATCTTAGATAAAATGAATAATTAATTGAAATAAAATATGATTTTCAATTTTCCCCAGTAGCCATATGGCAAAATTTATCAATTTATCTATTTTAACACTTAAGATTTTTTCTTTTCAAGAGAGACAAAATTTCACCTAATTCACTATTTCTTCCAGCTTGATCCTGGCTCAGACATCAGTTTATCGGAAGACAAGGGGACCATGAAAGACAAATTTGCTGGGATGTTTAAAAAATCAGGCTCATCATCAAGAGGAAACAGGTTCGTCTTTTTAAAAATGCCTCAACATAAATTTACATACAATAGTATAAAATAAGCATGTCTGAAAAAGTTTGTGTTTTCAATGCTGCATGAGACGGTATACGAGAGTAAGTAGAAACCGAAGCTGACTTGGTAATCTATTGAATTTTTAAAAAATCTTAGTATTCCAGTAATTTTTTTAAGTTAGTTCCTTTTTTTAAAAATTGATTTATTAATTAAAAAAAAAGAAAAGTTACATTAGCAATACAGTTATTGTAATTTTCAGCGTGGAGCGTAGTGTGAAGCAAAAAAGTTCAGCAGAAAGGCCGCTCACAAGCGCTACTTTAAGTGGGGTAAGATTTTATTAAAAATTTTATTTAACTTGAGAAACTTTTGATCAAACTGTTTAGTGGGCTAAAATAATATAACCAGAATCTAATTGGTTTTAATTAAGGTAATTTTAATGTCGTTATGTTCAACAATAATCAGAACTTTTTATTTCCTCAGGGAGATCTAAGTTCTTCAAGACCACTCACAAGAAAGCCACCAAGTTCAGCCCCGATGCAACGAAAAGCAAAGAAATAGAACAGGATCAAATATTAGGATATTAACCAACCATTTTGTACTGAAATTTTTGTAAAAAATAAAATAAAATGTTATAAAAAATGAGACTGTGCAATCTTATGACTGACTTTTAAAGCAGGTTCTCTTAGGGAAAATGATAAACACATTGCATTGTTATCAAGTACAATTATCCTTTATTTATAATTTATACCAATATAAGAGAATTATGTGTAGGTCAATATAAATTGTTGAAATATAATTTTAAATGTTATCTTAATTTTAATACCAGGCAAACCCGTTTTAACACATTTTATAAATATTTTGTCAGTCAAAATATTCAATTTTAATCAATCACTTTTCTTTTACAATGATTTATTACTTTTGGTGTATATAGAATTTCAGGTGCGCAAACTGACAAGTTTTGACAATGCCTCCTCCAGCACCGGCAGGTATTGCTCCCCCCAAATAATGTTCCAGCGAGCTTTCTCCACAGCCCTTTTTCTTCCAGCAGCCCCTGCTCCAGCTTCAGGGTGGAGCGCAATAAATTGATTCAACTGAAACACAAATGATAAAATTAATCCAACTGTTTTATCGTCATTGTTTAAAAGACTTACCTCATCAAGAGAGTTCTGATCGTGAAACTGCGTTGCAATTTCAGGCAGGAGTCGCCCCAATGACCGGTCATTGAGGGTGAAGCGTTTAACAAGGTAGTCCCAGTTATTTCTAAAATTATAATACATAGATAATTTCATTTTATTTAAATCATAAAAAGGATGAGACTCTTACAACTAGACCATTTTAAAAATTAAAATTGTATTTTATACTTTTAGTACCACTGTACCAGATGGTCAATTGCCAACTAGAAGTTTGATCAATTTCTTGGCATAAGATTTTTTTACAAGCTTTCTACTCCGGTTTTTACATCATGTACACAATTTCCATTAAGGCAGGTTATTATGTTCAATACACACTGGGTCCATTTCACTCCTGGGTTTGCATGCTCCAGCTTTGTGTCATCTTCAGTAGTAAGCAGACAGACCCAGTAAGTAGGTTTTACAAGTGTTTACCGGCTCGCACACTTTAGTTCAGTTAAACAGAGATAATCAATGATTTTGTTGATTGAATAACATTTGATAAAATCAAACTTTTCATGGAAGTTCAGACCTTTGTTCAAATCACAAGCCATTCCTGACAAGTTAAAACATGTGAACTGTTCATGTTACATTGTTTTGTTTAGAATTTTTTTTAAATGAGCTTCAAAGGAAATTAATTGATTTATTATGCAAAATTAAAATGTTTGCCTTTTGCCTTAGATTACAAGTGGCGGCATCTCTGATACAAAGTTATAACCCCGTGGCTTAATGATGATATGAGTAAAAAAATGAAAATAAAGAAAAAAGCGAGTTTCAGAAGGAAAGGCAATGCATCAAAGGAAGCTGGAAAAAACTTCGACAAGGCACTGCAGGCTGAACGCATTTTAGGATGACAGGTATAATCCAACCCAGTAGGTCCAGATTGTGCAAGAAAGCAGACACCAATGCACCTAACATACTATGGCACTATGCTTGCCCTAGGGGAGTGCTTTGGGACTGCAGGAGAAGTTCAAACCATTGAAACTGGGCCTACTATTCAAATTTCTTCGCTCATCAGTGGCTACAGAAATAGAACTTAAGTACAGTAAAACATCTATTATCCAGGATAATGTCAGGGAGAGTGATCTATTGAAAATCAAAAATTCCAAAATAGAATTTATTTGTTTAATGCTTTAATTAAAATGTGATTAAGAAGACACACGTGCATATTAATTTTAATATGTATTGTCCGGAAAAAAATTATAAATTTTTTTAAAAATATTTGCAAAACGACAAATCAAAAAATGGTATTCATAGAAATGTTGAATAAGTGATATTAAAGGCCTGTGAACCGATTCAATACAAAAAATACAGAAGAATTAGTGCAAAACAAAATGACGGCTGTAACCAATATGTTTAATTTAAACATATTCAACATAAAACCCAGAACCCGAATAATTTGATTTTCTAATAATAGAAGTTTTACTGTACAATGTACAGAACCATACTAAAGTGATAAAAATTGTTAAAACTTTGTTTTTAAACAGAAACGTTTTTTTCAAAAACTCACTTGACATAATCCCAAACAGCGGTGTTCCCTTGAGGAGTGCTGAGCATAACGAACATAAATGAAAAATAGTCTTGACTCCTGACCAAACTTTCATTTTTCATGTTTTCTAGTAGTCTGAAAAATCGAAAAATCAGCAATGACTGATATTTACGAAAATATTACCCAATAGTTTTACCGTGTCAAGAGTTTCGGCTCGGTGACTTTAGCCAAGGCCACGATCATCATGTTCTTTTCCAGTGGGTCTTGCTCTACAAGATAAAGATCCCACAGTTCCTCCCAGTTTGAAAGAAGCTTATCACCGTACATTCCTACAGAAGTTATGTTGCACCAAATTCAAATCCATTCATTTAAATATACTATAAACAACATACCAAATGTGTAAATAGTCTTCCTAACATCTATTGGCGGCTTTGACCCGCCTGTGATCCAATCGCTGAAAAGTTCATTTACCTTCTTCAAAGCTGCTGGCAGCTCTATGTGGCACACAAGACTTGCCACGGAAGATTTGAACAACCTATTTTTTTCCCCCAATAGTTAATAACTTTTCAATAAATATAAAAACCATTAATACTCACTTTTCAGTTATAGGAGAGTTCCCAGATAAATTCCAAATATCATTACTATACACTGAACCAATGAGATTTCCTATGTAAGTCTGCAAAAATCAAATTCCAAAAATAGGAACATAAACGGAATCGATTTAAACTAAATTATTAATTTGAGCCAAAGTAGTGCATTTGGTAAGATACCTGGAAAACTTTACCTTCAGATTAGTACTAGTGCCTCCCGAGTGCCTGAGTGGCAGGAGTAAGTTGAGAGTGTGGCGGTATACGACATACCAAGGCAGCCAATGGTTCTCCTTCCCTGACTTAAGATATGAAATGAACTGAAATGGTATACCGTAACAAAGATAGCCCGATTTCGCTAGGCTGAAGGCATCATCTATCAGGTTAGCTCTGTCTTCCGGTGACATGATCTAAACAAAATATTATTAGAAATACATATAAAATGAAATATTGTATTATCACCTTATAGATTTTTAAAAGGAAAACATACATTCGGATTATCATAAAGATGGTTCTTAAGATTCATCCATTCTGTTTCTGTATACATTACTCGGTAGAAACCAACTTGCTTTGCATTTATTTTAAACCACTCAACACCTTCTTTTAGTGGCAGTTTTACTGTAAGATAAATTTATACGTAGACTAAAAAAATATTATGAATATAGATCAGTCAATTTTCAAAAATACACTTACAATGCTTTTGATCTAATTTTAAAATAGTGGACTGCGGTGTTGAAGCGTTTCTCGAAGTTATATATTTTATCGGGATGTCCCATTTGTACCTAAAATACAAAATAATTTTAAAAAAGCCTCAAATATATAATTATGTTTGACTTTGAGCAATATTATTGGTTGGTTTTCTAACTCGTGTGCAGTAATTTATTTTTTTTAAATATGTAACAAGGTCGACTATAAAAAATATCTGAAAATATCAATGCATTTTGAAATGCAATCAGGTCTTTTGATTCATTGATTAAATTATTAAGAATTGACTAACGATCTCGTTGTTTACTAAGTTGAATCTTGAATTTATGGAATCCCCTACCACGTTTATAGTATGCACTGCACAAAGTTTAATTTTCTTTTTAACACAGTCACCATTTTGGTTTCTTTTCAAATGTTTGTGTTAAAATTGACCTATAAAAAGTGTTGTTGTTTTTCTATCACTAGGTGCCATCAATTTTAGAAGTGTTTTTTTTTATAGATCAATAAGCGATTTTTTTAAATGCCAAAATCAATTAATTAATTTGGTTTTGAATATATGTAACAACCAACCTTTTTCTTTTATCCTTATCATTTTTCTCAAATATATACATTTTTAACGATACGATTCCCTAGATACCTTGAAGATGGTTATAAGCTAATATGTACCACTATAAATATTTTTATTTATTAACCTAATAATGGAATATAGCATTACTTGAAAAAAGAGCTGTCTTTTTGAAATTCAGCTTTTGCATTTGTTAAGCACCGTGTCTGTTCGAAGACAAGATTTCCTTTGATACTTTCGACAAACACGAGTGGGTAGCCCATCTGCTTCGTCCAGGTGTCGAGCATACGCGGGAGGTCTTCTACCTCCCTCATCTCAACGGCGAGATGAGCCCAAAGGTCTGAAGTGTGAGCGTTCTTGTACTGGAATTCCTCCAAATAATGACAAACGGCATTTTGGAAACCTTTTGGGTCAAAGTCCTCCATCATTCGCAGCACTGCAGAACCCTGGAGAGGTCAAAGCTGTTATTATTCATTTACCGGGGCGCATTTTAAGTAACACACCTTAGCATAAGATATGACATCGAATATCTCCGTGATTTGGTCAGGGTGCCTGACTTGCTGGATAATGGGATGTGAGCTGACAGCAGCATCATCGACCAAGACATTATATACAGCTGCCATGCCACTTGATTCCTGTTAAAGTCATTATTATAACTAAACAACTATTACGTATTTTTAAAATTGAATTAAACAATGAAACAAACAGTATTAAAAAATATTACTACTTAACTCACAGCTTGATATTGCGGGTAGAGCTTTGTAAGAACTCTGGTCGCGAGGAAAGTTGCAAAGCCTTCATTCAACCAAAGATCATCCCACCAGCTCATAGTTACTAGAATGTTTGTAAAAGAGTAAATAGTTTAATTATGTTATAGTAATATAATGTCAAATTACCTAAGTCTCCAAACCACATGTGAGCAAGTTCATGAGCAACTGTATTCATAACAGAAATCATATCAAAAGCACTTTTGTCATTGTTGGCCAAAAGTTGAGTTTCCCTGAAAGTGATAAGGCCCCAATTTTCCATAGCTCCAGACACAAAATCAGGAATGGCTATTAAATCTAAAAAATAAAAATAAATAGATATTAAAAAAATATATTTTACATAGATACTAAACAATCATTTAAAAAATCTATACAGATTTACCAATTTGTTTACAATAAATAAAATAAAATGGAAAAAAAGGACAAAAATCAACACCCTGTCAACTCAGCAAACCCTTACCCAATACATTAAATTATAATATAATTGTGAAATGTCCTCTTGGGGTTTGAACACTGATGAACCAAAAGTTTGGTTATCATTTTGATCTTTTTATTCTTGCTGTTTTGACCAAAGACCAATCACTAAAGACAGCAAGAAGCTGAAACATGTCTGACAGATCAAAACAGCAAACAGATCCCAAACAGCCCTTTCTCAATCAGACTTCAATAGCCCAATTTAAAATTTAATCAAACCCACAGTTATTTAATATATATATATATATATATATATATATATATATATTTTATAGACATACATACCTAGTTTGCTGAGTGGAAATTTAATTTTAAAGTAATCTGTGAAATGCTCCAAAACTGCAACTGTAACGTCTCGGGCTAGAACTGTGTTGTTGGCTTGTCCTTGGCGGGCATAGAGAGTAACAATAGTTCCGGATTCGGTTTTCACCGAAGGTAGCTTTTCAAAATCACAGACAATGAAACAGGCCAGGTAAGTTGCCATAGGCGGTGTTGTGGCAAATTTGGCTGTCACTTTCCCCTTTTTAGGATAATCTGCTTCTTCTGACTGAAATTTTAATATCAACTTTCTTAACTTGCTCTCAAATATTTTGAATATTAGTGCATGCACTGTGAGTATACTTGATTTTGTAACATAGTATTTATAGTGTGAGTGTATATTTCATTTTGTTAATGTCTCTTACAATTTGGTGCATATTTGAGAGAGCAAAGTAATCATCTTTAGCAGGACGAACAAGTTTGATGTCAAAAGTTGCTTTAAATGAGGGTTCATCAAAGCAAGGAAATGCCCTCCTTGCATAAGTTGGCTCGAATTTGGTCGAAGCAAGGTATCTGAAATAAAGCTTGTCCAAATATAAATTTTACATTCCAATATTAAAAATAATTCTCTAATATAAGTTACAGGATTACCTGGTAGTTCCATCAGTCTTGGAGTAAGAGCTTCTATAGAATCCGACGATGCTCTTGGTGAGAGATCCATTGAAATCCAGTTTGAGGAGGTATTTGCCGGCAGGTAGAGTATACTCTACCTGGATAACCCAAAACTCATTTGGCTCATACTCAAAAGCCTTTTTCACTGATATGGCTGACTGGTCGGGCAAGAAGAGTTGCGTGCTGGTTACGTTGAGATATTTGACATGCACGATCAGGTGATCCCGTGGTGCCTTCGTTTCGATTGTAATGGCCACTCTTCCATAAAAGACGCCTTCTTCGATGCAGGGGTCAAGGAATAGGTCGTAATGAATAGGTTTTGTATCATTTGGTAACAAAACTTCTGTCGCCCAAGGTGCATCCTAAAAAGACATCACACATACAAAATTGTACTGATTCATTTTTTTGGAATTGGTATTAAAAAGGCATATCATACACGCAAAAACTCATCACCCACATACAACTGAATACCTTTTAATAAATACCGAATAACTACTGCTATAAATGTTCATTTCAAACAGACAAATGGCACATAGAAAAATAACCACATGTGTTCATCCCAATTTTATTTTTTAAAAAGATACATTTTAAAAAAAAATCAAGTTCAGAATTCACCAATTATATCAATAGTAAAAAATTTAACCTCATATCATATTCCTTAAAAGGCAGAAGCTACAGTCAAGATTGCAACAATGAAGAGTGGAAAAATATGGCAGTTTCAAAAAATCAAAATTCATTTCAAGAGATTGTATCTTTTTACAACTACTAAACAAGTAAAAAAGATTTAGTGCTATTGAATAAATTACCATGTTATCACTTGTTTGCTCTGATATAAAAATGTTGCACTCAGAAGGACAGGAAGAAAAAGCTAAATTTTTATGTGAAATGAAATTTTACAACTGTGGAACCACATTTACAGGTCAAGGTGTGTAAATTTTTGAAAGATTTCCACTCCACCTGGCCAACTTACGCTGTTCTGTTTTTCCATGTAGATCAAGATACGCTCAGCATACTCCTCGAGGATCTCTTTTGAGAGGCTACTTAACCCGGAGAGATGTTCGAGGCCGGGCGGGAGCGAGTTGGAGGCCAGCAGTATGGGAAGCACCTTCCTGATCTTCTCAAGTGGGATGTGCACCGGCCCATTATTCATTTTTCAGGGCGGGAGGAAACATGAGTTTGTCAAATGTACAGGGTTTGTGCGCGCAAGCTTGTATCTGTGCTTGGATTCTCAAAATGGAGGGATGGATCATATTGGAAACATGTGTAAACAAATATATATATTTTAAGTTTTGTTTCAACTAAAAAATATTTCTTTCTTCTTAAAAAGAAACTTGTGTTGGCATAAGCTCGTTTTCCTCTGATTTTTTTTTTTTTTTTAATTTCCTATTATTTTAATGTCAATTGTTCTTAAACTTTCCTATTTTTCACAACTGAAAAAACTTTAGATGAAGAAAAGTGAAAACTGTTAATATTTCAAAATGTTACATTCTGGCAGGAAATCTCTGACTTTACAACACATTAATCAAATTTTTAAATAAAACCCCAAAGACAATTATGAGATCAAACCCAGAAGAATGAGCATGGCTATATGAGCAACTTCTGCTTCAGAACAACTAGTTCACCTAAGCTACAAATTTTGAAATATATAACAAAGGAAAAGTGAAATAAAAATTTCTGACAGCATGTAGCCAGAAGATGAAATAAGCTTTCATGATAAGAACATGGCATCAAGTAATAAAGTTCACTATCTTCAAGCATTTTATTAGCCTTGGTAGTGTGAGTAGAAACCTTGTTAGGCCACAATATGCTTGCTTCTTCAACTTGATTGATGGGCTCCTTTGTTTAATGGCACTTTAAAATTTTACATAAGGATTTGCTTTATGATGCTGATGAACCTCCCTGGCTTGTTTATTAGCTTTTTCATTACACTTCAGTACACTGTGTTCTGTGGCACAGGCAAGAAAGAGATTTCCCTCAATAGTTGAAAAGGATTCTTGTTTTGCAGTTATCTGGATTTTTGAATGTCATCTAAGCACGCAAAAAATCTAAGAGTACTTTTTCATGCAAAATAATTTGTATAGATATTAAGGATTGAATAGGAACATGAATCCTATCTCAAGGCTGTATGATGTTAAGAGCTTGGAAGACAGCAGGGAAAATTTACAATTAAAACGGAATTTATAAAAACAATTGTCACTTAATTTTTAAATATTTATTTTCTTAAGCATGAAGTACATCTCCACAGTATCTGCAAAGTGATAAACCAGCACTTTGGTCGTTAGTACAGAACATCAGCCTTTGAGCTTAGAACTTGGTAGATTGCAAGGAAAATTTCCGATTTGCACAGAATTTGTAAACAATTTTCGCTTAATTTTTAAAAATTTATTTTCTTAAGCATTAAGTACGCAGTAAAGTAGGCCAGGCGCACATAAAATGTTAAATACTAAAACAAATGTTATAAATAATGCAACATGATTAGATGATATGAGAAAATTGTTTTTTAGTATTGGTTGATATGATAAAATTCCAAAATGAGCATTGACAATGAATTTGAGATTTATCCACAGTATCTGCGAAGTGATGACCCTCCACTTTGGTCGTTAATGCAGAACCAACACTGAATGCCTAAACCTTGTGAATGAGCTGAACCAGCACCATGACCAGACTAAAATGTTAACTGAACTTCATGAATAATGATAATTATTCAATGTAAATAAAATACAAAAATTTGGTTTAAATGAATGCTTTAAAAAATACTGTAAAAACCAACCAAACCAATGTATTTCAAGGCAAACTGATTGTATGATAATAAGTGAGAATAAAAATTAGCAATTACAATGACCCAGAAGTTCAATAATTGTCCCAGCTCTTTAAACCTGATAACTCAGTTGTCATTATCAGCAGGTGAGATAAGAGCTTGGAAGATTGCAAGGAAAATTTTCGATTTAAATCTAATGTATAATATCAATTTGCCCATTTTTGTGGAAAGAAAAAAAGAGAAGTTATAAAATAAATTTTCTTGTAATACCTGTGAAGTATTCTGTTTCTGGGGCATCTTATTCTTTCGTCGGGCGTTTTGACTGCTGGATAATTGCTTTCAGACCGGTATCGCGAGGATTTCCTTTTTATTAATATTCAGGTCTAAGGCTATATTTCCGACTCGACGCGGGAACGAAATTGGGGAAAAGGAAGAGATCGGGTTTCGGTCTGGTCAAATCTCAAATCTTTTACCTTTCCAGCGGTTAAATCAGCAGCTGGAGGTTTTACGTCGACATTTGCTTCCGAGCAGGCGGCCAACACAACGGACGAGAAGAGGACAACCGTCCCAATTCGAAACTTGGACATTCGTCTCATCTGAAAAAATATAATAGAATCAAATTTTAAAAAATATTTATTCAAAAAAGCAAACTAAAAGAAAAAGAGCTTTTTAAAAATATGTACTTATATATGATATAGTTGAATGAATGTATTAATTTGCGTAAATGTACTCTGGGATAGTGTGGATGAGATGTGCTGTGTATACGTGATTTATTAGAATGAATGTAAGTCCCAATTAATCCGAAGAATGTGGAGTGAATGAATGTGCGAATGTAATTTATTTGTGTGAATGAAGGGTCTTATCATCAATTACCCATAGGAATGTCGAGTGCTCTGGGTTGGTGAGAATGAATGTATGAATAAAGGTTTTAATTACCTTGAAGAATATCCAGCACTCTGGGGTAGTAAGAATGAATATATGAAGGTAATTTATTAGCGTGAATGGTAGCTTATCCCCAATTACACGGTGGAATATCGAATGCTCTAGTGTGGTGGGAATTAATGTATAAATGTAATTCATTGGTGTGGATGAAGGGTCTTATCCCCAATTGCCCTGAGGAACATCGAGTAATCTGGGGTAGTGTGAATGTAGTCTGGTGTGTGAATATAATTTATTAGCGTGAATGGAAGGGATATCCATAATTACCCCGAGAATATCGAGTACTTTGGGGTAGTGTGAATGCTAGCCAGATATCATATAGGAAGATAGGGGTGAGAGAGAGAGTTGAATTGATTGGAACAATAAAATAATTAATTTTTATTACTGATTTCGGATTTATATAATCTCAAATCTGCAAGGGCATGTACATATGCAAACATGTACAGAATAAGGAAGTGGAATACTTGATTTTCGTCCATCATCCTTTCACGTGTTATATAATTTAAGTAATTGAGGGTCGATGGGTACGTAATATTCCGCCAGCAGACTAAAACTACTCAATCACGCTAATAAATACATTCACTTTCAACACCCGCTAGGGATACGAAAGTGTCATTACTTTACAATAAAACAATGCTATTTCCACCAAGTCTCGGAAGGGAGTCCCGGATACTGAAGTACTAAAACACAATTTTCATATTGGGGATGGTTAGGGGTGGTTTTTCATCTCAAAAAGGCATTTAGGCTATTACACACCCTGGAAGAAAGGTCCCTTTGATTTGTACTGATTTGTGGGAATGGGTAATGTTGTTTATGAAAATCAAGAAAAGTAGGGGGCCGAAGATATAAGAATGAAGTTGAATCTAAGAAAGGATCAGAAAATATAATACCAACATCTGGAACGTCCCGTCAAATAGCCATTCAATCGATTAAGTGGAGGGCCAAGGTAATCATATAAAGTAAGCTTAAAAATTAAAAAGTACACCATATCAAACGGTCACTGGAACTAATATAAAGAGTCAATCTGTTCTTCAAAGTCAAGCGAAAATATATTACGAACATATTTGTAGTACTTACTTTCAACGAAATTGTTCGGGTATTCTGACCCGTGGAAATTAAAACAAGAAAGTTTATCTATTGACCCGTGATAACCTTTCAAAAGCTAGAGAATACGATTAATGTCCTGTAATGTATTGTAGAAGAGGGATCGCCGGTTTTGAAAACTGCGTAACCGGTTGTCTGTATATTAAGGAAACTGCGAGAAGAAAATACACGATTTATTCATAACAGTGGATAAAAGAAGAATGAGAGCGGACTGTCAACACCATTGGAAAAAGTTTTTCGGAATACCATCTGGGCCTTTTCACGTATAGAGAAAATTGCTTTGCTTTTCTATTTCTTCAACTGAGACGGAGAATTTTGATATTTTGAAGGTACCTGTTGAGGGAACCTACTACAGATGGGTGTAGACAGTTGAAAAATTAGGTACAAAATACGTTGATTATGTTTACTGGAGGTTGACTTATTAACGAATTTTGGGTTAAGCGCTAAAACATTAAAAATCCAATAACGAATGAAAATATACAGAACAAACATCACTATGTACGACCCATTGGCTAGCTGTCATACTGACTTAGATTAACATCGTACAATAAATACAATTTACAATTGTTTGTGTATAACTTAATAATACGAATAAATACTGAAATGATAATATAAGTGTAATAAATCTAGTTAATAAAATAGAGTCAATAGACTGCTGTTCCTGCTGTTGAGTTTACATGGTTGTCATCGAAAGTTTGACGATTTTCTCGACTGGTACGTCCAAATAACAGTTTAGCACAGTATTTCGTACCAGAGTTCCTGTTATAATCCACAGTATGTACTCAATTTTGAATGGAATCCTGGGAAAGGAGAAGAGAAGGCCAGAAAGATACACACGGAGTCCCTTAAGTCAAGTCCACACGTGTTAAGTGGAAAATGTGCGTCATTGTTGCGGAGCTGAATTTCCTTTGGATCGGGAGTGTTGAGATTCAGTCCCGCAAAATGACCTTTGAGTGTGTTGTCCGGAGTGTATTGCGGGTCTACGTGATACAAGATTTTGGCTCGCAACGAAACGAGATTCAGGTACGAAACATTGCAAGGGCAAACGCAAGTTCCGGGTTGCGACTTCGCGAGTTTCATGGTTGGGAAAATTGAATTTATAAATTTTTTTTAAACACATTCGTTGAAACCATTTGCGAAAAATTTTCTAAATTTTTAGGTGTTATAATTAAAAAATTGACAAATCATATTCCATCTTTTAGCCTTAAAAGATCACGGCATTATTATTTTGTTACTAAACAATTTTCGATTTCTTTTGAATATTTGAATTTTTTTATTTCTAGTTTTAATTAATAATAACTTCTCTAATTTCGTGATCCGCTTGACCAATTAATTAAGGTTTTTAGTCGAGATAAAAAAATTAATGGCACAAGTGGGATTCGAACCCACGATCTTCGGCTAGATACGCCGCTACTCTACCACTTGAGCTATCGTGATCCACTCGGACACTAACTTCCCATATCAACCGCACTTTTTTATCTCGACTAAAAACCTTAATTAATTCATAATAATAATGAAGGAGAGACTCCCTCGGGGCCTAACACCTGAGACATTTTCTAGGAAACTGCTTCTGTAGTGAAGACAGACTTGCCTCTTTCGAACGAGGCGGTTTGATAGTTTCAACGAAATTGCCCGGTTGACTCTCAACTAGTTTACTATTGTGTGAAGACACTTTCTTTGCTGGTTTATCATTAGGCTTGTGGAATCAACCTCTCTTCGCAACGGGAGGTCAGTACTAGGTTAGAAACCGAGGTGAGGAAGGAGGAGCACTTCTTGTTGCTTTTCTGCAAATCTTGAAGCAAAAATGAGGAAACCCAGTAGAGAAAAGTGCGGGTTTATCCGTCGTTAAAAAAATTGGGAAACGGGCACTTTCTCACAAATACTGTTGTGCTACTTTCCTCCAAGCTTTAACAAAGTTTTAATATATCTGATAAAAAGACTTAACCTAAAGAGATAATAAATAAATCTACATATCGACGAGTATGAGTATTTATGGATCATGAGATGCGGTCTGGTGTGATATAGATTTATAAAAAAGGCCTAAACTGCTGTAGAACATCGTGGATGGATGCCCCGAATTGAACTATGTCGGTGGCCAAAGCTTTTTTCATCCAAGAACACAATTTAACAAACCAATGAACTCATTCGACACGTTGGCTCTGAAATGGAATGGATTTTCTTCATTTTTAATCTAAAGAGGTCGTGACGTGTCTGTCCTACCTCAATCCACATAGACTTAAATGGTAATTACTAAATAGATGATACAAACTTCTCTCTCGACTCATTGTTAGACATACCCAACTACCCTTATTAATTAAAGACAAAAATCTGGACATGGACCGCCACCAGTCCTACATAATGAGGTAGAGCCAAAGCATCCAACTCCTATCCGGTCCAAAACGCAAATCTCCTTTCTGTGATCAAATCGAACCCCTCACCATGATCATAACAACCCTTTTGTTTCCCTCGCCACCAAATCGTGATAGGGCAAATTTCACTCCTCACTCACTTGTTATCTTAATCTCTTAACACTCGTAGAAAAATCGCCGATTTTGTCGATAGAGTGTTGCGGAACGAATCTAAGATGATCTTTGTCACGCGTCCACATCTGCACAGCTCAGTTAAATTAATTTACAGCAGCTGTGCTACTTGTTCAGTCTTGATTTTTGATCAAAAAAGGAAAATTAATCGTAAGCGAATTTTAACAGACGGTCCTATATTTGGATTGACTCTTCTGGAAATATTAAAATTAGTAGAATAGCAACATTCCAGTCTCTCCAGAGGTTAGCAATAACGAAATGTTGCGCTTCTCAAGTATTCCATACCCGCTGGGAGATGATACACCCGCAATTTTTGTCTGCAGGTAGTTGCATTGGCATTGCAAGCTATTTGCTCCTGATTGAAAGTCGCTTAATTGTCTTGATAGGAGTTGAGCGATTTTGTCTCCGAGTGTGTAGCCTTTAGTAACCCAACTTTCCTCTACCACACTTCCCGAGAGTCCACAATACCGGCTGAACCCCGATGGCCTCATGAGCTCATCTTGAGTGACAGCGAGTGACAAGCCAATGCTACTAGCTCTACCGAGTGTCTTCGCTCACCATTATATTTGCTTGCATTACAATTCTACAAATGTGTGGTGTTTAGTGACCGGTAGTTAATGATTACATGGAGATCGTGGGACGCGGTCTGGTGTGACGTAGGATTAGCAAAACGGTTTCTTTATCGTGCCAACGTTTCGATCTTTGTTGAGATCATCTTCAGGACACTCTCAACACGACACACAAGACTGACACATCTACACAGAAAATAAACACTTTCAGCCCTGAAGATGATCTCAATAAAGATCGAAACGTTGGCTCGATAAAGAAAATGCTTTTCTAAAACCTACGTCACACCAGACCGCATCTCACGAACCCCAAACAAGTTTATATATTGTATTTTTCATTTGATGTTTAAATGATACAATGTTTATAAATCCCAGGAACTGATGATGAGCTCAATAATGATCGAAACGCATTATAAAAAAAAATATTTCCTAAGCCTACGTCACACCAGACCGCATCTCACGATCTCCAAACAATCGTTAATTCTATAGTTATAAATTTCAAATAAAATGAAAAAAATATATAAAGGATTCTTATAAATGGAATTTTCTAAGCCAGGACTTTATCTTGTACTAAAAATTACGATGAAACTAAATAAACACTCTAATGATAGAGACAGGACAACCATTAAAAACAAATAAACAAATGAAATACCTAATGTTAAAATATATTTAAAAATTATTGTTAGGGAATAATAAAACCTTAACCCAGATGTTCAGGGTATTCTTTACACACTTTCTCCAGCACAAACGATAAAGAATATTATTCATTAAAACTACGTACAGAGCAGAGTGTTGACTCTCATCAGCTTGTTTCTGTTATGAGACGACCTGTTGAATCTAATATTTATGAATTTAAAATAAAACTCAAGTTTGTTGTCTTGTTGAAAATCTGATTAGTAGTTTCGCCCTCGCCAACAATATCTCACATATTTTTCTCGTTTAAAGGTACAAAATCATTTGTTATAAGGAGTCACGGTCAAAACCCACCATTGAGGATCAAAAGGGATTTTAAAATGGGCAAACTAAATAAACTATTGAAGTCAAAAGATAAAATGCATCTGGATGGAACAGATGCGATCAGATCGATCACGATCGGACAAACAGCAAGTTTCAATAGAAAGCAGTTTCCATTTATCCAGTACACTTAGTGTTTATATTTTCTTATCATATTTGAGAAGTGTTTAACATTGAAATTTGTCAAAAACGAAAAAAAAAAAAATTAATAATACCTTGGTTCTTCAGACTTCAGCTCTGAATGATCGCTGTTACCTTTGCTAAAACCAAATGGAGGACAGGTAAACTGTAACTGTACACCGGCGGGAGACTTTTTCTTACTGGAGCAGTTTCGTAGAATTAGAAGAATCCCATCGAACCCTAAGAATGCAGTTCTTTTAAATTCACGAACTCTGCGATCAAACACAAATCTCCCGTGGAGAGAAAAAAGCACGATAAAACCCAGGTCATTGGTCTCTCTTAGCAGGCTAAAAAGAAAAAAAGAAATTTTTATATGGAAGTTAAGTTGATACACAATGTTTGATAAACAAGTTAGTACTGCTGTTTACGTATAATATTAATTGGATCATTAATACTAAAAAATATAGATAAAATTATTAAATCTTCAAAATTATTTTTAAAAAATAATATAGAAAATTAGAATAGTATAATATTAACATGCAATCCGTATGGGGCAAATAGAAATGAACTCCCTTTTGCAGGGATACCGTAGTAAGGAAAAAATAAAAAAATAAATAGCACATTGTAATTTATTTTTAATATTAGATAATTATTTTTATTTTATTTTATTTTTTGAAGGCGGGGCTTCTTTTTTTAGAAGAAACACACACTTACTACTTTTTAGTGCGACGTTTCGGAATCTTCACCATAATTGCCATTTTTGTTCGAAATATGTTAACTTATAAAAAAAAAATATATATATATATATATATATACTAACATAACAAAACTATCCAAATATGGAAAACAAGAAAGTTCAATGCTTGTTTTTAATTTGCATATTAAAATATTGAAAACGGTGTCTTTTTGCATATAGGTTGTACGTTTTCCCATTTTATAATTCGAACTACACATTTAAAAAATGTTTTAATTAATTTAAAATTTAAACTTAATTTTTAAAAAAACCGAAAAATTTTTCAGCTAATCTTGTTTTAATCTTAATTGGAAATCAAAAGATCTACCTGTGTTACTTCTCGTTCGAAATGTCCTCAATAGGAAAACCCCCAAGGGCCTGTATTTAAAGATTTCCAGTACGAAAATCGGTAACCATTTGACTCGGTGTGAGGTGAAAGCCTTCTGTTCACAGTTCACAACTCTATTACTTCACTCAGACTTGGTTGAGAAATTAATAAACGGTTGATACGCTCAATTGGAGGCCAAGGATGGATTTGAAATCACGTCATTTGTTTTCCACTAGGTGCATTGACATATATTTGTTATACGCGGTGTACTTTTAATGTTAAACTTCGAGGACATCACTGGGTATGAAGTATCAGAAGGGAAATATTTTGGAAAAGTTTGATTAAATGAAAACCGCCTTCAATCAGAAATGGATCTTCTCAACGCCACCTTCGTTATAATGCTACTTTGTATTTTTAAAAAAGTTAATAAAAACAATTAGATAAATAACTTGGTAAAAAGCTAAAACATTCGTCATGTTTGTGTGTTTCATGGTAACCTGTTGTTCCATAATTTGTTGAAGTCGTGAGGAGCGGTCAAGAATGAGTTAATTAAGAAAAACACCTTTTTAGGTTTTTTTTTATCGACGTTCCGACCTTCATTCGGGTCATCTTCAGGGCATAAAGTGTGGTGCTAATCTTGTCGTATCGGTTTTGTGTGAAAGTGTTGTGTTTCAACTTGCTTCATTCGCAACATTTTCACATGTTGAAAACAAAACACCACACTTTATGCCCTGAAGATGACTCGAATAAAGGCCGAAACGACAGAAAAAATTTTTAAAAAATGTTTTTCTAAACTTCCTCATTCTTTACCGCTCCTCACGACGTCAAAAAATTCATTATGTTGATCTATATTTTTAAAAATGCAAAAGTTGCACACTCATATGGAATTAATGAGGAGTACAGTTTGCTCATTTATTTTAAACATAATACTTGCTCTCCCTACTGTTAGATGGTGATGATGATGATGAATGATCACGCAAGGTAACAGACTATACAAATTAAGAGTTGTCGTCAAGCTTTTGAACATTTTCCCCGTACTAGTATAACGGAGATGGAAATTCCAGGCACCAACCCTGGTTAACAATTTTAGGGCCATCCATAAATAAGCACATATCCAAAGGATATGTACAAGAGACGAAAGGGATAGGAGAGGATTTGACATAAACATTACAAAAGTCAACGGAGAAATTCATAGGTTTGGAGAGTAAGGAACTTATGCGACCTCGGGACACAATTCTACCGAAATTCCCCTTGATAAATTGGCAGATCAAATAAATCATTATAGAATAAAAAAAATAGTTCTTTTTTCATAGAATTAGAAGGAGCTGACAATATTTCGTGTAGATCCATCGAAACGGCAAAGTCGCAAAGAAAGGTAAGGTACAACCTGCGCATATCTGTTAGTAATGCTAGGAAGCTGGATAATAAGCGCAGAACTTGGTCATCAGGCTATACTAACTGCACTTAGCCAAAGATGGCCTCCAAGGAGAGGTACTATCGCCACTTCTAAGGGTGCTAAATAAACTAATCACAGAAAATGACGAGGGAAATAAAATATACCATTCTCCAAAGAAAATAGTTAATATTTTCGGTTAAGGTTCAAAGGAGTCGATCTATTTATGACCTTGCCTACAGCGACCAACATAGACACACACACACACACACACACACGAGAGTGAATCTGTTCTATTGTTTCTTCTTATTATTGGCCTTTCAACCTGAATGTACGAAAACAAAATATACAGAGCTGGATAACGTGTAAACCACAGGTGGTCACCTCAATGTCATGGTCATTGTTGAAAATATATCTTTCATAACATTTTCCCTTGGTTAACTTCAAGTACTTGTAGGAAATAATGTAAAAACCGTTATTATTTGTAAAGAAATACTTGTGAACTTTTATGCCTGCAGGCTGAAAGTTACCGCGAATTAATCGGTATGCGTACTTTTATGGCTGCAGGCAATAAGTTACCGCGTGTTAAACGGTATAAAAGAAAATTAAAGTCAATTGAGAAAAACGTATTTAGCATTGGATCAACCGTGTAATAACACAATTTCACAAAGGGACAAAAATCATGTGTTGATTATGAAAGAAAACAACTCTTCGTCTTATCCCAGCTGAAATTTTCATAGATTTCACAAAACACCATCACGAAAACTACACAAATTTTCATATTCTTCAGACATCGAAATCACAAATACTAAATACCGACATGGCCCACAACGGACAGACAAATCTACCTCACGTCATGAGGGTGACAGACATGGTAAGTGAACATTTTAAATGTCCATGGATCATAAAAGTTAAAGTAATAAAGACGTGAAAGAACCAACTCTGGCATATTCGGCCTGGCTGATGGACCCACGATACCCAAGATCGTGCGTCGTCCTCGAGTCCTCCCACATAATATGTCCATATTCGTTAAGATGACGGGCAAATTTAACGCACTATTTACTTTAAATTAAATCCAATATCTTTCTATATTAGTTACAAATAATTAAGAGCTATTGTAGTCAAAATAAATAATACTTCGTTTACTTTTGTACTGATTAATCCCCCATCCCAGCTCAAAAAGTAGTATTATGCCCTTCCATTCTGCTATACCTAAAGATGGCGTTCATATTTATTTATGTTATATTAATTACAGCTTGATAACCAGAGCTTGCCTTTAATCTGAATCTACAAGAAATTCAAAATAAATCCTTTAAAATGATTGTCGCATTACCCAAAGTACCTGTCAGTGCTAAAATTGTTCTTGTTATGTTCATCTGTACAATTCACTTGTCCGACCTATTCTTGAGTATGCCTCAGTCGGCTAGAATCTGCCCAACTATACCGATAAACAAAAAAAAACAACTTTTACATACCATTCAAAATAAATTCCTACATAAATTTTCCCAATAGAATGCCACAATAATAATAATCCTTTGGTGTTTCCATTTATTCTTCAACATTCGCGTACTTCGCCGCAGAACAAATTATTTTGAGATTACTTTTGTTTTCTAATTAATTAATAATTGTATACATTAACCAGAATCCTTAATAAAGACCTATTTCACTTACATTCTTGCCACTTCAAAACTGAGAAAATATTTTTTATTGACTATAAAGGAAAAACTTTTTCACTACGCTTCCTGACAGAATGCATGATGATAGAATGTGTACACTATAACAATTAAACATCAGTTCGTCAAAGCATAACAATTTCTAGAAAAATAAGCCTAAAAATAACTTAATAAATTCATTAGTTTTCATGGTCCACTTGACCAATTAATTGAAACCTAAAAATAACTATGATGCATTGCAATGCATGATGATAGAATGCAACAGTATACACAATACTATGGATTTTTTTAATACATTTGTTCCTCAGTAAAACGTTTGTTAATCAAAGCATAATAATTTTTAACCAAAAACAAGGCCAAGGAAAAACACCAAAGGTTCAATTAATATATACTATTTTATTGTTGTTTATTTAGATTCATTTGAACTTTTCTGCGCCAAACAGTGCAAGCTTCCATTGTGATTAAATATTCACTTTTTCCAGCTTGAAAAAATGTGCCCTGATATATGGAGGGCAAGGGTTTGGGAATTTGACCATCGACTTCCAGAAGCTGTCAGACCTGTGCACTACGATTTACATCTCGACCCAAGAATGGAACTGGCTTTTTTCAATGGGAAAGTCACCATAGAGTAAGCACAAATGGACCAGAAGCACAAACATTGCCTAATTAACGAATGTAAAGTTTAATTTCCAGAAATGTTCAATTCCAGTATTGATGTATTTGAAAACAGAAATTATCTCTTCCTACATATGAAAGGGCTGAATATGCTGAGCAGCCAGCTCTTCACTGCAAATGGTGTCTCTATTCCCATTCTTGATGCGTTTCCTTTCAAGAAGAATGAGTATTGGGTGATACTGACTGAAGAAACATTGCCACCAGGAGCTTATATTCTCAGATTTGATTTCAACGGAGATCTTTCAGGTTCCGTCGTTGGGATGTTTCAGCAAAGATTGAAGAGTTCTCTTCAACCACAAAATGATGAAAGTGAAAAGTAAGACATCAGAAATTGTTTATTTATTTAAATAACTTGACAAATGCTGCTTTTTGCAGTTTGATTGTATTTACTCATATGGAGCCACAATATGCCAGAAGAGTCTTTCCATGTTTTGATGAACCATCATTCAAAGCAACTTTTTCTGTCCGCCTTGTAAAGCCCGATGGATACACTGCTTTATCAAACATGCCTCAACTGGTGATCTATTTGTGTGATATCTTTGAAAGGAAATATAATTTTTAAATTTTTACAGTGTGAAGTGGAGTCTTGCCCTCGTTCTGGAAATAGCACTGTCACTTTTGACAAAACACCCCCAATGTCCACATACTTGTTAGCGTTCGTTATTACTAACTTCAAACCCACCCCTGTTCTGGCCTCTTGTGGTGGAGTACCTATTAGGGTATTTGCAAAAGTACCCACACACCCGGATGTGATAAACACACAAAAATTAGCCCTAGACGCAATGGACTGGATGGAAAACTATTTTAAAATTAGCTTTCCTCTCCCTAAGCTAGGTAACAGTTGGGAAAATTCTGAAAGGAATCCCAGTACAATTGAATTTCATTTCAGATATTTTGGCAGTGCCAGATTTTGCATCTGGGGCAATGGAAAACTGGGGCATGATAATCATCAGGGAAATGAAAATGAGCAGAGACGCAGATGTTATTGACTGGGAAACTATCAATTATACAATGGGCCATGAACTGGCCAATCAGTGGTTTGGGAATCTTGGTATTTTTGATTAGAAAGTTTAAAAATAAAAGAGACTAATATAACCAATTAAATAATAGCAACTATTGTTTGGTGGGATGACATCTGGCTAAAAGAAGGTATGGCAATGTTCTTGTCAAACTTGATGTTAGATGATATATTTCCTGAAATGCAAGGGGTAAATTGTTCACAGAACAAAATTGAAAGCAATTGTTTTAATCCTTTAATTTTTCCTTTAGATACCAAATTTTGTTGAAGCACAACTTCATCGTGGTCTTGTAAGTGATGCAACACTATGTACCCGACAGCTCTTACAGCAAGTTATTTATCCATGTGACATTGCTGATGTCTTTGATGCAATAACATACACAAAAGTCAGTTCAATAAAATATTTCCTGTAAAATCTATATTAATGGTCATGCATCAGGCAGCCGCAATCTTGAGAATGTTCGAAAGTACCAATCCAGACAAATTTAGGAAAGGAGTGCAAAACTTCATTCACATGTTTAAATATTCAAACGGGACGAGCCAGGACCTCTGGCGCCTCATAGATGATTCTGTACATGCTGAAGATTGGGTCCATGCGTTCAACACTTGGGTCGGACAACCAGGATATCCCTTGATTTTAGCTGCAAGAGGAACCTGCACACTTGCAGTGCAGCAAATAAGATGCCTTAATGATATTGCACTCCGTTTTGACACACAGGACTCACCTTATCAGTGAGACAAAATATCCTAAAAGTGCCATTCTCTGTGATTAATAATGTATATTTTAGATTCCGGTGGGATGTTCCAATCCAGTATGTAACTTCTTTGAATCCTTGTGAACCCGAACTGTTATGGCTTTCAAGCGATGAAAAAGAGGGTTTGGTTTTATTTATTTCATGTGTTAAAATAACACTAGTTTTTATTTAATTTTTGACTATTTTTACACTATGCAGCAAGAGCTGATCTTCCAAGTGGTGTTTGTTGGTTCAAAATGAACATAAGACAGCATGGCTTCTACAGAGTTACATATCACCAGCAAGAATGGATGAACTTAAGAGAAGTTTTGCTGAACACCCCTGAGGTAAAATTTTGGATCAAATTTTATATTCAAGCTTAAGATTACACATTTTACATTAACACAGGTGTTGACCCCCGAGGACAGAGCCAACTTACTAGATGATTCATTTTTTTTGGCACATGCAGGATTCGTCTGTTATGGTATCCCACTTCAGTTAGCAACTTATCTGAGATACGGTAAGGAAGACCACTGGCTACCATGGGCTACTTTTTCTAAACATTTGTCCCTTATGAGAAATGCTCTCAGCAATGATGAAAAGGACGTAGAGACACTTTTTGTATGACATGTACTTTTATCCTACCATAACTATGAAATCCTAATTAATTATTTAAAGGAGTACGCCCGAAGTATCGTTGATCGACAATTAACCGATGAGCTATGGTTTATTGAACCGACTGAACCAATCAAAGACAGGTAATTTACGATTGTTGTGCCCCCTCCCTCCTTATAAGTATTAGTAATTTACCATATTGTAAAAAGTATTAGGATCTGTTCAGAAATATTAATTAGTGTATTTTTTAGGAAGTATAAGTTGGCCTTGTTGAAAATCGGTTGTAAACTACGAATTCCACACATGATCGAACAGGTGGGCAACTTGTTCCAAACATGGTCCTACAACCCCCATAGTAAAGACCATGTAGACATAAGACGAGTCATTGTAAAACACGGTAAAACATTCAACTTGAACTTCAAGTACAATCATTTGTAAACATGTTTAATTTCAGGCATTACAAACAGAGATGCCTGGCTAATGGTCTTTGAATTATATTTAACTGAAAGAGACACTATTGAAAAGTGCCTTTACCTGGAGTCACTAGCATCGATTAAAGACCCAGAGTTGTGCCAAAAGTGAGATGTTTTTATATCAGCTTATAAAGAGAAATTAATTTCGTTCTTTAAAACAGGTTACTAGACCACATGTTGACTGAAAATAAACCCGACGACCAGGAATTATTTCTGGTACTTTTTACAATGGCAAATAATCCAATTGGTAACAAGGAAGTTTGGACATTTATTAAGTGAGTTAAAACATTCACACCCAAAACACAATCTCCCCCAAATCACAGTCATTTTCATATTCTTTTTTTAATGATGTCATATTCTTCACATAACCGCTTAGATGGGGAGAGAGTGGTTTAGAGTAAAGAAGGTGAAATATCATTTAAACTGTTTATATTCTTTTAAAAAGAATAAAATGAAGTAAAGCCTAGTGCTGACTTCAATTCCGGTGACCCTAGTCATCGTAGAGAGAAATTAAGCAGGCTTTTCAGGAATTGCATGAGAAAACAGACCGGTTGGGGTTACAAATTAATAAAAGAAAATGGAGTATGCAATGACCTCCCATATGTAGACCCAAAAAAATAGAATGGAGAGAAGAATATAAGAAAATTTTAATTATTTAGGAAAAGCAATCACAGCCAAGAATAAACTTTCACAGATTGGTGCAAGGTTCAATGCGGGTTGAGCTTACATTTACTTTTTAAAAACAAGACTAAATACAAAGTACTTTATTTGGTTTGTAAGTCAATACTATAATATAGTTCTATATGCCTCAGAAGCATAAAGTCAGCAGGGCAGGATAGAAAAGACGTTTAAAAAAAAATTATGTAGAAGGCATCTTAGAGGGAAGACTCTGGATCAAGGTGTGGTGTTGAAGAAGAAGGTGAATTCAGTCATTATTGCCAAGCTTTCCATCTATTTTGAAGTCAACTTATCCCTGGTAGTGTTGGAACTGAGTCCGTCTTCAAGGAAATTTGAAATAATTTCACCAATAAAAAAAATATGTCAAACTTTAGAAATAATTAAGATTGTTTTGCCCTTGAAGATGGCCTTAAAATAGGTGAAGCTTGGCAGTAACAACTGAATTTGCTTTCTTCTTCAACGCCATACCTCCATCGAAAGTGTTCATGAGTGAAAAGATGGTCAATATTTCTAATATTGCAAATCAAAGAGGAACCTTGAAAGTTATGAGTCAGGAAGGTGGATAATGATAGCCAATAGTAGAGTAGAGTGGCAGTATATTTTCAGGGAAACCATGGGTCATCATGTCTCATAAAACTAAGAACAGAATAGAATCTAGTGAAATTCGTTTCTCTTTTTTTATAAAATAACATTTCACCATTTAACCAGGGAGCGCACCATCCTGGACAAAGATGGCTCACCAACCAAACAAAGGAGAAGGCATCGGACTCCTTTTTTTATGTTTTTTAATTCAGGTATCACATGCAGATGGAGATTAAAAATAAAAAATTACAAAAGTCATACATGAAAAACATCCGAATCTCCTAGAGCTGAAGGCTAAAATTGTCCAAGGAACACAGGACACCATTTAGACATCAGCCTTAATAATAAAGAACCACCTACCAATCTCTAACTACCACAACGACAGACTTTGCAGTTAAATATTATAATTGTCATTTTTTCCAGATCTAACTGGGATGCTCTTCTGGATAAGTACTACCTCAGTGATACATGTTTAGGGCTCGTTCTTCCACACATAGCACAGTTTTTCAACACTGAAGAACAGCTAAATGATGTAATGCTGTCATATTACCACATTATGAAATTTTCATTGAAATCTGTTTTAGATGAAAGAGTTCTTGAAGGGGAAGCAAATTACCAGTGCTATCTGTTCTCTGGACCAAATACAACACAATCTAAACTGGAACACGAAATACAGGAAAATCCTTCTGGGTTGGCTGAATCTTTTATTGGAAGGAAAAGTCTGTTGATGTGTTGTTATTGAAAATAAACGCAAAATGTTACACAAATTTTCTTTCTTTTGTAAGATTAAAGGTGTCAAGGACTAATTATATTGTTAATTTTGGCATTTATTGTCATAAATTCTACATTAATACAATGCAAAACAATCAAAGTTCCTGAAAAGCACAGACATCGTCCCCAGTTGCTAAAATGGTAATGGAATTAAATGGTTGGGAAAGAATAAAAAAATTTTAAATTATGTAACTTACTGGTTAGAATTTGGTGAATCCAAGGGACAAAATAACTGACATCAACATTAACAGACGGTGTATCACAAGAATACCACCCAAAAGATATTAATCCAACAAGAAAGTATCTTTTTGTTTTGGGATCATCCCACAGAATTGGCCCTCCTGAATCACCCTGGAAATAACACACAAAAATCTACATGTTTTCAGCCCTGTTGGTAGAATAAATTTTTTAAACGAATTTTTCTTTGTTTAAACACACCTGGATCACTCCCATCAAACAAACGTTTTAAACTTAAGATTTTAATTTGAAGTTGAAATGGGCCTTTTAATGGAAAAAGTTGAAAACAATGATTCGCAAATTTTCTGTTGGGGTGTCCATTTTTAACAAAAAAATTAAATAAATGAACAGTCTATCGATAATTAAATAAGAGAATATTTATATTTTATAGTAAATATACCATAATTTTCCAACTTAAGGATATTAAAGGGGAAAAGAAACTGGATTGGTTGGATGTACACTTTTTTTTTTTCATCGCAGTACTTATTTTAATACGTTATCACCTACCTTACACTGACTTGTAGCTGGCTGGTAGGTGCATAGGTGATGTTCCCTTATTTTGACCAAATGTTCATACTGGGCAAACGTGCTGTTGCAGAGGTCCAGATCTACCCCTTCAAGTTTTGTCTTTTTTAGGATTCGTGAACCCATGCCATAGGCTTCAACCATGCCCCAGCCTACATAAAAATATATTTGAGATATCTGCAAATGAATTTATATTAAGTTTGATAACCTGTGTGGTCAAGGGTTTTTCCAACGGCGTTGAACTTTTTGAAAGGGAGGCAAGCAGGGCCAACATTATGTGAAAACTCTATCGACTTCATGACCAAAATTGCAACGTCGTAAGAAAGAGGCCAGACATAATTTGGGTGTGCTATTATTTTCTTTGGGGATATTACATTGCTTGGTTTTACTTGAAAAACATTACATATTCACATTTCTAATGGGCTTAGATTATAAATTTTAAAATTATAAAATACCTTCATCGAGATTGTGAATTCCAAAAACGACACCGAAAGAACTTACGGGAAGTTTCTTGTAACGGGCATGGACGCAATGCCCTGCAGTCAATACATGACGATTTGAGATGATAGTGCCACCACAAAACTGCCTGTTTTCTGGTTTTGACATAAGTGCAGCCATCATTGGCCATTCGCCATTATCAGAATTTTCACCTCCTATGATTTTCCCCTTTGGAAAATGGTAATATTATTAAGTTAATGGTTAAAAGTACAATTAATGGAACTTACAAAATTTCTCCAACCGCAATTACAGTTGGATTCAAATCCAGTGCATTTGGCACAAAAGAAATAAAGTAGTATTAAAAAAGTAATTTTCAACATTATTGCTATTGAAAGAGGCATTTCTAAATCAAGCATCTTCTTTTATATACAAGATTTCTTACGAAACTGATTAATTCATAGGAGCCTATATCAAGTATTACCCAAGAATCAGGATTAGAATAAAAATGCGAAAGCAGTTGTGCGTATGTTTTAATGTCTTGGTTTCTGGATCAGTAGAATTTTTCATATGCTCTAAATCAGAATATGGCACAGATAATTTTTTTTAGTGCTATTGTCAATGTATAGTGCCTATAAGTGTCACAGTTGTATAAGGGATACAGTTCTATTAACTATTTCCTCAATTTTCCTCTAGATAATGTATTTACTAAAATATGCCATACCAGGCTAATACATGGGCATCTAATCTGTTAATAAATGTGCCTCTTATGCAGTGCTGAAATAACAGTAAAACAGTTACCGTTAGAGTGTGAACAATTGGCATTGCACAAAACAAGGTGTGGCTATGTTCATGAAGCTCAAAGGCATTTTAAGACACAACAGTGATGGACAGTAAAAAAAATTTATTGGATACCTGAAGCATACAAATGCATATGACCACCTTTATGGCTTTCCACATATGGCTTTCCCTTCTGAAATGAAAGTATTTATTAGAGTGAGTGGTTGAGTTTGTGGATGTGTAATATAGAATACCCTCGAACTCAGCAATAAGGCTAGTTTTTTCAGGGTAATTGTATTAAAAGTGAAATGGGGAGGCACTGGCATAATATCAAATAACACAGTACATACTGCATGAATGTATGTAGTAGAGTGAATGTATGGGTGACAGAATATACAGTACTTCACAGACCCACCAACCTAGGTTACCTTTATAAATATAGTTTTATAGTTATTGTAGCGTAAAACTTTATACCTGGTATTAGGTGTGCCTCCCAAAATTTTAATTTACAGCTTGAAAGTTTCTAGTAAGGTGACTGTATTTGTTGACTGAATTATGATGAGTCGTCAGTGGAATATTCAATACACTGAGATCTGCCAAACTCAGGACTAATTAAGAATGATAATAGAGCCCTAGAAGTTACCACAGAAGTCATCCGGAGAGTTAAACAAAAAACGTGAGGTTGAGAAAATGTGACTTAGCAGGTCTAAAATCACTTAAATTCATAATACATAATTAATTACTGAAAATATACATGGTGCAAAAGAAGACTAATTGTCATGTAGTTGGGTTTTACAATGTGCAGAAGCACACCAATAGTCCAAATATCTGTTATTTTACAAAAAAAAAAAAAAAAAAAAAAAAGTTACAAGGTTTTCTTAAAACTTAATTACAAGAACCACTGATCAATATATTCAACAAAAATAAATAAAACTGTAAAACTTTTTAAATTTAATTTATTTCTGTGTTCTTCAGTGGCTTCGTTCGCCAGAGAAGTGAATAAATGGCAAGGCAAATAATTATTACAACTAATATAGTCAGGAAGGTGGTAACGAACGACGTATCGACAGATTCCATTTGAACCTGCCGACCCTGCCTGACCGAGTTAACATTATCAATGTAAGAAGCCCAGTTCCCGGGTGGAATGTTGCCCTGCTTTTCCCATTCGGAAAGAATCGACTTTGCATCCTCAGGGCCAATTGCAAGAGCAAGCTGTGCCCAGGCTCTGCCAAGCTTCCAAGTGAGTGCTTCGTGATAAGCACTTCTCTCCAAGATAGGAAGTCTTCTTGACAGTGAGAGGCACCACCTAAAATCAATGTTTATGAATTTGGTAAAAAATATTTAATCAATACTTACTTATATAAAATAAAACTGTGGCTTGGATTGTTCAAATCGAAATCAATAAGGCTGCATGAATGAAGTTTTGGAACAACAACCATCTCTTGAGTGTAAAACTAATTCAAAACCTGCTTTATAAGAAAATAGCTTGATCTATTGACAGATGATAATTTATATAATCATTAACTTTAATTAATATTTCTTATACTCTAAAGTCACATTTTCTAAAAAATCTTATGGTAAATAATGTATGTATCTTAAGTAATGAAAGTATGCTGATAAAAGATTTTAAATACTAAAACAAAATCTTTCTTTTCTGTTTTGTTTCTTTTATTTTTTATATTGATTTTGTTCGGGATATGATTCTTGATCCTAGGAGTCTCAAAGAGAAACCTGTGTCTAACTACCGCCATGTATCGTGGACTATAATGTTAGACTTTCGTCCCAAAGGGTTGTCACACCTCGATTTGCTGATGCTAGGATCAGGGAGTTCACCGCCCACATTATGTGGCTGGGTCCCTAGTATTCCCTTTAAGCAAGTTGCCCAGGAGATCGTCGCTTCCCATCCAATTGGGTTAGTCTCTAATGGGGGCTTGGACAACTAGGTCATTTCAGCCTCAACTATAATCTAGCCTAATACTAATTAAATTTGATAAGTCAGTCGTACAAATAGATACATTCATGCATTGCACTCATTCTGATTAGTCAGCGGAGTACTCAATATTTCTGCTTCAACCACAAGGTATTAATAATCTAATCTAAATTAGAGTTACATATTCGTAAATATTCTGCCATCTATCCTAAACAGAGACTCTGAGAGAGTGATGGCGTGATGCTATTTATCACCTGGCCTCCCCACTCACACTAATAAATACATTCACTCAATTACTAAATGCAAAGAACATAACTATAACCTACACACAGAAGAAAACCCCGACAACCAACAAAAAGTGGAACAAGGGAACCAAAAACTCACTACCTTGGCCAAGAACCATTCTTGAATTTTGGTAGCATACCTAGATGCTCTTCGTAAGGAGCCAATGCCTGACAAGCTTCTATTATGTGGAACACTGAAGAGAAACTTTCTCTGCATAAGGGACATCTGCATGGGTCACAGGTAGGTGTCAGTCGGTTGCCCAGCTAAAGTTCCATCATAATTGCCAATCCAACTCTCCCTAAGACCTCACCAAAGCGAATCCAAAGGGGTCATATCTGTGAGCGAAGCATGTTGTAGACAACTCTGAATGACCATTCAACAATGATCCTAGAGATAGATACCTTACCTTGGCCGAGAACCCAGATGTGCAACTAAGGGCAAGTTGCTCTCTCTGGGGTTTGGGAAGCAAAACATCCCCCCAGGTCGCAGCACAATTGACCAAGAAACTGGTACTGAATGCTTCCAAGATCACCGTTAAACCCTGATAACAGAGCCTATCAAGCTTTCTCAAGAGCATTTTTTGGTTCAGTAATAGACCATAAATCCATAGAAACCTTCAACAAAGCAGCAACTCCAATATTTTGAATTGGGTCTCTGTCACCTAACATGACTAATAAATCTCAACGATGCAAGGATTTTCCTGCTCCTGACTGACTGCCATCTCAATTTCTCGTCAAATATGATAACAAGGAATCACACCCTCTCAACATACGGCACAGGTGTGCTCCTAAGATGCAGTTGTGAAAACTCACCTAGTCTCCCCCCTTCTCAATCAGGAAAAGTCACAAACCATGTTTGATGCGTTAAGGGTAAATCGGATTTCTTTGGCTCTCACAGTCACAATCACTGACCTCTGCCATATCGTTTATCGGAATGGTAGATTGACAGAGCTTCCTCCTCATCTGCAGGGAATGCCAACACCATTGTTTTTAGCATTACCATAATTGAACCTGAAGGATGCCAGTCAACTGAATGTGATCTCTGGAGAGCCCAGTTCCCAGCTTGACTTAGTAGTAGGAAACCCTGGAGAAACCATGCAATCGAAAATGTGATATTTCCGCAGTATCACAGTATAAAAGTTGCATTTCTATTGCCCTTCACCTCACCTGTCTTGATGATTTGCTGTTTCTCTATTTTACAAAAGCCAGACTTCTTTATAGAGTTTTATACCTTTTTATTGTAAATAGATGTTTTAGTAGGTTTTTATTACGAAAAATGAAATTTAAATACAAAAATTGTGTAAAACATGGAAGTAATCATTTATTATAATAATTTTAAAATTAAAACGCTCTGTACAATAGTCTTAAGGAAAAAAATTGTGTCATTATAAAATAATGGCTCTGACTAGCACAATAATTTTATCACGACTCCTGTGAGACAAAGGGATTTGGGATGCTTTCCATCCCATCAACAGGGCAGATCAGGACTACAGAAGTCCCCCTGCACACAACAAGTCCAAGCATCCTTGTATCTTCAGTGAGTTTGTATGCATCATCAGGATCTAAAAAAACACAAATTATCGTTTTATTATAGAATACAAATTGAAATTATTAATTATTATATTATTAAATTATTAATAATATAAATTAATTTTAATTTTGGATTCTCAGAATAAATACTAGACTATTCTATCTATTTATAAAATTGTATTTTACCTCTCAAATATTCCGTTGTGTTGTCCAGCACAAGGTTGAGGAGTGGATCATAGCCCTTAAGAATGCCAGCTGCCTCTCTTCCTCCAGAGAACTTGACCCTGATCTGCTTGTCCAGATATTTTGACAAGTCTAAGATGCTCTCCTTCCTCCTCCTGTCCTTCTGGTCACCCTGACCTTGATTCTTTAAACATTAAGAATTAATTAATCTTTTTAGTTGAGATAAAAAAATCAATGGCATGAGCAGGATTCGAACCCATGATCTTCGGCTAGAAACACTGTTGCTCTACCACTTGGGCTATCGTGACCTTGATCCACTCGGACATCAACTTCCTATCTCAACCCCCACCTTTTGGGTTTTCCCTCCTTTTTGCCATTTTTCAAATGTTGTGTAATCGGTTTGGATTCTCAGCGACAAGTCAAATGGCCACAGAGAGCTTTAGTGAAGTATACTTCATTTCAATTCATTAAATTCTCTAATTTTGTGGTCCGCTTGACTAATTCAAATATTACAATTAATTAAGGTTTTTCGTTGAGAAAGGAAGTTGATTCCGAATGGATCGAGGTCACGATAGCTCAAGTGGTAGAGCAGCGGGGTATCAAGTTCGAATCCCGCTCATGCCAGCGACTTTTTTTATCTCAACTAAAAACCTTAATTAATTATAATATATTAATTGGTCAAGCGGACCAAAAAATTAGTGAAGATCTTTAAAAATTTATATAAAATTATGACTCAATGATTTAAAACTCTTTCTCCCAATATTGTGATTGATACATAGTTGAAAATAAATGGGCCAGAATAAATTATCAATACACTGATTTATGCACTGTACAAAATGATCTTGCCTTCAAACCAATGAGGCTTCTAATACAAAAGAAAATTAGAGTATTTTACATAAAACATAAATATTCTTGATAATGAATGCTTGAAGCATTTTATAAGTGGTTTTAAAGTCAGAAAGCAGACCTGGAAGAACTTGCTGATGTTTAGGACAAATACACATAGTCAAAGTCAGCCCAGGCAGGTATAAAACATATGTAGGACAATTTCTAATCAAAATGTACTTTTGCAAAGATACAAGAGTTGTCAGGTTAATTGTTATAGACTACATTAGCAACAATCTTTGAATGATGGAGATGGCACTACATGTTCCTCAATTAAGTCTTGTAAGTACTCTTGTCAATTTTCCTCTCCCAACAACCAATTCGGTGTGGATATCCAAGGAAATGCCAAACCAGAACATCAATAAACCACTGTGGAATACCATCTGAGGAACCATGCAACATGGGATATACCTTTCTCCTAAGGGTCTCCATAAGAAAATATGCCCATCTGAATATTTGAAACCAACTCTCACAAACTGTAACAAGAACTCAGCCCCAATCTTACGATGTTCAATTCATATGTTCCCAAGTGAGTTGAAGCCTCCATTTTCTGAACAGTTGTAAGAAGAGTTGGGTGCTGGGCCCCGAGGATAATTACATTGAGCATTTTTTCTTATGGTTCAGGGGAAAATTGAAACATTTGGACTTGCCCTATTGATTTCTTATCTAATTTCCTGTAATGCTATGCTGTACCTTTATCCTGAGCGTCCATGGTTATTGATCAACCTCCTAAGCCTTACCAGCAGCTCCTTAGTGTAAAATCTTGCTTGCAGCTTTTCCTCTCTTAGTTGCAAAAACCTTTGTGTGCATAGACCTGCGCACAAGCTTACAATGTGTTCCGCCATCTCCTCCTCTTCCTGGCAGTATTTGCACAATCTGTACTACTATCCAGTGCACGTGCCTTTTTAAGTACCCCGTAGACCTGGTCAATCCTGTCCTGGCCTTCTAGTGTGAAGTCCTGTTTCTTTGAAGCTGCATACCCACAATGGTTATGAACCAGGCTCGTCTTTAGTGTATGTTTTTGCGTTCACAATTATTCAAGTGCGTTCTGCGTTCCAATTGGCTGTCTGTTTCTTGGTGTACTTAAAGGGAAATGTACAAGAGATGATTTGTATATGGCAGTGAGGAACTTTTTAGTGCATAACCCTCTAGGACCTAACATTAGATTGTGCAATCTCCAAAACCATGGAATGGCCAGAAGAAAATCTTGTTCTTATCGAACTCTACCAAAATGCGCATAAAGAAAACAAGAAAGTCATGGTTAGCTCTCTTTGATGGGGCTTTCTATAATCTTCATCCAAATGATAGATGAATATATATATATATATGCTGCACTACCCACTATCTCAGATGACATGTTAATCCTTCCACATTCGGGTAAAAATTGCGGATTTTTTGCAGAGTGACCTTGTTTTCAGCCTCGTCTCCACTTGAAGTGGTTACCAGATCACAGAGCGCTAGTGGTTCGCGAGCATAATTGGATGCAGCTGAATTGACCCTTCTTATAGTAATTTTTTCAGTCTCCTATCTTTGTATAGATATCCTTCTTCTAGTAATGTCATGACCCTGACACTGTCATAACTCAAATGCCTGACTGAAATCAACAAAGGAAAAAAGAAGCGATATTTAGGGACAACAGAATGGAAGGGCATAATGCTAATTTTTCGAACAAATGATATTAATTATTGCAGAGGCACTCAATGCATTATTTACTGGTTACTTTGACTACAACAGCTCCTAATTGCCTGTAACTATTGTAAAAAGAAAATGGATTTAATTTTAAATTAAATAAATTCTACGGTGTGTTAAATTTGTCCATCAGTCTAAAGTTAAAGAAATATTAAATAATTTAGTACAGTTAGGGACCGATAAAGTCCGATACCTGTTGATTTGACATTCTTGGCTAAAGAGGACGAGAAACGCCGGACGAAATCGGAGGCGTTTTGAAAGTGTAACCTTCCCGCTGGTTAACGCGTGTTTCAAAGGAGACCAGATTCAACCTTGTCGACGGCTTAGGCGCAAATTGCCTGGTTCAGCATTTAATCCGTTCAAGATTAAATTTAGCCCACTTTTAAACGTAGAAAAGCAATCCGGGCAAAATTGAAAATAGACCTGTCTTATTATTTTTTAAATTAAATTAAACAAAATTTTAACTTTACCGAGGTTATTCTTTCCCTCCAACACTGTTTCAATAATGAGGTTTTGTTATTCTCCGGATTTCGTTTAGAGCTGCTTTTCCTGTGCTTGCAACCGGAAATAAAAGCAGGCTATGTCAATGGTGAGCTTAGATTGTTTTCAAAATTAAAAATTGTTTTAATTAGCTTAACATTACAAGCAATACATCATTGTGTGCAAAAACAAGCATTATAATTATTAAATTGATCCAACTCTACTTCAACACCTACAGTTGCAAACAACAGTTGATTTATTTTATTCACCTATCAATCATTAAATATGTTCAATTAATTACTTCACAATAGAGTGTACCATTGTTTCCAGAAGTGCAATTTGAGCTATGGCCTATCTTAATAGTTACAAAAATTTTGAATATAAGTGGCCTGGTTGTGGGCATTTATCACATCAAAGTGCATAAAATCTGGATATATTTGTATCTTTACCTGACAACTTGGTTGCAAAGTTGATGGTGGTTGTTCGTCTGCGAGTCGGTGAACACATGTTAAATTGATGATAATTCCACTTGATTGTTAAATTGATTACTTGATCATTCCAGTAGTCCAATAGGGCAGGCGACCAGGACTCGAGGTGTTAAAAGCCTGGGTAGGCCCGAACCCCATCCCTAAAAGGTCCGGGATCTTGTCGGCTCACGAGTCCTGCATAAACCTATTGGACTTATTTACAAACCCCAGGATTGTGGACCATTTTATCCTGGGGAGTGTCGAATCTTTCCCTGGCATACCTATCGCATTCAGCTAGGTAGTGTCGAGCCGTTTCTTCTTTTGTTTCGCAGAAGGGATCTGGTAGGGTGCCCATTATGAAGAGGTGTCTTCTCAAGGGGCAATGGCCCGTTAGGATACCTATCAGCCTCCTAATTCCCCTCCTAGAGTTGGAGAGTAACCATTTCACTTCCTTAGGTTTGATTTCCTTCAGAAACTCCTTCGATTGCCTGCATCCAGGGGACGTATTCCATTCTTTGAGGGATTGTTTCATTCCCAGCAACTTATACTCTCTTTCGCTGTGCTTAAAGAGTGGGGTAATACTGGTTGTGGCCCGACAAACTCAGTATTTGATCCTTCCTTGGCCAGGCTGCTCGCCTCTTCATTGCCGTTGTGTCCCTTATGAGCTGGTATCCATATGAGGGTTACTCTATTCTCATACCTGGTAAGGTTGGTGGTGGTTAGTCGTCTGTGAGTTGTTTAAACCTAAAATTAGATACTACTGGCCACTTCCTTTTTGAATGTAAGTACCACATTTCCGATCATAATAAATATTTAAAAACAGTTTAGACTTAATTTCACCTACTGGTAAAAACAACGAGGAACATATAAATAACATTTATTATTTCGATTTATTAGATTAGAAAAGTGAGTTATGTTGAGCAATATTATATTATGTATATTTAGAAAAATTTAACCTTTTTTTTGTGTGTGGGTGTGCAATAAATAATAATTTTTAAAAATTAATAAAGTAAGTCCAAAGCCTTGTCAGACATTAGGGATATCAACAAAATTACTGTTCTTTGGGTACCAGGGCAGAGAGCTGATAAAATGGCCAAAGAAAGTTCAATGAAGACACCTGAGCCATTTTGCAGCAAACCAAATTGTCAAAAACAGATATCAGTTAGAAATTTTTTAAAATGTTTTTACTGATTCCATTATTTAAGGATACTTACTGTTCATTTTTATTGTGTATTGCATTTACACTTGAACTTCTCGTAAGCAGACACCTCTTGAGAATGATTTTTTTTCTGCTTATCAGAAAGTTTTACATATGAAAAAAATTACATTGTGACAAAATGAATTTGAACGAATGTACATGTTTACACGAAAACTGATTTTCTCTTCTTAAAAAAATTTTTTTCTTGCGCTCATCCAACGTTTGTCACAACTTATAATGGTGTGAAAAATTGTGTCTGCTTATTAGGAGTATACTTCTTTGTAAAGTAGATAAAAAATACATGGGGAAATAAAGTTGTCAGGTTATTACAAAAATTTTTTTGGAAGAAGTTCAACTGTAATACAATAAGTTTTTGAATAGGTTTATTTTTATGGCAGGATATCAGGAAGTTTCTGACATCTCCAGCGCAGAAAAATCAAGCGACCAAAACTTTACAATTGGGCAACAAGAAGAAAACAACAAATAGCCGTAAAAGGGCTTTGATTGAATCTGATTCGGACAATGAAGATGATAATTTCAAAACACCTAAGAAAAGCAAACAAAAAGGTAGGATTAAAAATTTTTTTTTTTTTTTAAATTAACATTGTTAATTACAGAGTCTCCAAAGTCAAACAAGAAAAATAAAGATGGAAAGAAATCAAAATATTTTGAGAACAGTAAAGACATCTCCCGTAATTTTTTCGGCTCGCAGCCTATCAAGCAAACTAAACCAGATGTGAAGGAAAAGAGTTCAACTAACGGAAAAAAAGAGGAGCTCTGGGAAACACTCGAAGGACTCAGTGATGATGCATTAGATGAAGTCTTAAGTGTTGAACATAAAAAGACTCCCAGCAAAGACGTTAGTTTGTTCAAATAACTGCTCAATTTTGTGTATTAATTGTACAGATTTTTAGATTTCTGATGTTAAAATTAATGAGAAACCAAAACAGCCTGCATTGTCTGAAAAGATCTCGCCACATTCTTCTCCTGCTAAAATTTCTCCAAAAAAAAAATTCCCAAAGTCAAAAATTACCGTTAAAACGCCTACCAAAGCAAATTCAAATGGAGCACAAATGCCAGACAAAACACCTACAAAACGAAATATTGAATCAGTCGAAGAAGAAAATGGGAATGTAAAAGTTAAGAAGGGACCTGATGGGAGTAGGGTTTATGATAAAAATAAGATTAACGATAAAAATGTATATTTACTCATATAATTACTATCTGTGTATAAAAAAGTGACAAAATTGTTCTTCAGGATAACAAAACAAAAGAGGTGAAAAAATCGGAAGTCAAATCTTTCAAACAATTTGTACCAGACCAGGCCAAACCACCAGTATTAGACCTTTGGGTTGACAAATATAAGCCAACCAATTTGAAAGCACTTATTGGACAACAAGGGGATAGAAGCGTTGCAAACAAACTTGTGCGCTGGCTTAAAAACTGGCATCGTAACCAATTTGGAAATGTAAAACCTCCGAGACCAAGTAATTATTCATTTGAATTTATACATTTATAAATTCAAATTATATTGTGTTTCTTTAAAGGTCCTTGGGTTAAAGACTACGATGGCGCATTTTACAAAGCAGCTCTACTATCTGGCCCTCCTGGAATTGGTAATTATCTCAATTTTGCTTTCTTTCTGAAAAAAAATTCTTAGTTCTGATGCTACAGTATTCTAATTTTTAAAAAAATTAATATAATTTTAAAACACTTTTTCTTTGGTTTGTTCAAAAGCAAATTGACAATGAAAAAGAATATTTGAAGAATTGTGTCAGTAATTTGTTGTCAAAGTTTTAAAGACTGAGGCTCTGTATACAGAAACTAAACAGCTTAGAAAATAGGATGACAAGACAAAACTTGTTCCTGGAGGTGATTTTTAAAAAATAAAAGCTTAAACATAATTCAATAAAAATGGTTTCAACTATTATATTTCACAAAAAAATAATAAAATACTTAGTGATTATTATCTGTTAACACATTCGTTATGACCACTGATTTGTATAGCTCTCCCGAGGCATGGTAAAAATTTTGATTATTTTTTTTTTATTGTAAAAAAATTCCAAAAGGTCAAATCGAAAAACGATCTTCACAACAAGCTTCGAATGAGGTTTTTTTAGGTGCATTGTTCTGGAATGACATCCATGCATGGGACGGGATTAGTGTACGATTCCAGAACAATGGCCATAATGAATGTGTTGATTGCCTTGAACGTTTGTCAAAACCGATTACCACATCTTGTTCCTAACAGGCAAAACAACAACAGCTCATTTAGTTTGCAAAGAGCTAAACTTAGATCTAGTTGAGTACAATGCTTCATGTACAAGGAGCAAGAAGATGCTTCACGACGAGATCACTGAACTATTAACCAGCAAATCGCTTTCACATTATGCTCACGGTATTATTATTATTATTATTTTTTTATTATTATTGCCACCAGTAATTTACTTTTTATAATGTGAATAGGAGGTAGTTCCACAAGTAAGACACATGTGCTAATCATGGACGAAGTCGATGGAATGGCTGGCAATGAGGACAGAGGTGGTGTGCAAGAGCTGATTTCCTTGATTAAATGTTCCAAAGTTCCTATAATATGCATGTGCAATGACAGAAACCACCCTAAAATAAGATCACTATCGAATTATTGTTTCGATTTAAGAGTGAACAGGCCTAGAATAGAACAGATTAAGGTATTTCAATCTACTAACGCTTAAATAAAAATTAATTACTTTGTAAATTTATAAATGTGAACTTATTAGGGTGCAATGCTTAGTATATGCTTCAAAGAAGGTCTTAAAATAAAGCCAAATATTTTAACCGACATTATAATGAGTACAAATCAGGATATTAGACTCGTGCTCAACAATTTATCCTTACTCGCCGCAAGAAACGATGCTAGCATGAATGTTTCTGCGAAAGACCTCAAACTCGGAGCGTGGGATGTCGTCCGAAAGGTCTTTTCTGAAGAAGACAATAAAAATATGTCAATTCACGACAAGAGCGACTTATTCTTCAATGACTACAGCATCGCACCACTCTTTGTTCAAGAGAATTACCTTCAAGTTGTACCTCACTCAAAAGAAGCGTAAACATTTTTATGAATAATTTTTAAAATCTGTTTTCTTACATGTTTCTGTCTACAGAAATTCTAAAATTGCAAAGATGAAAATGTTTGCAAAAACAGCAACTAGTTTGTGCTATGGAGATCTTATAGATAATGGCATAAGAACACACAATGCCTGGAGCCTCCTTCCAGTTCAAGTAATCTAATAATCTAATTAGATACGACTAAATGTAATAAACAAATTAATTTTAATTTTTCTCTTAGGCCATTTTTAGTTCGGTGATTCCTGGTGCGACTTTATCAGGGCACATGGGTGGGCAGATTAATTTTCCATCTTGGCTTGGAAAGAATTCAAAAAGGGGAAAGTTTGATCGTATGTATCAAGAAATCCAAGTGCACACTAGACTGAAGACTTCAGGTGCCAAAGATTCGATAATATCAGACTACAGTTACGCTCTGAAAGAAGCTGTCGTCGCACCGCTTGTAACTGAAGGAAGTGGAGGTATCGAAAAATCATTGAATGTAATGCGACAGTACATGCTTGTCAGAGAGGACTTAGATTCCCTTATTGAGTTGACAACCTGGACGGGTGGGAAGAATAAATTCGCCGATCTTGAATCAAAGGTAGAAGCTCTTTTTTTCTCAAATCGAGGCATTTTATTTCACATTAATTTTTTTGCAGGTAAAAGCCGCATTTACAAGAGCTTATAATAAATGCCCAGTGTTAACTCCTTGTTCTGTGATAAATGCAAAGAAAATGAAAGTTTCCAATGATGATGTTGTAATGGAGGGCGAAGAGGAAGAAATGGACATAGATAGTGAAGATGTCAATGATGATGACATGATTTTGGTAACTACATATTCTAAAAAAAATTTCTTTCTATATTCAGAAAATCGTATATTTCAATTTCAGATTAAAAAGAAACACAAAGACACATCACAGATTAAGGAAAAGAAACAAAAAGTGGGACCTTCAAAACCACGTGGTGGGAAAAAAGGTGGAAAGAAATAGTATTTTTGTTCAGTTCTATCATTGTTATTCTTTTTTTTTCGTTTCTATTGAAAACATTCATATAAATAATTTTTTAAATTCATAATAAATATTAGGGTTAGTAAATAAAAATTACCGATTGCAATTTCCTATTTATTTTTTAAATTCCTTTTATGTCTTCCTTTATTATTCTTGTTGGTATTGTTTTATATGAATTTTTTTTGCAGATGTTGCACACAGAATTATAATTATTCTGTATTTCATAATAGTTCATAGTGTAAGTCGAGTTTGAAATTCTTTTTAAACCAAAGTTTAAATTTGGCGAAATGACATGTTTAATGGCCCAATTTGAACAATTTCAAGGAAATGGTTCCCTTATTCTTTGAGAAATGAGAGAGGTCTAGTTCAACAAAGGCGATCAGGTATTGAGGATACTGATGTAACATAGGACATTGAAGAGGCGACTGATGGGACATTGCACAGCAAGGCACAATTCACAGTTCATTCTGTATCGAGCAGATCACTCAGTTTGACTTTTGTTTGCATACAACTCCTTTAAAACTTTCTAAAAATGGATAGAAGTGACATTTTTAATAACGACAATAATTATGTTAGTTCAAACACCACGGTTTGGAACAACAGTAGCCATGATTATATGGATAAAATTAAGGTAAATCATAAAAGAAAATTGTGGTAAAATATTGGTGAACCCACATTACCATATTTTTACTTGCTTTTCATCTAATTAAATGCTACAGAGCTTCTTGTACAATATAAAAAATCAAACATGCACTTGGGGGAGGATTGAGAAGCGATGGAGTTGCCTGGATAATTTATGTACCTCGTACCAACTGCATCCCTGAAATCTCTCAGCCTATCTTGTTTCTTCAGCCGATTCGCAGCCTCCTGAGGTCTGTCAAGTGACAAGCGACAAACTTACAGTAATTTAAAAAAAAAAAAAAAATACAGTCTTGCAGCCTTATGGACTATAAATAAACACTTGGACTGCTCCTGTCATGGAATTAATATCATTACCACAAATGAAAACGCACCACAGAAGTTTCTACCACTGGTCGCAATAAGAGTAATGAATGATAGGAGAGGGTGTGACTGCTCTGATATAACGCCGACCTCAACTTATCCATGGCAGTCCAACGGCTGTGAACAAGGGTTGGGATCATTGTATATAATGAATGTTTCTCCTTTCTTTCAATAATCCTTACTACAAGAGATATGGATTTCAAATGGCTTTAAAAAGTTAACACATACCAGCAGATAACAGGATCAATTCTGACACAAGTTCGCATTACATTACAACATATGCATGAGAAAACAAGGATGTACTGAAGCATAAGTTTATTAAAATAAAATACAACATACAAACGATGGTTTAAATACAATGTCTAAACTATTATTGTGGAGGTGGAGGTGGAGGGGGTGGTGTCAAAAGAGTTGACATATCTGGAGGAGGTGGTGGCGGAGGTGGTGCTGTCATATAAGCCTGAGGGGGTGGCGCTGGCGGCCAATACATGGGCGGTGGAGGCGGATGCTGGTGTGTCCAGGGTGGAGGGGCTGAAGTCGAGGTGACACTGTTTCCTTGTGAACTGGGTGGTGGAGGAGGCGGCTGTTGAGTCCAAGGTGGCGGCACATGCGTCCATGGTGGAGGAACCACAACTCCCACTCCTGGTGGCGCTAAAGGCTGAGACCCATCCATGACTTTGGCCCATGGTGGAGGTGGTAACGAAGCAGGGATAACAGGTGGCGGTGCTGTTATTGCACCTCTGATCCCCGTTTTGTCGAAAAGGCCTATTCCCTGATTTGGTTTCTTCCCAGAAAGTGAATTTTTGTCAACTGGGGGCCCTTCACCGAGTTCAGCCATCAGCGACATATACTATAAAAAATAAAATTATGAAAGCATTTTGTAAAAAAAAAAAAAAAACATTAAAATTTTTCAAATTTCTGTTTAAAAATGGAAAAAATTGTGCGAACCTCTTCATCAATCTTAGCTTTATCCTTCAAATTGACAGCAGGGGCTCCGGGCCTTTTTGACCTGCAGTCTTTTGCAATATGACCAGCTCCACCGCAAGTAGAGCACACTATAGAATTAGTTACATTTGGTTTATCAGGGCACTGGAAGAAAATAAAAATTAGTCAAATGATTTTGGCAGGAAGGAAAAAAGACTTACCAGCCATGATTTATGGTCAGCAGCACCACAATTCGAACATCTGGGACCATCATTTTCCCTAAGTGTACCGTTAAGAAGAGCTAACTCCCTCAACTGCATCCTTCGCAAGTCATTTTGTCCCTCAGGCACTTCAACACCTTGTCTGATTATCTCCTTAATCTGAAAATAAATAAATAAAATTCTAAAAATGGAGAACGTTTTGCATCATGGGCCATGTGCGAGTTACAGCCTTTTCAAAAACAGTCAGGGGGCAACTAAGGTACATTGGGGAAGTTTTTTTTGGTACTGTGGGCCTATTTGCTTCATCTATTGCAGACAACTTCATGTCAATGCATGAACTCGACGGCATGTGACAGAGTTGTCATCCAATAATTTGAAGATTTAGCACCGCAATTAACCTGCCAGCATGCTCTTCTGACAAGAATCCCATGGAACATTTATGTACGTGATTAAGAGACAGGTTATACAATGTTCGCCGTTCCAAGAAGCATTGAACAGCTTCAAACTACTCTTGTTAAAGAATGGGATTCTGTTTCACAAGTAAATATATTCGATGCCTAAGAGTCCTAAGGTCGTAGCAGTTAGGAACAAAACCATGTAATCTAATTTTCAGTGTTTCTTTAAACTATCACAATTAAATAATTTTTACTAAAACTCAGGAATTTCTGATCTGACTATGTTTGTTGTAAGTTGTTTGGAATACACAAGAAAATAAGTAAGTAGTACTTTTATTGGTCTGAGCATATTTCAATATTTCTTAAAGTCAAGATACTTAAAAAAAGAAGGGATGTTGCAAATTTTTCATACCTTATCAACAGCTTTTTTAACAAATTCTGGATTATTTGCGGTAACGTATGCATGTAGTGGCTCATCCTCTCCAGGTAGAGGATGGCCATCTTTTCTACCAACTTTGCCCTCTTTAACCGAACCTTTTCCCCTGATTATTATTTTTGCTCCAGTTTCCCTTTCCATTGCTGAAATTTTAACATATTAATTTATTATACATATTATCCATCGAGAATTTAATGTAGGATTGATTTTCAAAATTGTAATTATAATGCGTACACTTTAGGGTGTTTCCTCTTGGTCCAATAAGAAGACCAACAAAATTAATATCTGGATGCTCTTCCTGTGGGATCATCACTTTGTCGCTAACTCTGACAATGGGAGGCCTGTACAAAATTTTATTAATATCAAAACCCGATTTAAATGAAATATTGTTATAAAACCAAAAACCTACTTGTAATCTGCAGGAGGCTTGAAATCTGGATTGACTTTAAGCATTTTTTGTATTAACGAATGTCTTTCCTCCTCAAGGTTTTTCCTCGTCCTAAATTCCCTAGTGTTCAGCCGCTTCCCATCACTGCTGTATATCGGCTCAGGAGATGGAGACCTGCACAAACAAAGGGAAAGACCCTAACTCAAACAACTGAACTCAAGTACGAGGAGCTATAAACAAAAAATCCTAACTAAAAGCCCAAGCTGATTTAATTTTTGATGAAAAAATGATAATAATAAAGATTAATAAAAACCACGAGTTTTTTTTTTATGTGTTGGGGCTAAGAAAAAATGAAATCAAAGTGATTTAAAATTGAGTTTTTTTTATTCTAAAGAGGAACCAAATGCACAAAGCTTCGTATTCCGCTGACCTGAAATTTTTTTTATTAGAGGCTGCAAAGAAATTTTTTTATTAGCCTGCAAAAATCTAGAGTAAAATTGGTATCATGGTGAAATGGCAATATAATTGATTAAAACCTGCGAAATGAAAAACAAAAAAGATTAATAATTTACTAAAGGCTTCTAAAAAAATAAAAAGGGGAACCTGCGAAAATTGATTAATATTGAATTAGTAAACATTGATATCAGAATTTATTAGTAAATTTTCTCGTTGGCTTTTGCAGGGTGTGCTGGAAAAAATTTCAATTAATGTCAGCTCGTAGGTAGAAAAAGAAACTCGAGTTCAGTTGTGTCCGAACCGCGCTTAAATTCCCAATGATGCCAGGGCATAGAGGTGAAACGAAACGTATCAGTTTTATCAGAGAAAATGCGTTTTACCTAACAAAACTATTGAAATGATTGACAACTTTTCCTTTTAGATTTGAACAGGAAATTAGCAAAAAATAGTTTATATTTCCACTTTTGGTATCTTTAGAAAATTGTAAACAACTTTAAAATAAAGTTATTATTTTTTAGTTTAGAATAAAGCAATATTTAGACACCAAAAGTGAATACAATATATATTTAGAAAAAAAGAAAAGATTGTTGTGCCCAAAATGATGGCATGGACAAAAAATTAATTAAAAAATAAAGCTGAATGGGATGATGTAGAGAATATACAAAGAATAAGTGGAAGAAAAAAAAGGGCACAATAACACTACGAAAGAAAGAATTAATAAATATTTTGGATACCACAGATTTTAGAAGCAATCTTGTTTAAATGTCCAAAGACTGGCCTAAAAAAAGAAACAGAAAACTGGCAGGATTTTTTTTTGTTTTATTTATTTATTTTTTTATGGGGGTTTTTTGCGTTGTAAAATAATCAAACCAAATTGGCTACAAATCTCGGACCTTTCTTCTGGGTTGAGTGGAATTCCAAGATCTCCCGTCCTTAGTTTACGGCTTACTTCCTCAATCTGCAGCTGTACTGAAATATCACAAGATATTAAGCGGGGTTTGAGCCCCATCTGTCATCAACAACAATAATAAAAAATGATAAAAACAAAAGAAAATTATCATATTCGGGGTGAAACAATGGTGATTTTACTCATATTTTTTTCTTTTTCATTGCATGTTAGTTTTGGGACAAATTTATATTTTCCATTAATTCCTTTGAAGTTCGTGTAATTAATAAGCATCTTGTAGTTCTTCACGGAAAACAAACAAAATTAAACTTTTTTCTTTTATTTTTCCTTCTATCATCTTTTATTTACTTAAAATGAACCAACTTTCAAATTTCTAAGTCAAGTCTACGTATTTTTCTAAATGTAAACATACAAATGAATAATGTAAAATTTAGGCAAAATTATGTTCAAGTTGATTCTGTTTTTTAAAATCATCAACTGAGGATGAAATTTTAAGTTCAAATGATAATTACAGGTTAATATTACTTTATGTGTATTTAGTACTATTACTTTTCCTATTTTTTTATAATTGATTTTGCATGGGGTGTACATATGAGTTTAGTGAAGTGTAAGTTACATATATGTGAGTCAATTATTTTCCATGAACCTGATAAAATAAGCAAGTGTGAAGCACGAGTTTTAAAGTTCTGAAGTCCCATAGCATACCCAATGTTTTTTTAGACTTCTAAAACAATTTCACAAGAGAAAACAATAAGTAACACGTACTAGAGCAAAGATCATCTGTTATTAAAAATGTACTTTCAAAACGCATAAGGCTAAGTTCATTTAGGGTTTGATACATAGGAATGCAATTGTATTTGTACATTGTAATTTCATCTCATTACTTCTTACACTTTTTCCATCTATGTTTTGTTGGTTAGCCCACAAAGTTGATTTTCATTCTTGTGAACATTTATACTTACACACAGCTGTCTTATTCTTCATAAACCCATGGATGACGATTTTGCTAACATTTGCACAATATATCAATTTTTTTCTTGTAATATTAATTTTTACTTAAATTATTAAATTTTTTGATTAATTTAAACATTTAAGAAATTATTATTATTGTTATTAAATATGATTTTCAAATTTTCTACAATTAATTTTGTTACGTTTTTCTTTAAAATCATTGCTTTTACCAACAGAACAACAATGAGGATTCGAGAGCATGAAAATCAATTTTAGCCTTAAAAATGAGGTGTTAAAACATTCAAAATTAGTAGGAAACGTACTTTTAATATCAACCAATATCAGGATTTCTTAGTGTGGTCTTCGGAGTAACTGAAACTGTAATTTAGTCGTTACCGATCAAATTGATCAGCCTATCATCACTGCGTTGTTTAGTCCTATTTTATAAGGTTTGAAAAAGGACTAAAAAATAAAAATCTTTCACTCCACCAATAGCACTGGTGAAGATGCTGACAAGCACACGCGCACGTGCGCACATGCACACACACACACACACCCTCACAACACAAAAGAGATTCAATTTCACAGAAATCGCATGTACACAGATGATGACAAAATGCTGAATTGAATTTGACAGACTAGCACACCAAGGATAAGCAGGCTGGGATGACTGGTAATGACCCAATTGCAATTGAAATAAATGAACAAATTATTTAGAAGATAATTTAAATTGAAAACATGTTTTTAATAGAGGAAAAAAATCAAATTTAGAAGTGTTAAGTATTGTCCCAAAAATAACCATGCATTACCCCTTTTTTATAAGAAAAATAATACGCTAAAAATAACAATAAGAAAACAGGAGAATAATTAAATTAATTATGATTAAGAAAATGAACATTGTAATTAGTAATATTATAATAATAAATGTATATATCAAGTACTAAATAATGAAACAAATTATTAACTTATTATTACATCTAGTGAAAACGTTCGAAAAATGTAATACAAATATATTTCACTAATTTATACAAAAAAATCATATGGGCCATTAGAGAAAAGATGAACTTACAGATATAGGCTTGTTCCTGTTCTTTGCTAAGGTTTGTCGGCAACACAGTTGGCATCCCCAATATGAAAGACTTTTCCATCTCATCCCCTCCCCATCTTGACTTCTTCCTCTTCCTCCTCTCTTCCTTGGTCAATCCTATGACAATAAGAATTGATATTAAATAATAACAAATAAAAAATCATTTCTTTTTTCAAAATAAGGTATTCTAGCAATAATGTATGTCATGTTCTGCCTTGATTTGTATGTTTGCTGCCCAGCCCAAGGGGACTGAGAAAAATGAAACCCATGTCCTGTTAGGAGGACGAAAGCTGTCTGAGGATAATTCTTCATTTATTGTCTCACATCTCAAGTCGAGGGCATCACTTCAACCCTGTGGACTATCCAAGGTGCATCTCTGGCAATAATGCACCCCGTCAATCATGGCCCCCGTGAGTATTAAAAAAAATTATTTTAAGCATCGTCACATATTCAACCGAAATGCTATGTACAGGCGAATGTGAACAGTTAAGTATAATTATTGGGTTGTCCGGAAAATAATGCAGGATTTTAAGTTTTCATTAAAAAAAATCTATATAAAATATTCTGTTTACGTTTACAGGATTACTCATTTGTATGAATGTCAACACTTATTAATCCTCTTCCAAATGATATTGTTTGTTTACCTCTGTAGCATTCCGCTACTTGGAAATAATTCAGTCATCCTTATAATGTCAAAGCGAGAATTTCGTACGATTTTCTTTTACGAGTTTAAACTCGGCCGAAGCGGAGCCCAAACGGCTAGAAACATTAACCAAGTCTGGGGCGAGGGTTGTGTTAATGAGTGCACTGTGCAAAGGTGGTTTAAAAAATTTCGGGAGGGAGATTTCAGCCTTGAAGATGAAGAAGGTCGTGGAAGGCCTTCCTCTCTTAATGATGATGTTCTGCGATCAGTGGTGGAAGAAAACCCCAAAACAACTGTTCGAGAACTTGCAGAGCAACTCAAAGTCAGTAAAACGACCGTCGCTGACCACCTCAAGGCGATTGGAAAAGTGAAAAAACTCGAAAATTGTGCATCACTTCTTTGTCAAAACAAAAATGACCCATTTCTGGCCAGAATTGTTACATGTGACGAAAAGTGGATTCTCTACGATAACACTAGACGTTCTGGACAGTGGCTCGACAAAGGAGAAGCTCCAATACATTTTCCAAAGCTCCCAACTCATCAAAAAAAGGTAATGGTTACGGTATGGTGGGCTTCATTTGGTTTAATACACTACAGCTTCTTAAATCCTGGCGAAACCATCAATGCTGAATCATACTGTAACCAAATTAATACCATGCATCAGAAATTGGCAGTAATGAAGCCCTCTTTGGTCAATCGGAAAGGGCCCATTTAGTTTTGCATGACAACGCTCGACCACATGTGTCACGTGTAACGTCACAAAAATTATTGGAGCTTGGCTATGAAACTTTGCCTCACCCACCCTACTCTCCGGACCTCTCGCCTACTGACTACCATTTTTTTAGACACCTGGACCACTACTTACAACACATAATATTCAAATATCAAACGGAACTGGAAAATGCATTTATTGACTTTATCAATTCTAAAAATTCTGAATTCTACTCAGACGGAATTAATAAGTTACTAACACGTTGGGAGAAATGTATTGAGAGTATGGGAAATTATTTTGATTAAAGAACATTGCTTTAAAGTAACTAGTTTCTTTTTTTTTTTGTTTAATACCAAAATCCTGCATTATTTTCCGGACAACCCAATAGATTAACAAAACATGGCACCTTCTCAAAATTAACTCTCCAATGCCATGTAGACAAAATAAGATGTATTATTATTTTTCTTTGGCACATTATTACTACAGTAAATGTATAATTTTTCTCTCAATAATACTATATTCAAAAACTTACATCCTGTCACTTGCAGGTGACACTGGCCACTGCGGGAAATCAAGAACAAAAATATGACCATTAAAAATTTAGTTTATTATAACACTTTAATATTTATAATCATTTTTAAAAGATAATCATTAAAAAGGGGAATAATGTTAACCTTTGTCCTTTATAAAAGATTTAAAAGAAATAACTCCTTTACTTACTTAGATTTTAGGAAGTGCAATGTGCAAACATACTACTGCAAGTACGGAAAAAATTAGAAAACCGATAATAAAAAATATGGCAAAAAGAGCAAAAAGTTTACAAGATTGTGGGTTGAGATGAGGAGTTGGTACCTCAATGGATTATTGTCACCATAGCACAAGTCGTTAGAGCAGCGGTGTATTGAGCTGAAGGTTGTGGATTCATATCCTACTCGACTCTTGCTTTTTCATCTCAACCAAGACCTTACATTAAAAGTGTAATAATTAAAATAAGAAAATGTTGCAAAAGAAGCCACAATTGACGATCGATCCGAAAGAGAAAAGCACAAAAAGCAATATGAAACCAAGGACTGTGTAAGCATTACTGGTCATTTAACTGGATTTTTTAAGGTAAAATAAGAGACATATTGAACACAGATTAATTAAAATTTAGTCACAAACTGACTTTAATTTTTGTATTGAAGATTTCTACATGTTTATAAATCAACTTGTGATAGATTCAAAAAAGTAGGTTTGCACCTTAGCTCCTTGCCTTAATTTGCTAATTACTATATACATTTTATGTTTAAAGACAATTTTAGGAAAATGTGCAAAAATTTATAGATTCAGAGGGCTTTTTCAAGTTCCAATTCCCGTGCTAACCCATTTGTATCTATGACTTGACACATTTTTATCCCCCCCTCCCAATAAGCACAAAACTACTATCTTATTTTTAAAAAAATCACTCTCACAAATGGCCATTATTTGTTGGTAAACGGAGTGAAGCAGACTTGTGAGAGTTGACATCTTGTTACTCTCTCAGAGTGAACTCAGGCAATTTCATACGTAAATGCAATTGGCAATTAATTGGCCTTTATTTTCACAATTTGTCTGTGCTCGAAAGTGAAAATGTCGCAGGGGCCAAGGGTGCAAAGACACCGGCATGTCCTGCAAGCATCCCACATGGTTTTACATACTTAAAAAGTTCTTCTGATTTAAAACTATTTGTCTGGATCAAATTTAATTTCTTTCGCCCAGTAGCAGCCGCTAGAGTGGATTCATCACCTTATGTGAAAATCACCTTAAGGCCTGTCAAACGGAAAATACATGTATGCTCTCTCTCATTTCTACAAATTAACTACTAGTTATGGTTTATGTTGGGGATTTAAGTTTATACTTGCAAGATATTGTGTTATTCAGTTCAGCCCATTATTATTAAAATTTGAAAGGTATGCTTCCATTACACAAGGTATTTGCAGACTGTTTTTTGCTGAGTGTGAGTTGCTCTATCTTGTGACAATGTATTAATTTTAAACTAATACCAATTAAAGTGTAAGATGTAAGGTCCTGTAAGCATCCCACTTGGTTTTACATAAAAAGTACTACTAGCGAAAAAAGAGAGCATTTTAGTAATTTGTCTAATTACATATTTTTCATTCAGCAGATGCTGGTATGAATTCATCACCTTATTGCCTCAAGTACCTTCAAACAGAAAATACATGTATTTTTGTTGATTTATGTTTTTAGTTGCATGACGTTGTTTTATTCAGTTTATCCCAATATTATTGCAATTTGAGAAATTTTGCTTCTACTTCAGTGAAGGTGTTTGCAGTGTAGGTCGCTCTATCGTGTCACAGTGTATTAATTTTCAATTAACTCCGATTAAAGTGTAAATGCGTGTTAAACGCAATTTTTAAAGTGGTTATTGAGGCTAATTAGACTATTTTCGCAATTGCCCCAGCTTGAGGGGTAGCCTGTAACAATTTTGCAGGGGCAAAGAGTACGATCTAGCATAATCTCCAAGCCACCCAACACATGGTTTTACATACTTAAACAATACTACCAACAAACGAGCCATTTAGAGATTTGTCGGGGAGCTAATAGAGTGGATTCATCACCTCGCATGAAAATCACCTCCACACCTGTCAAACCGAAATAATGTATGCTCACATTTCTACAAATTGACTACTTTTGATACTCTTGAACAATTTTTTTTTGTTGATTTAAGTTTATATTTGCAAGACATTGTCATTCAGTTTAGCCCATTATTATTGAAATTTGAAAGGTTGTTTGCAGACTATTCATGACTGAATGTAGGTTGATCTTATTTCGACATAGCATATTAAATTTAAATTAATACCAATTAAAGTGTAAACGCGTTACACACAATTTTTCAAGTGGTGATTGAGGCTAATTGCCTTTATTTTCGCAATTTGTCCATGCTTGAGAGGTAGACAGTAAAAATTTCGCAGGGGCAAAGAGTACGATACTGGCATGACCAGCAAGCACGCACATGGTTTTTACGAACTTAAAATGTACTTCCGGCTTTAAAAAAAAAAGTGCTTTAGCTGTTTGGATCGAATTTAATTTAACCGGAAATAAATTAAGAGAGAATTGATCTTTTTCGCCGAGGCCTTGAAACCAAGCCATCGAACAGCTTATCTTTAAAAAAGCCGATACTGTCGAAACTCGTATCGGCCCATCTGCGCGCATGAAAGTGGAAACCTGGCAGAATTAAAAAAAAAAAATCTGAGTCTGTAAATATTCTATAAGAATGATTTTCGTTTTAAAAAGAATTAAATAAATTGTGGACTGAGCGGCCACGCCGCGGTTACCTTCCAACTCCCTCTTGACCGCTGTGGTTTTTTCTTCCTCCGTGGTCATCATCATAAACGATGTTTTTACCCAAATATCGAGTATAAACGGGTTTTAATCAAATTTCTCTCGTCTGGCAGCTACTGGAGCGGATTCATCACCTCGCGTGAAAAAATCGCCTCAAGGCCCGTCAAACGGAAAATACACGAAAACGTGAAACGTAAGCGACGCTCAACCGCTGGCCGAGGAACGGAGTGAGTTTCGTGCAAATATGGCGGCCGCCGAGGAGCGGGCGTGGCGCCATCTGCAAAGCCGATTCCCCCGACGCATCAGGCGCGATCCACGCGGACGTTTTCCAATTTTCAAAAGCCCGTCAAAAAAAGTAGACGGCCACAAACTTTTCACGGATATCCTTTTTTGGAAGCTGGACTGTTTTTGGGATCAGGTATGTAGTACAAGCCCTGAGAAAGGCATAAGTCATTTATCTCATCATTATTTCCCTATCGTTATCCACTACTGTTATTATGGTTTTTTTTTCTATATTTATTTACACTGATGGGCAAATCTAACTCACCATAATTTATTTGCTCTAAAATTAAATCTATTATCTTTCTACATTAGTTACATGTAATTGGGAGCTATTGTAGACCAAAGCTTTGTGTACTTTTGTACTGGTTTCCACAGAAAGTACTTTATGCTTTTCCATACTGCTACCCTAAAGATCGCATTTAGTTAATTTTTTCTTTCATTGAATTCTTTTGATATTATATCTTATTCTTAAACCTTTTTAAATGGTTTCAATGTAGAGTCCAGTGGGGATGACATTGTCAGGTTCATAACATTATCAGAGAAAGGAAGAATACAGCCAGTGCTAAGTCGCAAGGAAATGGCATAAATCACTCTGTAATGGGAAGGGTTCTTTGATGCTTCAGAGAAACAGAAAACATACTAGGTGACTAGGACAGGTCGACCTAGGTCTACAGGATGTATAGAAGTACAGACACAAGAAACACTGCAGATACTGCCCGGAAGAGGCGGAGACGACAGAACACATTGTAAGCTTGTATGCAGGCCTATGCAGATGTAGGTTTGTAAATAGGAGCAAGCAAGACTTGACACTAAGAAAGTGCGAGTAGGGCTTTGAAGCTAGGTCAACAACCTGATGCTGGCCAGTGAATTGTAAAAACTAGAGAAGCACACTAAACCTACTCATGTTGATTGCAGAAGGCCTTGGGGCCGCCCCTTTCATCCTACTATCGCTCTACAAAACCACAACATTACGGGAAATTTATTTATTCATTTACAGATCAAAATCCACTATGAAAAAGACATTTTACAATAACAAAAAATACAAATAATATATGTAAAAATATAAAAAATATATATAAAAAATAAGGGCATATATACATGGTAATAATATAAATGATAAATATAAAAATGCAATTAAAGAGTAAAAAACTGAACAACAATGAAAGACATGATTACTAACCAAATAGGCAGAGGAAACGAAACAAAGCTGAAAGACAATTGAAACTACAATAATTAGGTACATATTGAATGAAAAAAATCCTCTCTGTAAATATATAATAAGATTAGAGTGTGAGAATTAGTTGAACCAGTAAATGAAATAAATTGTAATAAATTTTGTACAGTATGAAATATAAAAGCATTTAACTAAGGTTGTAGAATATGGGTTTTCACAAATTGCACAGAACTATTGAAGAGGTCAACGCTATTGCAGATTCAGTTATTCTTGATCATCATTCTGTGTAGAGGAGAAGGGAGCATGTAGTTAGAGCTTTGGAATTTAATATAAAATAGTTTATAGGTTTTAAGAGAGTGCGAAGGGACATGTAGCTGTAGTTGAGAGAGGAGAGAAGGACTATCAGTGAGATTGTTCAACAATTTAAGTACAAAAACAAAATCAAAGTAATCACTTCTTAAACTTGAGCTTTTGATCAAAAAGTACACCAAGATCCTTTACGACCTTAACTCGCGTTAAAAAAGCATTGTGGAGAGTAAAGTGATAAATAAAAGGTTGTTTCTTTGTTGGAAACAAGCAAGTTGGTTAATAGAGCACCAGGTTAGCACATTATTGATAGAAGTTTGTAATTGTAAGCAATCAGAAGAAGTGATTTTGGAATATATTTTCAGATCAGCAAATAATAAAAATTGAGCAGAAGAAAGAGTGAGATGGATATCATTAATAAATAAGAGAAACAGGAGATAAAATATCGAATAAGACAATATTGAAATGTTTTGATTTCCTCCAGAACTGTAAGAAATCCATTAAGAAGAAATGCTCAATGAAATTAACGTCAAACTCAATCTGGTTTGTGGACCTTTACCACAGCTTAGAAAATGCCGTGGCTTCAATTTGCATGGGAATGTGTGAATTGGACGTTGGAAGATTGGGACAGGTTCTCTTTATAGATGGGATGTGAATAGGCCAAATCTTAAATGGGCATAACATAGATGCTCAGGAGGTACATTCCATGCTGTACGGTATTACACAGTGAATCATCATCATCAGTGTTCTGGGGTGACATTTCCTTAGACGCCCGTACAAATTGGTTCCCAGTAAGATCTCTAAGGTCATGAGTAAGAGGAACTTATAAGTCATAATTGAAAAACATGTAGTGCCATTTGCTTTAGATTCTTACTTTTTCTGGATAATGCCAGGCCCCATAGATCATGTATTGCTGATGACTATGTGAATGAAATTGGAATTGAGTGCTTGGTCTGGCCAGCTCAAGGTCCTGATTTAAACCCAATTGAACACATTTGGGACCAACTTAAGCTATGGATACGATGGTGAAACCCATGTCCTAACACCCGGGAACAGTTGGAAACGGCTGCTCTTGTTGAAGAGGAAAGAATTCCTACTGATTTTACTGAAATCTTTTCCAAGGAATGCAAAGCCATTTAGCGGATGTAATTCATGCCAAAATTTGATATTAAAGGAGGCAAACAAGTTTTTTTTTTAAATTTTTATTTATTTATTGCACTTTACTCAATGCTTTTTTTTAAGAATTAGGAAGTAACCATTTTCTTTGCAAATGTCTTATTTTTAACCAAACCTATGTTTTGGTATGCAAAATATAAATAAACCTAAATAAATTAAAATTTAAAGGTGCTGTGCGTATTTATTATTAAAGGTAAAAATGGAGATTAAAACCCCTTACATTTACAAAAACTCTGTAAAAAAAGTCTATAAACACTTCCAATGAAATAGAACTAAACTATTTAAATTAAGATAACAGGCTATAAATTATTAACAACACAATGAATTGCAACTTTATCAACTTCAATCAAGAACTAAAATCATATATGAGATAGTATTCAGTGTGAAAACATCTGTATAAAGTTATACATTTCAAGCAATAAACATTTATCTCAATTTTATTTCAGTTATTTTTATATTTACCACAACTTTTTATTACTGCTAATAGTTTTTCATAGATAAAACTCATGTTTTTTCTTGTCAAGTCCAGGGATGTATTAAGCCATTCCTTTAAAATCCCTTTTTTTAGATAGTTTTTGCTTTGAATCTTTTTTAAGCTGCCTTCTAATATGTGCTGCTCAAAAGGGTTTAAATCAGGGATTGGCTTAGTGTCTGGAGCTGCCTAGGCACATTGCATATGTGGAGAAGCAAAAAAAGTGGCCACCCTTAATATTTTTAATTGTCTCTTAGACAATCTTCCATTGATAATTTTACAACAATATTGGTCCATTTTAAATGATTAGAGGTATATAAAACAGATAAAACTTGTGTTTACAATTGAATTTTGTAAATAAATCTTTGAGTAGTCAATTTTTTGTAAAAATGTTTTTTCTGAAGCTTCTTTCTAAGTATTTTAAAATTTGTATCATTTTTAATTTTCAAATTTGCTTGAGTGACTGTTTTAAGTGGTACAGATTTGTTGTTGTTCGAAGATGGAAGAAGTCAACTTATTTGTCCAGAGTTCTTAACAATCCGAAAACAACTGTCTAAATTCCATCGCTTCCAATATACTAGGACTTACTCAAGGGGACATAGATCTCATTGTTATCATGCCACATCTTAGGGACATGATCGTATTGTTGTTTCGAATGTATGCCGTTGAGATCAAGCGACAACTTCAACAAGTTGGAAATATTAATGACAGTTTACACACGTAATGTGAAGACGTTCAAACATTCCTTTGTTTCTTGTACTGCTTGGGCACTTTCGACCCTCCACTGTCATTGCTTTCTGGTGGGCTGTTCAATTTTGTGTGGACCCCTCGACCCTTTCAACACAAGAAACGTTTTACCTTTGTTTCACATTCTTATAATACAGCGTAATGTTTACATTTCACAATATAATTCAGTGTGGATTTGAAATTGTAATTGACATTTTGAATATAATCATCATCGTTAATGTTACAACCCATTATTGAGTTACACTGAGTACGCTACTTCAAGAGTCTCTCCCTCTGTCTTGTGCGGCTGTTCACCCGTTTAGTGGCCAGAGTTGTGACATACTTACGAATCCGTCCACCTTATTTTTGTACCTCCTTGTTTCTTCAGTTCTGGCTAAACTTCAGTTAGACACTGAATATTTTTTTCATGACTGAATTTTCAATCCATTTTCCCAATAACACATAATACAAATCAACTGAAATGTCACGTTTAAGCTCTATCTAATAACAAATCCAAAAAAGATAAGCAAAAAGTGTAAATTCTTTTTGTGTTTTATGAAAAAATAAAACACAAACTATTGTTTATTACTTTATTCTTTGAATTCAGTAATTACATGCTTTATTTAATATAGGAAATGAGCACTTCATTAATAATATATTATATTTACAATAAAACATACATTATGAATTATATTCAAGTTACTTGCTGGTATTTTAAACGCATAATTAGTGTTTCCCATATAATTTTCATTCAAGTAATAAAATATCAGATATAAAAAAATTCTAAATGATTCTTGGTTTTGAAATCCTTTTTTCTCTAATTACATAACTGTAGTTAAATCAAGTTCCCAAATAGAAAACAATATACTTATACTGACTGGTGTTTCACTAATATATTTAATTTCCACTCATTTATTATGTAATAAATTTTATATGCACATAATTAAGGCTACTATGCAAATTGTTTTAATGCTTTTTTTTTCAACTTCAACATTAGTAGTGTTTCTAGTCAGAAAACTAATGCAGTCTATAAAAATATATTTGACATTTTAACATATTTTAAAGGATGGGTTGTACAACATAATAAATTTTTTTCTATAGACTCTTCAATTCACTAACAAACTTGTTCAACCGTAAACAATTTCCAACTCATTTAAATTTGTACTTGTAAAGCTTAACATAAGGTGAATCTTTACAATAATGCTCTGATGTTTGTCATAATAAAAGTATTTACATCAATGGTCATTATCACCAAAAAACGCCCATTGCAGAGATAATGAGGGGGCTTTGTTGTTTTAAACATTTTTTTAAAAATTCATCGAGCCCGATTAAAAGCCATTACCCTCGTAAATAGACATTCTTTTGCAATTTGATTTCTTTTTTTAACAGGGCATAATACAGTTTCTTGGAACTGGATGTTTGAAACTAAATCACCTCCTGCTTAATTGGTGTTACCCTGTTTTTAACTAAACTTACAAAATATAAATATGTTCTTATAATTTCTCTATGTTTTTTTTTTTTTTTTTTTAAACATTTGCTAAGTCTTATTTCTTCACTCTATTATCACATTTTTCTCAAATATTGTTTTGAAAATATATAAATTATTGATTCCTTTTTGAAAGTATAGAATTTGATATGCAGTCTTTATGGTCATTTAATAAATTGGAGATCTTAAATGAAAGTAATAAAAAATAAAAAAACGAGCCATCCTCTTAACAATTAAACTGCTATTTTATTGACACTTAAAAACTAACTTTTTAACCCATCACCGATGATTTAAAGGATTAGTTAAGTTATTTGAGTGCATATAAGGTTTTTTTCTTAAATTATATTTTTCCTTATATGACACAAGATCTAATAGGTAACACATTTTGGCACATCTAAAACATTAATAAAAAAAGGAAAAAAAGCTTAATATTTAAATTTAAATACAACTCCTTCCTTGATAGGCCAGCCAAGAGTGAAAAAACAAACTGCAATTTTTTTTTTGTTTTTAAATGCAGTACACTAAAATGTTGTCAAGTGTAGATAAGTATGTTGAAAACAAAAATTATGTGCTACAAGCAATAAAACTCATTATAAACAAAAAATTGTCTAAAATCATTTCAGTGTAGCAATAACCTATTAAGAAAATAAACCAAAAAACCAAAAAGAAGAAAATATTAATAAAGTGCTCTTGTGAAAACTTTTTATATTATTATTTTTTCATTGTATTTTAATTAATTTGCCGTCTTTTATTCCTTAATAAACCAAATAGCTAACTGAGCTTCAATTCTGGAGAAAATATATCAATACAAGTTTTGTTTTATAGCGTATGTCAACATTTTTTCATTCCAAGGAAGGAGTTATAGAAGAAAAAAAGAAATCATCATTAGATAGGTAGATCACAATATATATTTCAATTAAAAATTATCTCTGCAATAGGAAACATTGCTCATTCATATTTTGTTTAGACTTAATTTGAAAAAAAAAGAAAAAAAAAAGGACCCCACAATGAAGTACACTATGGTGTTGCTTTGATGTACAATTTGTAAAACGATAATGCATAACAATCTATTAAACTTTTTGCCATGCTTAAAAATGAAATGCTTAGCAATTGTATAAAGGTACTTTTTTTGTCTACAGGGGAAATATATAGAGGCTGTTTATGAATTTGAAAAATTCTCTTGCATTTGCAAGTAACAGCATTGAAAATAGATCCTGTCACTTTTTAATTAAATATTACAAGCTCTATATATTTCAGCTGTATAGTTTTTCAATTTTATCAATTTTTTTGTTGTATATATATATTTATATTGAGAAGTGCATTATTAAATCAGTTTGCTACAATACCTCAATTGACATATCAATTACACTATAAAACATACAATAAAGAAAAGAAAAGACTCAAAACATAATAAACAATCAACATGATTGAAATAAAATAGGTATAATCATAAATTTCAATTCCCAAAAATAGTAAAACATCATTAGGAATATTACCATTTTTTGTACATAACACTGAAAACACCTTGGTAATTACAGTGAAGTTAGTGCCCTTGTGTTTTGAAACTTACCTTTTTACACATAAAAGAATATATTATGTTTATATAATATATATCACTTCAGGTGAAACCATCATAAATCTTTCTTACAACAGCAAATATATATACTTATTTTTTACAAATTTACTTTCTAAGTTAATTATCGATATTTTAATTTTTTATGACATTAATTCTAGATATTTTATATCGGAAGTCAAAGAAAAAATCTAGTTATTAATTTTACTTTTTTTTTGTTTTTTTTTTTGTTTTTAAGTTTTACATATTTTTTGCTCAAAAGTCAGCTATTTTTTTAATCCTTTTATAATCCCCTAACATCTAGAATCTAGCAAGTAGAGGTCGGAGAAGTTGCAGGAGGGACTAGTAGGGAAACCAATACCCCAACACTGACTAACAACAATATTCAGAACAAAAAAAAACTTTTGTATATAATTTTTTTAAATATTTTCTACTAAAAATTTTTTGTTAAACTCACGACTGACGTAAGACAAATGACGCATTTTTCATTGGGACAAATGTTTAACAAAATTTTGAATGCACAGTCGCTTCATTGATCATTCCCTTATGGTGTAGTTAATATTGCTCTTAAATAGTTATAGTATACAAAGGAATGAATACTATTTCAAGGTGCGCGGTTACGATGTGCATGTCATGTAGGATGTGCAGTTACAGGGGGGAGAGAGGATCGGTGCGTAGTAATAGCCTCCTGCGTAAATGATTGTCGGAGGATGTTGGGCAAGGTAGCGTGACTGCTCGTTGCACAAAACTTGGCAGGCGAGGTCTTCGATTAAGCATAAGGTCTGCCGCCTCTCGTGCCCCATCAAACAGACCGTTGATTCTTCAACAACACTGTGCAGGATGGTCAGGTACTGGTATTTCAGGCCCTCTTCTTCGGCCCCGCCCACAAAGTGGTTCCAAAGGTAATTCTCCAACTTCGCCCTTTGTTGTCCTATATCAGGGAAGTCAATGAAGAACCTGAAACAAAATAATATTAATGTGATACTTTTGTTTGGACCATGTAAATAAACTCAACATGAACATTTTGCATGCCATAAATGAACTGAAGTAAATTGTAAAAAATATAATCATGCTGTTTTCACTCTGTAATGTTTTAATTTGATGATGATACATAAAATAGAAACACAAGACTAGCTGCACTGTGCAAAAGTGTATTTAGCCCCTCTTCACATTCATAAAGATCAAAAAAATTAAATTGAGCTTACCTTGAACACATGTAGCGTTCGAGTAACTTGATGTGGTCAGGTTCGGCTGGTTTGTAGGAGCGAACTAGGAGGTTGCAGTATTTAAGAAGTCCACCACCTCTGATCTCCTCAGGGTGCCGGGTGGCGATAAGCTTTTTGTGGAGGTGATAAAGAGCTTCTTGGAAGTCGCCATAGACGGATTCACCAACGACAGTGGGGTAAAAATTTTCACCGATTGCCAACTCGGAGCACTCGTAGAACAGCAGAAGAGAGTCTAGGACAATCTGGAATGAGTCGACTGAGAACTCGAAAGGCCTCTTCATTGAGTCGACAAATTTTAGTTCTACATTTCTGTGCCCTCTCGAATTACCGAGGGAGATGAGTGACCAGCGATCACCATCGTGATTCACTTTGACCATCTTCCCAACATAGGCTTCCTTCATGGAGCAGGTGGTGATTCTCTTTCTACTCACACCTTCTGGTAGGAGATCAAACAATGAAGAAAGCACTGCTGTTTTGACTCGATCAAAGTTGCGTCCTCCGGACAGCTCGACGCCAAAAATAAGATCTAAATCGTTGTAAGGTGTTGACTCAGTCGCCAGCACATGTGAAGCAGCTCCACCATTCAGTCTAATATCCCTTACCTGAAAATTAAAATTTACAATTAATACCAATTGATACAAACAATCGAATGTAACATACTTTAAGGCCTGCTCCACCGCTACGTGCGTCTGCTTCTAGTTTAGACCGCACAACATTGACCAGATCTTTCAAACGAACTTCCAGAGTCGGAAAATTCCCGCGTCCATGGACTGACACCACCTCGTCCATGAGGTCATTGAGGCGCCGTACTTGTTCATAGCTCAACACAGCTAACCTCTGCTGCCCTCCTGTCCCTCCTACCATACTCTCCATTGTTGGTACCCTCCACTCACACCCCACTTCCAGCGAACCACACTAAAATGATAAAAATTATTATAATTAGTATTTAAAAAAAAGTTTGTTATATTATAAACCACAATCAGCTTTCAATGTTTCATTATGTCATTAATTATTCACAATTTTTATGATATAAAATAATTTTGAAAATTAAAACGCAAATAGTTTGGATCTTCGTATTAAGGACTGGATTAACAAGCAAATTATTTGTTATCTGCTATGCATTTGACCTATTTTAAAATAGGTGTTGTCATCAGAACAAAACAATCTTAAATATTTATTTTCAAATTGAATTTCATTTTTTTCATCCAGACCATTCTGAGATCCAGATTTTTCATGAACAAAAGTGGTCGATACATTTAACACTAAACCATTTTCAAGAAATCACAATAAGGAGAATTAAAAATTTTTGTTAGGTATGTTATATATTTTTACTCCTCTTTTCTGGTTGGTTGAATTTTTATCATGCATTCCCAAAAAGAAGATGTCTCCAAAATAGATATCAATAAAAAGAAAAAGAAAAGGAGGGGGGTGTTAGTGGCTGCATGGTTTAGTCGTTGACACGGCGCTCATCATTGTAAGGTAAAGGGGGTCCCAGGTTCGAATCCAGCAGCCCTTCATTCGAACCCGACATACTTGTTTTTTTTTTCTTTCAAAAACACCGGTCTGCTGTTGCGAACCTTCGTTTTAAAAACAATGAATAAATAAAATTTGATTAAAAGATTAAACGAGTTTGATGGTTATCTAGTTCCTGAAAAGAAACCAAAGCAATTTTTCTTAGGACATTTGATTGGAATCTTTGGATGCATTGAGAGTTGGAATACTTGGTTGACCCCAGAGTTCGATACCATAAGTCCACAAAGGTTTAAGAACAATGGATATAATAATCTTTTGTAATTCATTGAAGTTTTGATCGTCCGTCGAGTAGTATGCCGATACATCTAACACTATACACATTTTTAAAGAGAAAACAAATTATGTTCTCCGTGTATACATTCTAAAGAAATATGATCACCATTCTTATGGTTATGTGGTCCGGCAAATGTCACATTCACATTTATCATGTGTAATGGAATTTTTCCATGCAAACGTCATGGAACACCTAAGATCACAGAGTAAAGCTCTGATGTTATCATGCAGTTTATAAATTATACATCGTGCAGTTTTAAGTGACAAATGTTGTTAATATTAATTTTTCAATTTTCACTATGAAAGCAGGAAAATCAATTATAATTCCTCATACATTTTGTATGAGTTTTCTTTATAATGTATTATTTATTGAGGCTGATGCATGATGTGATAATTGTGCTTTTCAGTGTTGTATTGGTGAATTAAATTTGTGTTTATACGCAAGACTGAAAAAAAAGCGGTTGTGCTAAAACAAAAATGCATGAGGACTGAGACCACTCGAAATCAATCATGGGCGGTACTCGACGAAGGTTAATAGTAGTGGGCTAAATTAATTAACAAATTTCAATCAGCAGGAAATGACACAATTCGAAATTTTTGAGCGCATTAATCAGCTTGTACTAAAAACCCTTTGAATCCATGCCAGCGCGCACGGGGAAAATTTTCGACTTCAAGTCGTTTGTACGCATTTACACTATTTTAATAGAATTCTTTCCTCTTTTTAATCAGATTCCATTACGTGTGGCTTCTTGGGGAGGCACGCGAGCCGGCCCCGACGCGTCCTTCCCTTCTATATCGCACTAACGGGATTAAAGTTCTAAATTTGACGAAATGCCATTTTTAACCACAATCGGAAAGGCTGAAACGTTAAACGAGAGAAAGAGTCGTAACGAAAGTTAAAAAGTATTAAAAAGTACCTATGAATTGATTGTTGATGAGTATCAAATATTCTTCTAGAAATATTGGTTTGGATTCTTTACAGGATTATCACCTCTCGTAAAATCCAACGTTAGGACATTTCTTCGAAATTTTTGTTACCAACGTAAATGCGGCTGAAACCATGGAAACTCGATTTTGGATCAGGATCGGTAACAGTGCAAGACACAAAAAGACGAAACGCACTTCACGGAACGATTTGACGATATCGGTAATGATTCTGCTAGAACCAAGCTAAAATTGACCGTTGCCAATAAGCCGAATACTTACAAACAACTGTCAAGACAATGCAGGCACATAAAAAGGCTGAAGCTCGAGGAGCACAATAGTCTCAATTAAAGACGCAGTTCATAAGGCTCTTAAGCCATCTAGAACATACCGAGTCTGGCATATAAAGAATAAAAGGAAACAACCCAACGACAATCACCCCCAACCGATTACAAGAAGAAATCTCAATAGTAAAACAGTTCATTCAAATCATAACATCGACAATGAAAATCCCAGTTTTTCGTAAAAGTTGACTTAGAATGAAGTAAAGTGCGACACAGTTGATTTAGTTTATGGAATTCTTATAATTTTACAGGAAATAAATTTCATAGGGTTGTTTCAGTTAACAAATGAAACTGTTTTACTTCGTACACCTTAATAATTTAATGTTCCGAACTCAACATAAAATGAAATGCTTGGCCTTAAATAACATTTCAATATTTAGGTTGAAAACATGATCTCCCAAGCTGGAATTAAAAAGTAAAATTATACTCTCACATATCGTACGTATATTGTGTTACGATATCGACTTTTAATGAGTAAATTTATACCTTATCTGGTATTTTTTATGACGAGAAATAATTTTTTCCATTCTAAATGATTAAAAAGGGGAGAATAAACAAAATCAATAGACAAATGAAAGTGTGAAATATTTCAGATTAGATTTCTAGTGTATTTTTAAGGCAAGATGTGAAACAATTGTTTGAAGTTTCTGTTTAAACAGCCCCTTCGGTGATAAAGTTTACTTGAGCGGAAGATAAATAGGATTATGACTTAAAAATACCAATCAATCAATGTTTTATAGATTTGTTTTATATTCAAAAAATCAAACCGGTCTAGAGAAGGATTCACAAATTAGGAGAAAGTTGAAGCAAAAATTCCGGAGAGCGTTTCATTAGATGATGGGATTATGTCCAAACGTTTCCTAACAGAATAATCGTCCGCAATTCAAAACTTATCGAAAGTGGTTATTGTACTGCTCAGCATCTTAGAAAGTGGACAAAACATTTTTTCTGCTTAGTTATGATTGAAAAGATGATCTATCAGCCTGTTCCCTCAGTTGGTGTTCGGCTTTGCACCTTCTGACTTATTAAATCAACGCTTATGAAACTCACGGATCACAGTTTCACATTTTAGAAGAATAAGTTCAGGACTGGAAAAAAGAGGGATATTACAAAATTGGAAAGCCTGCTTCTATCGGATGGTGAAATTTTACCATTTTCATCATCGGAATTAATAAAAATGGTCCGGAAGCAGCGGTGTAGCAGTTCTTTCCCCACCTGAAATCTGACTGCTTATCTGCGGACGTACGAACAACATCCTACGAACTGAGACGCAATTTACGCAGGTGTACAAGAAGAAAACACGTAATTGCACGAAGATGGGTGAGAGATGTAAGATCGGTGAAATGTCGATTGTATAGCTGACGAAAGGTGGATTGCAACTAGATTCGACATTGTGGCCGGGGTGATTTCAGATTCAACGCGGCCCAATTGCTTCTTGTTGAGTTCGCTACAATAATCCCATCAATCGCGTCTACTATAAGAATGTCGTAATTTTATGTGCATTTAATAATTTAAGAATAGGCGACAAATGCATAGTGTAAAGTCACAAGCAAGTGAATATCAACTGTAACTGTAATCTCGTAATGATAGATAGAAAAATCAAAAAACAATTCGCCACGTAAGTAAATTTTTTATTTGAGAAAGAATGAATGAACGATTGATTACATTTATTTGTATTGTTCTCAACAAAACATATTTATCCTCCATTCTTGAATCTTGAAGGCCAAGAAAATAACATATACACTATTTATTAACAAATGTTTGTATTCAATAATTGAACCCGTTCTTAGATTATTATTAAATATTAATCATAAATGCATTACAGTATTTCCATTTTCAGAAAGCATCACAGAAAGGAAAACCTAATAGAAATTAAGTTTGAATCAAACTCACTGATGAACGCAGGAAAAAAACAACCTATTATTAACAATGATTATTCAGAGATCCAGTGATGCGGTCTGGTGTTACGTAGGTTTTAGAAAAACATTTTCTTTGTTGTGCCAACGTTTCGATCTTTATTTAGATCATCTTCAGGGGTCAAAGCGTTTGTTTTCCGTGAAGGTGTGTCGTGTTAAGAGTTCACACAGAACGTTTTGAGCCCTGAAGGCTGTCTCAATAAAGATTGGCACGATAAAGAAATTGCTTTTCTAAAACCAACGTCACACAAGACCGCATCTCACTAACTCAGAATAATCATTAACTAACGGTCACTAACCACCACACCTCATTAATAATATTCAAGTAGACTTCCATCCAATACGGACCTCGAAATATTCCATACGATCTACAAGGTAAAGATATATTTAACATGAACGTATAAATTAAATTCCAATAATAAAAATTGGTCCTTGCTAAAGATAATAGATTGAATTTATAAAGAAAAATCAATATTATAAGTACGAAAGGAAGAGTAGGAGTGATGAATAAGATAGATATAATTTAACAGAAAGAGATATAGTGAGAGAGAGGGCTGGGAGTCAGGCATGGGGGGGGAGAGAGAGAGAAAGAGAGTGAGAGTGAGAGTGAGAGAGAGAGAGAGTGAGAGAGAGGGGGGAGGGAGAGAGAGAATAGATAGATAGATACATGAAGGGAAGGGGAGGGAGCAAGAGAGAGAAAGAAATAGAAAGAGAGAGAATAGTTTTCTTTAGTGCAAAATTTGGCCATATTTTTTTTACTTTCGATAGAACGTGAAAGTTGTTTTGTACACTAGTTAATGAATGATCAATAAACACTAGTTTCGAAAGGGAGGACTAATATGTTTGTCCTTACGTGTTAATCAAAGTGGAATGTTGAAATTTTTTTTCAAACTTAAACTAGAAGGGCCAATTTTGTCATGTTACGGTGATAATTAGTTCATTTAAACAAATCTACTCTCGTAATAGGACATATCAATTTTTAATTTTTAATTGCAATGGAAATTGCCTATTTTAAATGACTGTTTTGGAATTTTCATTCACATTTGGTGGCGAAGGCCGGAGATTAATTCCCGTTTGGTCTGTGACCAAGATCAGGAAATTGAAGCTATCCAAAAATCGGATTCGTTCATTCTAAATACATTTGACTGAAACAAGTGAGACTAGACCGACCAGAGATGATAAATTTTGATTGAAATTTATATTACAGATGTTTACAGGACAGGACTTGGTCAAAAACAATGGTTAAAAATGGCTTTCATTTATTCCTCATATCATTTGTTTGTCGGATCTTAGCCGGAAGGTAAAAGCACTTGTGAAGTTAGGTAATTTGGCAGCGTCACGATAATTAACCTCGGTTCAGTGGCTGTATTAAATTGATATCTTTGATCTTCAGGGAACTGTGGCACAAGATGCCCAAACGACATCATCCAATTATGGGGGCCTTCCAATTATCGTATTGCTTCCATGCAAATGATGTTTAGCAAGACGTCTTTGCCTTTCCTTTAGTGGGTTCAGCTCTTCGGATGAGATTAAACAGGAACTGAAATACGAAGTACGATGATTTAAAAATAATTCCTAGAAAAACCCTAAAATGGTGATTAATTTCGTACAAGTAATATATTTTGAAATGATTTTCCTATTGAATAGAATTTTCTAACCATCGGTTCATCCTAAACTGCCTCTCTATATAGTTCAGGTTGAAAATGGAAATATCCCCAAAAACTCTAGCAACAAAGCGAGAATGGCGGTTCATGATAATCAATAAACCTACCAAATTTGTTCTGAATATTGCATAAAACATTAAAAAAGTTGGATTTGTCAATTCATTAACCCGATGTTCTGAGAGTTTATCAACGTCCGTCAATATTGATCACCACCAGGCCCACGATTAATTGACTTCAGGATTTACAGATTAGATTATAAATAGATTATATAGGAGCCGACCTCTTTTCGACCTGCGCAACGTGATCAGTATTGGTATCTCGTACACCTCCATTTTTTTTAATATCTGGAATTCCTCATTAAGCTTGTGGCTTTTTACCAGACTCCAAAGCTTTTTTAACGGCTCTCGTATGTAACCTTCAGGATTTTTCTCTCCTAGGAGTAGCAATCTCAGCCTTCATAAGCCTTCACACCAACAGAGGACGTGTTCCGCATTTTCTTCTTCATCTTGGCCATATCTGCACAGGAGATTCTGCCACTCCGAGTGTGATAATGTATAGACATGTGCCTCCAGAGAATGCAGTCCATCTGTTATTCATGCGGTAGTTCTGCTGTTAGTTATGCGATAGTCCTTTGATAACCTTTTTTGCATGTCTCAGTCCCGAGCTATCTTCCTCTTGCGCGGAGGACTTATTTGACGTTGATCCATTGACTAATGGATCCGAGTTTTTGGTAGATTGATAAGCCACAAAAGGGTTTAGGGCCAATAGGTGTCCTCATCGAAATTTCCTTGGCCAATTTAGCGGCCTCTTTGTTGCCCCTCTGCCAGGCACCCAGACAAGGGTAATTTTGTTACTTTCCCCCATGTCTTACAGGGCTCTATCAGTTCTTATTAAATAATAGATATTTTTGCTTGTAAATAAATCGCTTAAAAACAAAACTGTTAAACATGAAGATCAACTAAACAAAAAATTATTATACTTTATCTACTGATAGGTCTTATCAGTTAGAGATAATTATTTTTCGAGCTACATTAACCTATCATATTGTAAATGTAGAACAATAATTTTTATAAAATTTAATCCTGAAGAAGTACAAATACATACTAAGTAGTACTATGTACTGTGTGGGCCTAAGGTTGTCTTCATGCTTAAACAAAATAAATTTTTTGGTTCGATAATTCGACCCTGCTTTCTGGCATGAGGTCAATCTCGCCCTGAAACATGTCAGAAAGTCACACAGTAAAAATGTACAGCCATGCCCCACCTCAAGAAGAAATTTATTTATAAACTTTGAAATCAACTAGGTGAGAGGAACAGAAACAGGTTGTCGCAACGTTTCGCAACAAAATCGCCTTTCTGTTTTGACAAAGAGCGTTCACCTTGAAAAGCCCGAACTTAATTGGGTTAAATAATCAAGTCGGCTGGATGCCTCTGCATATTTAATAAAAATATAAATCACTCGGAGGTTTGCGACACTCTGGCCGTTTTATTTCGTATTATGCTAATTCAGTGAAAGTAGGTTTTTTGCAAAATAGCCTAGGAAAAAATCTGGACGTCCTTCTGAAGTTGCAATTTCAATAATACAACTAATCGACAAACCAGTGTGAATTGTTCATCATACCTGTCGCCCGTGTCAACGAGTTTTAGAATGCTGACTTGTGTCCCTGTACCGGTTTTTCACATATAAAACAAAGCTTTCCGACTAAACATATATCTAAAATGTCAAAAATAAATTCAAAATAGTCCTCATACTTTCAAGTTGTAACAATCTAAAGAAAACAACAAAATTACAACAGTCCTTCAAGAAATCAAAATGATATCTCTAGACACATAACTAAAAAAATATTACGTGAAGTATGCCTAATATTTTGATTTATTCAAAATGCTGTTTCGCAAAATTAATTTTTTTTTTTTGAAGCGTAATATACAAAGAACCTTCCACAAATAGGCTTGCTTGGTAAATCATATTTTGAGCCGAGAGAAGCCATGCTGGATTAAAAATCCATCAACTATCACAGACCGACCATCAAGAAAGGGCGAAATTATCTAGTGATTGATTGAAAAGCCTTTTGAGCTATTTTCAGAGATTCCGTTCTTAGTTTATTATCGAATAATAATCATAAATTCATTACAGTATTTCCATTTTCAGACGGCATCTTAAAAAGAAAAATCGAATGGAAATTCAATTTGATTCAAACTCATTGATAAACGCAGGAAAAAAAAACACCATTATTAATAAGATTCAAATAGGCTACTTTATCCGTTTCGGACCTCGAAATATTTCATTACGATCTATAAAATAAAGACGTAATTTACATGAACGTATAAATTAATTCCGATTAATAAAATTGGTTCTTGCTAACTATAATAGACAGAATTTAAGGTAAACCGGTTATAAAATCATTTTTTCGTTCAATAATTTGATCAATTTTGTTATAAAGAAAAATCAAATTATGAGTACGAAAGGAAGAGTGTTGAATAAGATAAGAGAAAGAGACAGAATGATATAGAGGGAGGGAGGGGAGATAGGTAGGTGGTTAGTTAGAGGAGGGAGGGAGAGAGAGAGAGAGAGAGAGAGAGAGAGAGAGAGAGAGAGTAGTAAACGTAAAAGTGGGTGCG
>CM077103.1:28187169-28218383 GCA_039619505.1 Cimex hemipterus | reverse complement strand
GAGAGAGAGAGAGAGAGAGAGAGAGAGAGAGAGAAAGAGAGAGAGAGAGAGAAAGAGATAGAGAGAGAGAGAGAAAGAGAGATAGAGAGAGAGAGAGAAAGAGAGAGAGAGAGAGAGTGTGTGTGACAAGGCAAAGACAATAGATTATCTTACTTTAATGTGAAATATATATAATAATAAATACTTTTATTTTTTAGTAATGGGAATGGCCCTGCCTAACATAATTACATAGATGTATAAGTTAAATAGTAAAAGCAGAAAAGTTTTAAGAAATATTAGTTTATAGAAGAGTTGAAATTGTCGAGAAGTGGCAAAGGTAGAAAATCTATTATTCTAGGAAACCTGTCCGAATCCGACTATGATGATCATTTTTCATTTTATTATTAATACGCACTGTGGATAGGAGTTTCGCAACTGACATACAGCCGTTGGGCAGGCGGGAATATTCCAACAGAGCTGATAGAGATAAAATATTTTAAAAATAAACAACGCCAAGAATACATGGACGGACTACAGTTACATAAAGTGATTAGGTAAGAGATGAAACGGATTGGGCAAATATCACCGTGTATTCGTGAACTGTCCCAGAGAGATGGCCGGGTTAAACCTCTTCTCGGGGAACGGGTCCTTGCCCAAGGACGTTCACTTTGTGTCCCCCATTCTCCGACCGGGCCCCACCAGGTCGACGTTCCTGCCGAAAGGCCGTTTTTACTTTCGAGGAAAAGGGAGAGTGCCGAGGAGGTGGCGTCGAAGAAACCGAAAGCGGGATTCGTCCCGGTTCCGTTCTCTTTTGGTACATCACTGGAGAAAAAAGGCCAGGTCGGTTTCTACTTGGTGAACACCCTCAACTCGTCAACTTACCTTTTCCTTTGGCTCAAATAACAGTTTTAGTTTAGAATTGAAATGTTTGTAAAACATCTACAAAATCAATCGGCTTTTGTTCAAATTTGAAATTTGAAAGTTTTCGTTCATTTCAGTTATGACCTTAAGCGTCCCAAGGACCGTCAGGACAAACCAGAATTTGTCAAATATGGTTACGTGATTGGACGTACCATACACTATATGCGACAGAGAGAGGAGTTGGTGGAACTGCATTATATATAACTACGACTAAGATGTACTAATTCAGAAAAATCTGCCAAATAAAAACTCAAACTTTACAGCTTAAGTATCAGTCGTTTTGCACTGTGACTCATATAGAGGATCAAAAATAACATAAATCTATAATCCTAAGAGATAGTCTTAGTATTTTGACTGCACTTAACAATGAGCAATACATAAAAGGCCCGTTGATACTAAAAATCATACAGAAACTCCTGGACATAAACAGTGGAAATTAGTAAATGATAAGGTCATCTACTAGCAAAGGAAGTCTGGTAAAAGAAAACTAGTAAAAGCATCACTGCTAATGGCCCATGTAGCAAAATGGGGAAGACCTCCATTGCAAAATGAATAAAGGCAACAACAAATATGAAAGGTAAAGCATATCCGTCAATACAACCATCAATAGTTGCCAGGCTCTTATTTATTTTCGACACTTACATACCAAGAAGACTCCTAATAGCCAATAATTCGACTATTGGGCCACAATAGCCTTCTGTCTTAACTGTACATACTATGCTTACGACTAATCCGAGGATGGGAATGCAACGGAGAGCCATTGACAGACGCTGATCATGTCCTACTGTTTGGGTGGAAAAAATAGTCAAGGCCATGGGTGTAATTTTGAGAATTTTTGAATAAAATAGAAATAGATATAAACGAACGGCATTTTCAGATTTAACGTTATGTCGTTTACGACAATTTAGTCTGTCTATGCTTACTGGTTTGTTATTATACTCGGTCGTTCTATCTCTATGTGCAGTCGTGAGCAATTTTAAATTGGATGGTATGTATAAGCCACTCAGGAATATATCCGCTGTGGAAATCTAATTTTGTATAGTTGGGTTTTCCACAGTCAACTGTTTATGAACCACCAAATGATATAATTGTCCTAGGAAAAATGATGTCTGTTTTTATTTATTGTGCGCAGTTAACAAAAAGGACGTAATTGTTATAAATTGGAACTCATTATGGTTGAAGGTTGAGTTTTGAAAGTGAACTAACGTGAAAAAGGTCGATGCGTATCGGTTTACTTTGAATACTAGTACTAGAATTAGTGTGCTATCTAAAAGTACTTGAGGACATCAAAATTTCATAGTAGGCAATATTTTTTTCGTGTTGTAATAAGTGCCAACTCCCTTCGAGTACTTATTACCACATATAGCGGGCCAGGTACTCCAGATAGTTGATCATAGTTTTATGACAGCTTTCGCCTCTCGAGTGCAATCCCGCCGTCCTTGAGTACGAATTTGAAATCTTTCACTAATCGGGCCACTCATCCGGAGAAATGTCGTTACGTCAACGCTTGTAAAACGATTAAATTTTATTGCAACTCGTGATGCAACGACGGCTAATCCACCTTTGTCACAGCCTATTTCGAACTGAATCGGAAACGTGGAAAACAATCGGAAAATAGGGGTTGGGACAGCTGTGCTTTCTTGGGTTAGTCTGCGTAGTTCGCTTCGCACGACATTGACTTTGCCGGGTTGCTCAATCTCGATTATTTAATACCTTTCCCACTCGTCGGCAGAACGTAAAAAACAATTATGTGAGAAAAGCCACGTGAGAACAGGCCGTCTGGTGGCAAATTGTGTGAAAGGGATTGAAATGGCCGCAAAACCTGCGCAACATTACGACGAGTTTAAAATAATGTTGGCCCTTGCAGTATCGCGTTAGTCCTCGTTTAGTGAATAAAAATTCTTTGATTTTGAAGTCCTTTTTGTCACTTTTAGGTTAGTTACATAAATTATGTATTTGCGTTGTGCAAATTTTGTAAGTGCATTACAGATTATGCGTGTAAACTTTGTACGTTGAGTAGTGAACATTGTGTATGCAGGTTTTATACATTACGCAAGAATGCAAGTTTTATTATCTATGTAAGTGTTGTACGTTATGTTATAGATTTTATACATTATGCATGTACGTTTTGTACATTATGTAAGTAAATTTTATATATTAGGAATGTCGGTCACGTAAATTCTATATATATGAGCTCTATATAATGGATACGTTATTTCTTTAAGCTTTGGACGTTATGTATGTAAATTGTTTGTAAGTTTTATATATCATGCATACAAATTTATACAGTAGTTATGTAAATATTCCAAAATATATTTGTAGGTTTTGTACAGCAGATATTTAATATTTCTTGGGTTTCTTTTCAGGAACTAGAAAACTATCAAACTTAAACTGTTTTGGTTGGTATAGATGCCGGGCATCAGCCTCACCTCATCAGCTGATTTTTGAGTTTAATGTTTTTCTCGTTGCTGAAAAGAAACCCAAGAAATATAAATAGTCAACAACCGACAAAAATAAGTGTAAAATATAACATGTTTAAGTTTTTATTCATGGTACGTTTTGTACCTTATGCATGCAGGTTATATACATTACTCACGTAAGTTTTATATATTGTATACATAAGTTGTATGTATATAGTCTATCGAATAAAAAATTACAAATGAGTGAACAAAACGGAAAAAAGTAGCACCATATTTGAAGCAGAATGAAATATATAATAATTTATTCTTGAATTGGTTTTGGAATAAAAATAGTAAAATTAATTTAAATGTACATTTCTGAAGTTCCCTCCTTCTTTTTTAAATACGAATACCAACCATTTTTGTCCAATACATTTTATAATAATTTTAATTTTTTTTTTTAACGAAACATCTAAACAAACATTTTGTATTTAATCCTGTCCTCTTAAATATGTTGAACATTTCATAAAAGGTTTGCCACCATAATTTGTTGAGTAAGTGCCAATAAATACCTCGATGCGAAAACTTCAATATTTAACGGTGTAGAAGAAACTTTTGAATAATCCACATTACACGCAAAATTAGAGCGTTGAACATGATAGAAAAAATCGACCTGATAAATTTACCTGAACCGGGTCAATTTCTTTATAAATTACTATTTATAATTCAATTAGCGGAATCGTGCCATCTCTCGTCTTTTAATATTAGTTCTGAATTTAATTTACTTGATTTTTTTTGTCGTCAATTAATGCTTGGACGTATATTGTACTCTTTATTCCGTTGGACTGAGGATGATAAAAGAAAATTAACTAAAAGTAAATATAAATAAAGACGATTTCGAAGTTTCTGGGCCGGCCAACCTTGGCATGTGGGGAACTGGGTTAGAAACGCGTTAGCGGCCCTACTGGCCAATATTCATTCGATTAATTAATTTCTCCTACGATTTACATATTGTCACATATTTTTGACCAATTGCCTAGGGATCGTCAAAGTCGTTTAATAGCGACAAATAATTTCGTGGTTTAAAAACAAAATTCAAAAACATTTTTTTTTGTTGCTTTATTCAGGGCTAATTAGAATCTCAAGCATAATAAACCGACATGAAAATAACCTATCACGATTTCAGTAATGTTGTTTTAACTCAATTCTTTAAATCTATTGCGAAATATTTCTTTTAATTAGTGCAGACTTAAAAAAAATATTTGAAAATTCAAAAATGTGTTGTAATCTCGAGTGACCCAATTTTAAGACTAGATCCGACGCGAGGTTTTGGAAAGGACTTGATTTGATATATTTTTAGCCGGTTTATGTAACAGTAGCACCTCGACAAACCTCTCCGGACAGCCTTCAAATTGACTGGCTAATCTATGAGAGAAAAAAATCTACCTAAATCTACTTCGACCGCCCGATGCGATCTATGAACTTTACGGGACGGGAGAGAAAGAAACAGAGATAACAAACACAAAAAAAAGAGTATAAATCCCAGATTTATTTTACCAGCATTGGAAATGCCGGGCTTTTTCTCTTGCTTTATGAAAGCCTAGTTTATTTTGGGACGGAAAAGTCGGCAAATACCACCGTCGAAAAACAACGAAATAACAAATGAACACAGAGCAAAATATACCGGATATGATAAATACTTTAAAAATTAAAATACACGAACTTCGGTTTTATTAATTCAACTATGCTCTCGTAAAAAGCTATTTTCCCCTAATATGGTTGAAAAACTGTTGAAAGTTCAGGTCATATGGACGGACAGGATGTTAATTGCAGTACCAAGGTCTACATAGACAATTAGTTTGAGGCGACTGATCTGCATTAAACCTTGATTTATCAACACAAACAGCGTGCCGTCATGAATTCGCCATTATATTTTCTATTAATTTAAAATAAACGGAATTGCTCTAGTACATCGAAATTGCAATAAATTATTGAAGACTTGCCAGCAGTTCAAAAATAGATTGGATTGAAGAATAATATAATCAATTATTTGAAGAATGTGAAGGCTTTTTAAATAATCTACAGGCCACCTATTATCTTTTATATAAAAAAAAAAAGGTTTAAACGAAATATAATCTCGACAGTTTCGATCCTTTATTGATGTATCCTTGTTTATCAACGTTTATAATGTCATTTTGCGACATGTTATTTTTAATTATTTTGCTCGACTTGCTTGAAATGCGGCGAAACTGCTAATTTGATTTATATTTAAAAAACTAAAACTACAGACAGTTTTAATGATATGGCGGTTTTAGATTAATTCTGGTGTATGTACAAAAATATACATCGAAAAATTGTAAATCTTTCAGACAGTGAGGCGGTGCGGCGAGGAGTCAGCCCCTGCTGGAACTCAGTTATTTAGTCATTAATCTTTATGTAAGGTATTGGCTGAGATAATAAAGTCAGTGTCACGAGATGGATTCGAACCAACGACGACCCTCGGCAAAATACGATTTGAAAAATGGCAAAATGGAGGGAAAATTGGAAAGGTGGGGTTGGGATGGGAAAGTTGGTGTCTGAGGCGATCGAAATCAAGATAGATCAAGTGGTTAGAGCAGGGGCGTATTTAGCCAAGGGTCGTGGGTTCGAATCCCGCTCGTGACACTGACTTTTTTATCCCAGCCAATAACTTACAGAAAGATTAATTAATTGAAAAAAGTTATCCAATCAATCGGACCATAAACTCTAATGAATTTTATCAGCTATTTAGTAGATCCAATAAGGTAAGGATATGTCACGAGGATTATAAGAATGTGTTGGTCTAGTGTAAATTTGGAAAACATGTCCGGATCAGATCCTATGCCGATGGGATTCTTTAAATTCTTTAATCTTTACATCAGAGATAAACGGTTGAGGATGCGGCGGAAGATTTTGGATTGATAGGTTTGGATTCGGTGGATGAAAAGGATTTGGCCACAAAGCTCGACTCGGTATGTCCAAAATCGGTTGAAGCAGTGAGTTTGTTACGTAGGTTTAGTTTACATTTCCATATCTTTCGTTGAGTCCTTGTCTTTTTTTGGTTTTAGTATGTGGGCAACACGTATGTCCGCTATCTTAGTTAAGCCCAAGGTAGGACTTGATTGTACGGATGGAATCGAAATGTGCAATTAAATATTAAATATTTTTTAAAGACATACTGCAAACTGAACGTTTCAATTTTTTATGAGCATTGTTGAATATTTTGTTTGCCTGTTTTTTTCCTCAAGAAAATTGGAATATGCTGAAATTTATAGAGATTGTGTAAAAAAAGATTTAGTAGACGAATTTTTATTTATTATTACAATTAATTAAGGTTTTTGGTTGAGATCAAAAACTTAAATAATTGTAATATATTAATTGCTCAAGCGGACCACGAAATTAGTGAATTTATTTATTACGTTGAAATATGGCGCAACAGTACATTCAAATATTTTCTATTCGTGGCATTTTTCATTTGTTTTGATTTGTTTCGAATGAGAATTAATTGCAAACTAAATTACTAACATTAATACAAATTTTCACTACACGTTTAATTTTTTGTTCTACTGGTTGAATAATATTCTCGCTTTTATTTTTTATTTTATTTATCACAGAAAATTGGAAAAATGGGGAAATCTAACGAGAGTATTTCGACGAAAATGATGTAGCTTGACTATTAACCTACTCATAAACTTTTAAGTGTCCATTTACGAAACGAAGTTTTTAAAAAAAATAAATGTTTTATAAGTTTTCGATATTCACGATTGACTAATACTATCGATTAATCCTTTATTTATTAATGTTTATAAAGTAATTTTGCAAAAGGATTTTTTTTTTGTTCAACTTGCTAAACATATGGCGCAACAGATGATTTAAGTGTATTAACTTCTTTCTGTTCATAGTTATAAAATCAGAAGATATTTCCAATGGTTTTATTTCGAACAATTAATTAAAAGCAAAATAAATTAATAACAACAATACACATTTTCACCAAACGTTTTAATTTGTTTTCAGCTACTTGTTGAATATTTTTCACACTTTTATTTTTTTCTCGGTAAATTAGAAAAACGCGGAAAGCTAATGAGTGTATTTCGTTGAAAATTATCTAATATGACTATTAATCAACTCTTTAAAAGTGTCAATTTGCGAAACGATATTTTAAAGACTCTACGACAAATATTTTATTGAAGATATTTAAATAAACAATTGTCTTTATCGATGTCCATGATTGATTATGTTTATCCATCTTTTTTAAATATTATCTACGTTTATACTGTAATTTTGCAAAAAGAAATTATTTTATTGCCGAACCTGCTGAAATATGGCGCAATTCGATTCATTTGGTTGATTTAATTTTTTTCTTCTAATCATGGTTCTCAAAAAAACCCAGTGATTTTCAATGGTTTTATTGAATAAATAATTATAAATAAAATAAAAAAATAATACCAATTTTTTTTACTGAACGTTTCAAATTTTTTTCTGTTAATATTTTTCTAGCTATACAGAAAATTGGTAAAATGCGTAAATCTAAAATATGTATTTCGATGAAAATGATCGATCTCGCTGACTGTTTATCCACTCATCAGCCTTTAAGCGTTAATTTACGCAACAAAATTTCATAAAATTCTACAATAGATATTTCATGAGAGATTTAAAGAAAAATCTCCCTCTAGATATTTATGATTTTAATTTTGAAATTTTTAAGATCCTCCTCAGGATAGTTTTGAAATCACTGGATTTGTTGAAGTGTAGTGCAACAACCGATTCGATTTTTGCTTACCGTTAAAAAGTATAAATATTATTTTTATTTTTTAAATATATTTAATTTTTATCAAACTAATAAATATGTTCTATTCGGTTTTCATTATCTTTTTCAAGTGTTATGTAAAGAAGGTTGAGAAGAACTATTGCCACGAGCGGGATTCGAACCCACGATTCCCGGCTTTATACCTTGGAGTTACACCACTTGAACTATGGTGACTTGGGCCACGAGGTAGCAATTTCCTCCTCCGAGTTTATCTAATGCAATTCTTAACTCCTATTAAACATTTTTCATATTTGTATTTTACCTCAGAAAACTGGAAAAAAAGGCTAAATAAATGCTTTACAGGCTTTGCATCCTAACTATGTGGACGGAAAGTCCATCTTCACGTTAGCTTCGGTCTATTCGTTTAAAACAAAATAATTAATCGAATTCCAACTTCACTTGGACTTATACAATACACTCCAAACGGAAATAATTTATATGCACAAACCGTTTTAGATAAACCCGACGTTATTTACGTTAATTCTGTTATAATGTTTAAATTTTAATGTAGTTAGGAATTCAGCCCCCTTTACATAATATTCGAGAGAGAAAAGATAACAAAGGGCAAATCAACTTTGTAATGTTTTGCTCAGTTATAAACCGGGAGAGGTTCGGATGGATTACGAGAAAAATAACTTTCAAATTGTTAAACAAAACAGTTTTTTGTTACTAACATAATAATAAGTTGCAATTCTTTTGGTTTGTATTGGCAGATTTTGAATTAACGTAACTGTAATTATTTAAATTTTATGTTTTATAGTGCGCGCGCGTGTATTTAAAGTTTATTAAAATTAAAGATTTTCCTAAATTTGTATTATCTTTTTCTCTAAAAAAACTTTTTTAAATCTCAATATTGGAAAAGTATTGGCAAAAAAGTACCAGGAGGTGTCGCAATGTTGGTTTAAGCGTGTCAGTAGCAGCTTGCACTGGCCAAATTCCAAATCGCCATGTAATCAATAATTATATTTAATTTTATTGTCAGGTTTGCAAAGCGGTGAATTATTGTCGCGTATAAATTAAAAAAAAATTAAAACATTAAATTAAGAAGTGTAAAACGTCCTGATACAGATTTTACTTTTTTTTATTGGAAAGTCTGGTCAATCAAATATGTACAGCTATTCGAAGTAGCCAGCAAAACATTATCAGGTCGAAGACTGCTCTGAATTGCTAAATACCTTGGGAAAGGGAAACAGTTACACTCCACTGGGTCCCAGAGAAATAAACAAGCGGATGCCCTTGCACGCAAAGTAGCTGCCACAGCGTTGACAGGACCCGAGCTCCCTCATATACGGGAATTCATACTATAAAATAAATCTTTAAGGGGTTAACCACCATTAGACACCACGTGTCTCTCCTCGGTCACATAACAATCCAGGATCTCCTAGAAAAACAGCAAGAACACTTCTTAGAATTTAGGCATTAAATTTAGATATATCAAGGTAGATTTATTGGAGGTATTATCAAAATTAACAGACTTGTAGATAAAAAGTTGAAAGGTGCAATGCTATTCAAAAAAGTGGTGTAAATTGAAGCAAGAGTTTATATTAACATATAAACTACCTTGCGAAGGATTCAGTATAACAAACAACTGATATAACCAAACATAAAATGTAAAATCAAAACTCTCAAAAATTGAAAATGGCTGGAATGAATACTTAATAAATCCAGTTTTTTTTCGATTTTAGAACGTACAAGCCAATTCAATCCTGACGATATCCATTAAGAATTGTGATAACTATCTTACTACCGGCTTTTGCTGCTAAGCTGTTTTCGTTGGTTATCGCAAATCCTTCGGAAATTTCCTAATTGGCTCACTTATATAAGAAAATAGACTGTAATTTATTTAAGTGCCGATGAGGAAAGCCGGGCTGTTTTTAAACTATGATTTTGTTAATTTAAAATGAAATTATTCGCCTAGGTCTTTTATCCGTTCGTAATAAATTTTACGAAGAGGCATAAAATATATTTAACGAATTTAAGATTTGTTTCACCAGGTAGAACTGAAAGAAAACACCTTAACCAAAATTGTTTAAACAAAACCAAAACGCTACCATCTTAATGAAAAGAACGGAAACGTTTCACGCATTGTGCCAACCTGCTGGACAAATAATAATTCAAAAAGATTAGAATAGAAATGTGTAGAGATTTGTGACACCAGCCCTCTGGTGTGATGTTGGTTTCAGAAAAAAACATTTTCTTTATCGTGCCAACGTTTCGATCTTTATAGAGATCATCTTCAGGGCTCAAAGTGTTTGTCTTCTGTGGACTTATACACACATAAATGTATATATACATAAAACAGCCAAATCTCACTGGCAATCTCAACACGACACGCAAGAATGGCACAAGTACACAGAAGCCAAACTTTGAGCGCTGAAGATGATCTCAATAAAGATCGAAACGTTGGCACGATAAAGAAAATGTTTTTCTGAAATCTACATCACACCAGACCGCATCTCACGATATCGGAATAATGAATGATTGGAATAGACTTGCAATTCCCCAGTATCAAAGGAAGAATAATTGTAAATATAATTTATAGATTTTCATAACATGAATCTTTAATAAATAATTCAAAAACTAGTTCAAGTATTATTCTTACTTTCTAGAGTTTTTCGTTAAGATGAAAAATTAGAGTCTCAAGCGGGCTTCGAACCCAAGACCTTCGGCTCAGTACTCCCCGCTGCTGTAAACACTTGACCTATGCAACTTCTTTCGTATTGGCCACCACCTACTCAACTCAACCAATTCTAATTTTCACTCTTTTTGACAAATTTTTAAATTTTTCATCACAACCAAAAACCTTAGATGAAAAGAATAATTAATCAGCGCGGTTAATGTGGTCAATTGCGACACTAGAAAATATGGTTTAACTTAACAAAAAAATAGGTTACATTTTGGGAAGGGTATTGTCGCTTAGTTATATTGTCGTCAATAGTTTTCTTTAAAAAGCTTAATCACTTCCTTAAAAAAGAGGTCTTCACAGAGCGATTTATTGAAAATCACTTACGTGATTAATGGAACAAAAGCTGATTTGAATTAATGAAATTTCGTAAGCATTTCGGGTTCACACTTGTTTTTGTCTGTTGACACAAAATTCAAAATGCACTCAGGAGGAGGCAAAAAAGACACTCGAAAGCTATATACCTAAAAAATAAAAATTAAAATGTTGAAAGAACTTACTTAGTTTTTAATCCAGGAAAAAGTGTATCAATTATATAAAAGCTTTTCCGGTTCTCCTTGATAAATCAAATCGAATTCAAGAGAAAACTCCCTTTACAACAAAATGTTTTAAACGGGAAAACACCTCCTCGAAATCGGACAAGGACGTTTTGTCCCTACTGGTCCTTTTTTGGGCAGAGCTGTTAGTCATGTCGCATAGACGAACTGAAAGACTTAAAAATAACTCTTAGAACTTTCCATTTGCAAAGACATTAAAAAACAAATTCTTAGAGAAATTACTGACGAGTTAAGTAAATTTTTTATTCTGTTCATCAAGCGGAATTGATAACAGAATTGATAATAAAAGGATAACAAGTATAACACGACAACAACGTGGACTGATTTAAAACTTAAAAAACTTTAAAGCTGTAATAATCTGTTATATTATAATTCTTTCTGGTTTCGCTTTTCAATCTCAACGGGTATAAAAATTGCCTATGAGAAAAAAATAATATGAAAAAGAGTTTAATATAAGTATATTCCATGAAAACTCTTCATAAGGTTTAGTAACATTTAACAAAAGTTATATATCAAACTTGAAACATTTTTAACGAAATTATGTCTAAAGTTTGGTTGGTGTGCTGCTGACATTTATTACGATGAAATCACTTATGACGATTCAAGAATCAAAACTGTTCACAGCGTGTTCAAAAATATTTCAATATTTTTTTGAGATCTGATCAATCATAATGCTCGAGATAATCCGTAAATTTCAGAAAGCGACGTTTAATTAAAGCCTAGATTTTAAAGCAGATTAATGACGCTGGCCGTAAATTAACCATCAGGTTGAGTTCCAATAAAACAGTTTTAGTGGCCTTTAAACTCGTGGTAATTCTCCAACGTAAAACATCTTTAGGCAAAATAAAGATTTAAACTAAAACTTTAGTGGTCAAGCATTCATTCAGCTTGAATGTTTAAACTTTGTGTTTTATTACAGAAGAAACGGAGTGCAAGTAAATATTTATATCTTCGAACTTTGGTCACGGTGTGATCGAATGTTTCACCACTCTTTAAGCGTTTCAAATATTAATTTATACTTGTGCATGTTTAATTACAATATTTATCTTCTTTATCTATCATACATTGAGAGAGTTAGAGAGAGAGAGAGGAGGAAAAGGAGAGGGAGAGAAAGAGAGAGGAAGGATGGATAGATAGATAAAAGGAGAGAGAGGGAAAGAGAGAGGGGAGGGAGGGAGAGAGGGAGGGAGGGAGAGCGAGAGAGAGAGAGAGAGAGTGAGAGAGAGAGAGAGAGAGAGAGAGAGAGAGACCAACTTTCAGATATTTAAAAAGCATAAACAATATCTTTCAAAAAAGGAACTATCTTTTGAAAATAAAAACAAATACTAACTTTTTATCTCCTTAATTTCGCTTGCAATCAACCTAATGTTCAATTTGACTAATGGAATTAAAAGCTATATTCAATTTCTAAAGATTCTAATCAACAAACAATACTATAAATATTATTAAATTATTGTCAAGGGCTTCTAGGGTCAAATATTTAAAAGTCAGTGGATAAGTCGGCATAAAAATAAAATATAATAAAAACCCAGATAACTGGTTCCTTGAAATAGCCATGGCATTTTTAAATTCATCAAAGAATATCTTGTTACTGAAAGTTTAAAGAAAAAGCTCTGAAAACTTATATTCATTATTTTATGACATTAAAGAAAGCAAGTACATGATTTTTTTTAACAATGTTAATATTTACTTAAAGAACATTTCGAGTATTTAAACGGGTGGAATTTGTATTCAAATCAAAACAAGCCTGAAAAAAATCGATGCCCATAATGAACACATCTTATGGTAAATAATTTCAATAATAAAAGTAAGAATGCTCATTGAAAAAAAAAAAATGTAGTTTGGAGGGTGTTAATAGTTTATTTAAGAGGTAACTAATTAATATTGTGATTTAAAGAAGACTTTAAAGTTTCACTTAAAGTTTAAAGGACTTATAATACTCAGTTTAAACCACGACATTTGGAAGGAAAAATATTTGCTTTCCGTGATAAGGCTGATAAGAGTCAACAAGAATATCAAACGTTATTTTCGTCGGTATAAAACAGATGGAAAATCCTTCATTTTTTTTATTTTCCGTTCTCTGCCAAGTCTTGCAGATCTCGTTACGTGGAGTGCTGCTTGATTGGAGGCGCTTTTACGCTGAGGGGGCCGCAAAAGAGAATATGTTTCGAATTACACGAAAAGTAGAAAAGGAATTCTCGTAATCTGAGATAAACACTTAAACAAAGAAAGGAAAAAAATCGGTGACTTTTCATATCCGTTTTCAAGGGGAAGGATGTGGAGGGTTTGCATCGAAGAACCGAGAAATGATAAGAAAAGCCCCAGATAGCTGATCAAAATTTACAATAAATAAAATGCTTTCTGGTGAATGGTTAATTGTACAAGTATTATGAAGGAATCCTCTTTTTATATCCTATTTATTTCAAACCGTAAATGAATAAACGATAGAAGAAATAACAGTCAAAACGAAAGTTTTTACTAACAAGGGGACGACGACCAGATAGGTGCATCAAGAATTTGGACCAAAATTTTTAATGTGATTCTATACTCCAAAATATCTGGGTGCCTATACGGCACCTGTGGATAGGTCCTGGTTTCGCAATTTTTTTTTCTTAGTTCAAATATGAAGTTGACTTGATTGTAGAAACAATTGGACAGTGAAATATTACAAAATGTTCCGTTTATGACAGTTAGGACACACTTAGTTCTATCAGAAACCGTGGTAATCAAAATTATCTTATTAAAGAGGCAAACAGAATGGGATTATGAAACCCTGGGCGATAGTACACACAGGATAAATCAGCTAAAAATGAAAAGCCGACATGCTGCAAAGGATGCCTCTATGGAACATACGCTGCAGTTGTCATATAACGTCCTAGAGCACATATAAAGAAAACCATATTTTATGCAAGAGCAGGACTAGAAAACACACATCAAGATTTCAGTCTGCAAGTGACCAACTTAACCGTGTTTTGCTTCAAAAATAATAAATCAATTAAAATAATTACCTTGGTTTTTTTTTATTATTGGAAAAAAATTGTTTTCTATATAATAATTTCATTTGAAGGTATAATGATGGGATTTTTTGTCCTTATGCTGCCAAGAGTTTTTTTTGTATATATTTTTTATTAATTTTAAATAACTAGTAAATATGTTATTTACGAATTTTGTAAATCATTATTATTAAGTAGAAGATACGCAACATTGCTGTGAATACCGTTTTTCGATTTGACCTTTTGAATTTTTTTTACAATTTATTGAAAAAAAAAAAAAAGTTTTCTATATAATAAGTTTTTTTTTATATTATATTGCTGCAAAATGCAATTCTCTCGATAACATATGGTTTTATTTTTCAAAAATTATTTCATTTAAAGGTATAATCCAGGAATTATTTTTTGTCCTTATGCTGCTTCGTTTTTTAATATTTTTTTTTTATCAATTGCAAATAACTAGTAAATATGTTATTTGCGAATTTTATAAGTAATTATTATTAAGTGGAAAATATGCTGCGTTGCTGTGAAAACCGATTTTCGATTAGACCTTTTGAAAAAGCTGAAGGGGTAGAGTAGCGACGTTTTTAGCCGAAGGTCGTCGGTTCGAATCCCGCTCGTGACAATGACTTTTTTATCTCAACCAATCCCTTACCATAAAGATAACTTAATTGGAAAAAAAAAAAATTATTTGGTCAATGGACCATGAACTATAATGGCTTTTGAAAACTTTTTACGATTTGTTTAAAAAAAAATATTTTCCTTACGTAATATGTTGATTTTTTTATCATATCGATGTGAAATACATTACAAATATAATACAGCTGTAAAGTGTGTTTCGGTTGTGTATAAATTCGTTTATGTGCGATGTATTAATCCATTTATGTTTTAGTGGTCAAGTGACGTTACTCTTTCAATTAAACATTTTTATGTAAGGTCTAGGTTGGGATAAACTTTGTTTACATAGTTGAGTATATTTTTGTTATGTAGTTGTTTGTTTGTATGAATGAGTAATAAAGGCGTTTGTGTTTAATAAAAATAAACAGTTAATATGTTATGTTTACTGCTTATGACCATTAGTTTAATTCTAAACTTGATTCGAATGTTTTTACTCATTAAAAATAAATTTTAAAAATGTAAAATTTATCTGTAATTTTTGTTGTGGTTGTTCTTTTTTTTATCGATTTCTTTGTAAATAAAAGGTAGTAATTGTAAAAATAAACACTCCAATAGTAGAGATTATGTATGTACATGCTATAAATGTATATATATGTTTAAAAGGACATCACACTTTATGGTATTATGGGTATTGTTCTTTTTGACTTTTTGTTAAAGAGATTGCGAAAAACTATCAAGACCGGTATAGCGTGGACCGCCGTTAATACAGATAAAAAGGGTTAACAGTCTAGAACGTTCCAGAATGTGTCCATGCGCAGTGGGTCTTGTTTTGGTTACGACGACTATGTTCCTACCTTCGAACCCCCTCCGATAACGAATATCCAACCAGCTGGCATGGTCTTAATAACGACGATGTTCGAAAATTTGGCCGATTCGTACAGGTTCCGAATTCCGTTCATTTTTGTATAAGCGGCGTGCATTAAATACAATGGGAAAAAGGAAACAATAAACAAATGATTCTTGCTTTGTAGTTTTCGTCGTCGGTTTTCTTGGTATTAACTAAATTGATTTCAAAAATTTATTTTTCATTAAAAAAAAAAAAAAATATATATGTACAAACACAACTTTTACCAACTTTTAGTCATTCTCAAACAATTAATTTCAGCAACAAATGGTCATATACAAACCCCAATTTTGTTGGCTAGGAATGCGCTCGTGGTATACATTTTTAACATAACTTTCTCATCAAGCTGGGAAATAGCAATAACTTTGTACTTTAAATGAGAATCCGTTATTTTTATTATACTGTTCGTTTGTAGAGCTTATTGTACGGTACTTTCACTGAACGAAATTTTTTATGAGATCGACCATTTCTGAGTTATGTGGGTATTCCTTTTTGTAACAAGAAGTTTATTTCGAAAACGATTAGCGTTAGCAGTTTAATTTAGGATTAGGATAAGATTTCTTATTATCACAGAATCCTTTTTATTTTTAAAATGACTCAGCCGTAATCATGTATTGTTGTAGATTCGACAATTGCTTGAAATTTATGTTTATAATAAATGCTCAAATACAAAAAGGCTCAGTATAAAAACTTTTCATTTTAAATCCAAAACGAGGAGGGACTTGCTACAAAAACCTCACGCGTCTTCTCGTCGGGCCGAACTCAAAATTTTCTTTCATTAAAGTGGCATAAAAAAAATCCAGAATAGAATTGTTCAATAAAAATATAAGATCCTTATTTAAAATAACAAGCGTCATTTCCAAGCTAGACGTGACAGTTGTGTGGGCCATCTTGTTACAAAAAGCATACCCCCCTCAAGAGTTTCCATCGGGCATAACTCAGAACTGGTCGATCCTATCAAAATTTTCCTTTCCGTAAAAGTGGCACAAAATAAGTTCTAGAATCAAATTATACAATCAAAATATAGGATTCTTATTTAAAATAAGAGTTAGTGTCATTTCCCAGCTAGATAACAATTTTTTTGTTTACGATTCCATAAGGTTATGTGAAATCTCTTAGCACCACGCGATTCCTAGCCAAAATTAACCTGGGGGTTGTGTAAGACCTAAGGATATTTTGCTAAAGTTAATTATTTCTAAGTTTTGGACTATATTAGTTGTTACATTCTGTATCATAGCGTAAGCCTGAAATTTTTAAACAATTTTTTTGTCTATCAATGCTCATACTGTTTCCTTTTAAAAGGTGCTTTATTTCACTCAACTGATTGGAAGGAAATTGGTTTCCTTTCGTAGGAACATTATCTATCACGCAGGGCGTTGCTAAGGGAGGGTGTTAAAGGCTTCACAGCCCTTATTGGTCCAGGGCTAACAGCGCTCACGATTCGGAGGAAATATTTTAGATGGGAAAATTTGGTCTCGTTTATTCAGTAATTCAATGCTTTTGTTCTGAAAGGATTTCGGCATTGTCTACTTTCCGGGCGCGACGACTGTCTCTTCGGAAAATTTTGTTGTTATGTAATTGTTTAGAAAAAATCAGGGCCGTTTTAAATTAGTGATATTTTATATTGGCAGTTTTTTCTTTTGCTATGTTAGGGAAGTTATGAACCTGTATTTCGGTCGTTTCCTTTCATTTCGGTCAAAAGAGCGAAGAATGATGAACCGAACAGGTTTATCACCCCACAGACCAAAAACGAAATCTTTCACACACACCAGTCTGCTTTATAAGGTTCCTGTTGCGCCGAACATCATCTGGCGGGACGTCAATTATCCGAAACCTCTTTTCCATGTCTGGACAGAACAACTAAAGTCAGTAGCACATCTATTAGCTGAGACTGCTTTGTAATAAGGCAAGTTATGTACACGGGAAAAGTCTAGATGGGTAGATTCTGATCGTTCTGGTCTGACGCTCGCCGGTTTTTACTATTTTGGTATTAAATCATCTTCCGCAGTGCATTTTCAACTACAGTCTAATTTAAACCTTCATTTTACAGGAAATAGTTTTCCCTTATTACAATTTTTAACCCATGAAACATGATAACTGTAGAAGATGGCTAATGATCTGCCACACCAAAACAGCGAGCATAGGCAGACCGAAATAATGAGGAACAACCAAAGTACAGAAATATTTTCAATAAAGCGAAGAAAAGATTTGAAAATTTCGGCTAAGAAGATCAAAGAGCAGATTTTTCCCCTTAAAGGGTTGATATTCATAACCATTCAGTTGCCTCGAAAAAAAAAAAAAATTCTACCATAAAAAAAAATTCCTTATTCGAACAAGGAATTGTTGGCTGAAGGAGCAATAAATGAAACAATACCCGATATCCCTTTCTACTACGATCCCCTCTCTGGAGCGGTAGCCATAAAAATTTCACGCTCTCAGGCGATATTTTATTGACAGTTAAATTGCCTTTCAACAGTGCAGACGTTCTTTTTTTGGCGTTGAGGACAACCATCTCTTCCAGCCTCTTTAAATGACTGCATATAGTAAAGTGCCATCACTTGCATCACTTTATGGCGAGGATATATGTTAAAACTAACGGGAATTGCTTTCGGTTTTGTCATAATCTCTGACAAGGAGGATTTTAAATGTAATGCTACTATAACGGGAGTTTTACTTCCATGCAGCTTGAAATGGTATGCGACATTAACCCAATGCGACAAGCATGCACAGTTCATAGCATAAAATCACACCACATAACGCTTGCCGTCAAATATTCTACATCGCGGGATAAAAGAAAGGTTATTGTTTCATATTTCAAGGTAGGACTCTCTTGAGAAAGTAGACGGGCCTGATAAACTGATCATTGTAGATAACAGAATGAGCTCAACACCAGTAACATAAACTAATACTATGCAATATTGTTTTGTGCATTTTAAACATTTATATTCTGGTTTTTCCTAATTAAATTTTTAAGAGAATTTAACGATGGCCGTTATGGAAGGTTTGCTCCAATTAATTTTGGGGCTTTCGTTGCGCAAACCGTTCGTGGTGTTGCATCCATTGATGAACATTTCGCAACATCCCAACTGACTACTTTTTTACAAGTTAATAAATAAGCTGTTGAGCTTTGTCGAGTGGTATCTCGTTTGTTGAATGGACGCCAGCGCGTTCGATGGTCCTTGTCGGCCTTGTACAGGACTATGCCCACAGCCATAACACACGAGTACAGGCGGACCAGGAAAGTTCGAACTGCCGGTAATAATATTTACTTAAAAGTATCGAATGACCAAAAAGTATATAATTTCTCTAAACTGTTAAAACTGATTTCTGACTAAACATAAAAAATATGATCAAATATATTTTTATATCAGGATAGTTCCTTAATGGGTTCAACATTTCCAAACAAAATTGAACAATTCGTTTATAGCAAAGCTAAGTAGAAAAATGCCATTGAATAAATTTACCCTTCATAAAGCCCGTGTCAATCAAACCAAATAAAATTATCAGCCCTAATCTGGTTAAATACCTCAATCTAGTTAACCAAATTCAAACAGGAATAGAAAAATAAGATTAGTATGTCGAATAGCTATCATTAAGACCAGCAGCATTCTAACGATAAGAATCGGGTTAGGAGATTATTCTTTAAATTGCTTCGAAAAACAAAAATCCGGAAAGTTGAAAATTATTATCTATAAAAATTTGTTTCTTGTAGAAAAATCAGGAAATTAATTTATAAGTTTGAACCGTCGGTCAAGGAATGATAAGTTTTTTTGAAGAATTATAAATTTGTGCCTCAAGAAAAACCGGCTATAAGTTTAATAGTAGAAGAAAAATACACGATTTTCAATTAAAAAAAGAACATTAAACCAATATTTTTCAATTATAAGGTAAAAATTAATCTTTTCACCGGCATTTAGATATGTTAAAGAAAACGTGGATTTAATGGTTTAAATTTTTTTTTCGTTTAAGTAGAAATGTGTTGCATGTATTAAAAGTTAACAGAAACTTTTTTTCATAAGTGCTAACTAAAATCGTCTAAACAACATAAAGTTAATAAAAGTTTTACTCAACTTTCAACATGTTTACGAAACATTTTAGCAATACTTTAGCAGAAAAAAAGGGTAAATATGTAAGAAAGAAAAAAAAAACTATATTAAGTAACATCATAAAATACCAGTTTCTATTTAAAAAAAAATTAAGCTTAAATAAGCGAGCAAGACGGAATACAATTTAAAGTATTAATTATAATTATTTTCTGTTTTAATTGACAGGACGATATTCTTTGTATAAGAGGGTAAATATTCAGAAAATTTGGTAGTAACCCGATGAAACCAGGTGGAAAAACGTTTTAGGCGAATTGATGAAATAACGCTGTAAACTTGTTCCAAGACAAATAAAGAATATATATTTTTTTAAACATTTAATAAGATTAGCATAATAACGGGGACATAAGTGAGCACGCGATCTTACAGGTAAACGCCCTCCGGGTTCATTGATGCTCCAATGGATGTTCGAACTTTTGAAAATAATCTCGCAGACACGTCAATATAAACTATACCGAAGATTTTCCAGTGTTGCATCAGTTTAAACTTTAAAATCAAGAAATTCCTACGCGTAAACACTGCCCGCATTTTTTTAAATTGTTCATCTGGCCGAGGAGTCCTTGGAAGGAGATTGAAAGTCATGACAAACATTTTATTAAAGAGTTTCTGTCAGGTTTAAACTCTTTTCTATCTAAATATAATCAATAACCAATCGATTGTTTCGAGAAACTGCAGATTTTTTTTTACGAGAAGGTTAATAGAAAAACTGAAAGTGAAACACTAATTTTCCATGAAATGTCTTAAGTCCGAAAGGAAAATTTCCAATTTAACTATTTACACCTATGCCATTTTCTTCTTAAAATACAGTTCAGTGCTATAAAGAACAATAAGTGTAAATTTGGTCGCTTTTTTAACCAGATTGGGCAGTTTCATTTGGATGAAAAATAATGATTCTAATCGAGATAAAGATAAAGGAATATTATTATAAATGTGCAAATGGAGTTGAATTAATGGACCTGTTCATGAAGATGTTCCCGTTAAGGTAACTGCTAATAAATTTCCACGGTTTTGATACTCAAGCTAAAGCCTAAATACCTGAGGCAAAGAAAAATTTGAACCCGGGTATGATTGTACAGATTTGGCTATTGTAACAAGTGTCACTTCGTCACAAACAGACCATTTTTGTTTAATCGCCACATATTAGGACGCGGCCTTAAATACCTATTTGTTTAATAATGGTTTCTTAAATCGTAATGGAAATCAAGAATAGAAATTATTAAAAATAATTAATTGGAATTAATCCTCAGTACTTACAACTACTACTCGGCAAGGAAGCGAACACATATGGTCTATACCAATGATCATAAAAATCATTTTTCATGTAAATGTGAATGGGGTGATAATTTGTTTATAACAACCCATAAAAAAAAAATCAACAAAATCTGGGAAACTCAAATTTAAAATAAACCATTTTCTACAGCTTGATGTTTGAAGCACTTTTGAATCTTATGTCATGATTTCTGTGTGCCAAATAAAACTTGGCTAATAGTATTTCAGATTATTGTAAAACTTTGAAATGTCGAATTATATTTCGAAATAATTGAAAGAATCAATGGACTGTCCTCTGAACTTCCATAAATCCGTAGGATTGGAATTTATCACTTTCATAAAAATTAAGCTCAGGTTTTGAAAAATGATTCGCGTAATAAATCAGAAACAAGGAAAAACGGTTAAATTCAACGTTTGCGAAGGACGCCCAGTACACGCAAGTACGCGAAAAAGAAAGTCGACGAAAAAACTTATAAATAAAATTTTAAGCAATATTGGATATGTTGGGAAAAACGAAATATTGTTTTTTTTTTAAATAAAATATTTACTATTTTTAAGACTAGTTCTGTTTGTTCATCATTCTGGGCTTTTAATGCAAGAATTGTTTGTGTGCAAAACTGTCGTAATTTGTTAAAGATTTGCTAGAGACTAAATTCTGACCGGGCTTATTTCAAAGGCGGTTAATTACAATGGAGTGAAAACATTGCCATGTTTCTACGTTCACCGTTTCTTTACACGACAGGATAAAAAAAAAAAAAAAAAAAAAACAGCATATGTCAAAAATATTTGGCCATTTTGGACAAGAACGGCGAAAAAGAAATTTGTGCAATAAATGGGGGGATTTTTGAAGGGCGTTGACAGTCGATCTTAAAAGACGGCTGTTTTGTTTTGAGCAATTTTTTTTCAAAAAGGTTTTTTTTTTCAATAGAGAAATTTCTCAATTTATGTAAAATTCCCGTGCGACTATTTGGCAAAATAGTGTATGATTTAACCAGGTTTTGTGTATAACAGTATTTGAGTTAATGCCCAAACGTTTTTTCAAGGGTTTACAGAGTAAATAATTCACTGAGAATGATAAATCAGCAGTTTGTTGAAATTTTGAAGCAGAAAAAAATTGTTAAAACTTTTAAAACGCTTAAGAATTTGTTTCAAGGAAATTCAAATTTTTAGACATTATGCAGTTTGATGTAATGGAAGGGAATGCATAGGTGCATGGGAAGCGGATAGCAAGGGAGGAATGTTACGAAATCTGCCAGAAAGCTCGTCGCGAAGACGGATCTGGGTCGTAATGCTAAAGTGGATCTGTTTGAAGATGAAGGTAAATAAAATCACTACCTTATGGGACGAGGCAGAGACCAGTATAGTCTTGTTTAAAACATGTTCCTGTATCTTGGTGCATCCTATAGCGCGACTGACATCCTTATCCTGACATGTTCGATGCCCAAGGGGGACATCACTCGGGGAAGATAAGTGCACTGAGAATATCGGCGAATTAAAATATTCTTGTGTCGGAAATTCAGCTGATAGTTTATATATTTATTTTGTTTTAAATAAAAAAGCGAGTGCCCGATTGAAAATTACCTCGTCTGGAGTGTAGGGTATGACGGTGATCTCCTCGGGCGACACTTTGGTAGATTTTGAACAACTCGTAGAAGAAGAAGAAGACAATTAAATCACATCACACATAAAGCGCGGACACTGCGACACTTTTTGGGCGAGAGATGCGGTCGTCGGAAGGGAGTACAGCCAAACTCGATCGTAACGACGATGACGGCCGACTAACGATTCGGGGTCTCGGCCCGTTTTCCACCGAGGCGCAATCGTCTTTTCTGGTGGGGGTTCGTCCAATCCGCTCCCACTTCCAACGACTGACGTCAACCAGCAACAGGCGCTTTACTTTCCCTTCGAGACAGAGCGAGACTCGCCTCGGCCCTTCGCCGGGCCCATTCACCCATCCGGCCCTACACTACGACTCACGTGGCATAGTAAAGCCCATCGGCACGAAATGACAAACGATCCATCACACATTCAACCGGTTTTGATAAAAATGTTCCAGAACCACCTATATTATCGGCTTTTCATAGACTACCCTTTCCTTAAACATAAGGCAACTATCAAACATAGCTACAATCACACTATTTACTAAAAAGTTTAATAATAACATTTTATTTCTCCATTAGGAACTTATATTAATATTTAAGATTATTCAGAAATCATGAGATGCGGTGTAGTGTGAGGTAGGTTAAAGAAAAATATTTTCTTATCGTGCCAACGTTTCGATCTTTAGTGAGATCATCTTCAGCGCCTGGGATTTACAAACATTGTTTAAATTTAACAAATAAATGTAGGATGTGGAAAAAAAGGGAATTTATACAATGCAAAAATATATTTTTATTACTCACTCAGTGATCGTTAGTAGAAATAATTTGAATATAAAAAAATTTTTTTACATTGCATAAATTCACTTTCTTTCCACATCCTATATACATTTCTTAAATTTAATTCTCAATAAAGATCGAAATTTGGCACGACAAAGAAAGATTTTTTTCTGAAACCTACATCACACCGGACCGCATCTCACGATTTCTGGATAATCATAGTCTAACGGTAACCAATCACCACACATTAGCATTTAAGGATTCATAAAATCGAGTTGATTTTATAATAAAGGGCGAAAACCATTTGAATATCGGTTCAAAAAAGCGTTTTACTTGAACCAATTAATTATTTTCATATAAGGTTTTTCATAAAAAAAAAGTCTATGCAGTAAAAAAATATAATTTATACATATTACTTAAAAAATAATGTGTGGTCGTTAGTGATCGTTAGTTAATTATTATTCATAAATCGTAAGACGCGGTCTGGTGTGACGCGGGTTTTAGAAAAACATTTGATCGTGTCAACGTTTCGATCTTTAGTGAGCTCATCATCAGGGCCTGGGATATATAAACATTGCTTAAATTATACAAATACACGAATTTATGATATATATGATTTTATCTGTGCTACATTGTTTGTATGTTTTTTGTTTTTCTAAAACCTACGTTATACCGCATCTCGCGATCTACAAATAAGTGGTGTTTATTTTGACGTTTCTTATTTAAATTATGTTTGCAATACCTTCGTTTTTATGAACCAATTTTCAAATAGTTTTCTATGTTTGTTTTCATAAAATAAAATCTATTTGATCAGTCCTCAATTGATAATTTACCTTACTTTGAAAAAAAATATTAAAAACGTTAATAAATAATTTAAAATCAAGGTCTGAGAGTGATATATATATATGTATCATTAAAAAAAGAAACTAATAAATTGTAATACAAAGACCACATCATCTTAGGATTGTACATCCAAAATAAAATAATCTCTCACTTTTCACATAACCAAATAGATTCGACGAATCCTTAAATAGTAATGCAGGTTCCTAATGAAAAAATAAATTTTAACATGATTTCATTTGGATTGTAAAAATAAGTAAGGAAAAGTCAGTCTATTGGGCTTAGTATTTCTATTACAATCTATTCATTTCCTTTTTTTTTTCTTTTATAAAATCTAATTATCGCTTTCAAGTATTAAAATAATCCCATTGTTTAATTATTTATTAAGCAGGTCAATCAAAAAATTTATTTTTTCCATTAGGAACCTACATTATTATTTAAAGTTCCATCGGATAGATTTGATTTTATGAAAAAATATCGAAAAACATTTGAAAATCGGTTCATAAAAACGTTAGATATTGCAAAAAAAAAAAAAAATTTAACTCAGAAACTTCAGAAAAAACTTCACCGTTGTTTTTAGGGCAAAAATTAAATTTTGGTTTGGGCGAACGGTCATAAATGTTTCTTTGCACTTTACAATTAACTAAGGAAAAGTAATTACAATTCGTCTTTGCATTACAATCTTTTCTTTTCCTTTAAAAAAAATCTTACAAGCAGTTTCAATTATCATTTTTTGAAATTAATTTATGAAAATGTTTAATAATAAAATTTATAAACACAAAGACACAATAAATCTATTTATTTAAATGTTAAAAATAAATAAGGCAATTACCGTAAACTTTAGATAATTGATAGGAAAACAACCCAAAAAATGAAATAACTTTATTTGCAATACTGTTCAAACTTTTTTCTTTCAATTGCAATGCAAATACCTATTAATTATAATTTAAAATTTATACCAGTTAACTCTTGAAAGGTATTGAGAAATTTTTGATGCAGTCATTGCATGTCTTCTTTTTTTTTTTTTTTTTTTTTTTTTTTTTTTTTTTTTTTTTTTTTTTAATAAAATCAAATAATCGGTTTCAAACAATGCAATGAACTTATATTCTGTTTGCTTTCTTTATATTTTCTTTATAAGAACCAATTAAAAAGTTTTTGTTTTTTCTAATGGTAAGGGTAAAGTGAAAGAGTAATTACTGCAATAAAAGTACAGTTTATGATTTAAAAAGAATTTTTTTTAACAAACACTTGTTCTGCTATTTTTCAAAAAATAAAATTGACTTCATGTAGCCGAATATAAAAAATATGGATACCACTTTAACAAAAAAACAACGACTTTTTATATTTTTGCTCAATCGAAAAACCTTATAATTATTGTAATCTTTAAAAGTATAGATTAAGATTAGAATTTTATAGTTGAATAGTTTTTCAAGAAATTATGAGGGATACATGTTAGTTGACACCCTGTATACTTTAATTTATACTAATACCGATTTTCAAATGGTTGCCACCATTATCCATTGTAACAATTGGACTTGATAAATTCATAACTGAAACTGTGGAGATTTTGAAAAGCAAAAATTTAATTTTTAACTTAAAAAATGGAATTTTGTATTGGAATTTTTGAACGTGGTGAGTGAGCGAATGCTAACATTTATATTTTTTCTAGGTTGAGTAGATGTAGAGAAATCCAGATGGGGCGATAACAGTACTAATGAGAAGGTAGCACCTGTTTACTTGGCTGTGCTACTAATACTACTGATTAATAAAACTGTAGTAACATTAAAGGCCCAATAATCGCTCAGTTTATCTATCACGAGGGAAATAAAAATGGGCGTTTTACCAGAGCAGTAAATTGTTCAGACATGACCTCACACATGGAAAACTGCCGTAATGGCTGGCCTAAATACATGCACAGTTAATCTGTCAGTTTCTGGTCTCATGCCTGCCCGGTTAAAAGACCATCATCCATGCTCATTTTATTTGTCAGTCTGCTTTAATAAAGATGGGAAGACTAAACTGAACAAATTAACTAAAGTGAGCTTGTATATCACAGTTTTTAAATGTTTTCTGTTTTCCTTGGTTTTTCAATTGTGATGGTACTGTGAAAGCTATCATTTTGCCATACGTTAGTTGCTTCCTCATTGGAGGAAAAATAAAATAAAAACCGGGAGAAAATTCAACGAAGTATTGATCTCATCTGGCTTCAAGCCACTTAGCCACTGCTAGACATGGCAAATATATTTGTACATCAGATATGACATAACGTATGGAAAGTTTTTGGTTTCTCAAAAAGGGGCTCATAACGTTTAGTTTATCTGCCAATTTTCCATGTGCTGTCACGATTAACTGCTATAATCGCGACGCTGTATCTGGTGAAGTGTCTGAGCCGTGGCCTTGAGCTATCCCAGATTAAGTGACAGTTCTTTCAGGTAATTGATCAATCCAGTCAGTTTGTAGAAACTTTCACAAGCGCCACATCGAAAATTGAAAGACTCCTTTCATTTATTGAAAAGTACTACTCTTTTCTGTGCTGAGCGTTGGAAGACCTATTCAGTTTTCTCCTTTTTCAAAGTTGACGTGTCCTGGAAGGTATGTTTTTCCCTAAAGGTGGCTCCAGACAATAGACATGCAGGGACCGCCGGATACCTAGCTAAGGTAATAATATTTGCTGCTTGCCTTGGTGATGAAGGAAGGGGGTTTCTGCTCGCCAGTTCATTGTTCCTTCCTATTTCCATAGTTCAGGGCAATCGATTCAATCCTTCTTCTCGGAAGTATTAGGTCATTGACTGCTGGAGCTACAGTTTCATTCCCTAGCCTTTTGTTGTACGGTAAGTTAAATCTCCATTGAGCCTTTGCTTCACATTCGAAGATGCGTGGCTGTTTCCTCCTCCTCATTGGATAATCTTCAAATGGGACCTTCGTTATAAGCTCTTGTTGTTTAAATGTTGTTTTTTTTTCAGATTCAAGTGACCAGTTAATAGTCCTGTAGCTTCTCTGAGTCTGACCCTCTCCAACTGCAGCAGTGAGTTTGACCGTATTGGTGTGGGTTGTTTTAGAATAAATTTGCTTTACAGCGGCTAGAGTATATCCGCTTCTCTCTTTTTTTTTTTGATCTGTTTTCGGATGGACGATTGTGCTTTTGTGTTTGTTATCCCAAGCTGAGGTTCGGAGCCTATGCATGGTATTACAAATCCTCCTTAACTCAGTTGTCTGCATGTTCGTTAACCAAAATTCCTCTGTGCTCTAGCACCCAAGCTATCATCAGGTTGTTGTTGTCTTTCCCCAGGTGTTCGAAGTTTTGTACGCGTTCACCAACTGATTTTAATGTTATTTTTACAAGTCCTGCTTTAATAGCTGCTTGGCTCTTGATGCACCAATATTCGTGAAGTAACCGAACTCAAAATATCAACACATTTGGGAATCAACTTGTACGGAAATTAATTGTAATCATCAATACATAGTTACTATTTACTTTTAATCATTTTTTAATAATAAACAATTACTAACTAGTATAGTTGTATTAATGAAGAACCACATAGCCATTATTTCTGTCGGCCTAATTTTACAGGCTTGGAGTTCCTCGATCTGAACCTAAAATTTGGAACACTTCATTCAAATCTGAAGGAGGTTTTTCAGCGAGTAGAAACGGATTAAAACTACACTTCTATTTACTGCTATTTATTTTTAATAATAACTATTTCTAACTAGTATAGATGTGCACTGGCAGACAAACAATTCCGCACACTTGTAATATAACTTGATTTGTATATATTTTTATATATTAATCAAAGTTTCACTTTTTTTAACGTTTAATAAATGAGTGTTTGCAAAAAAAATTAAATTGCTAAAGAAAATGGAAAAAAAGATGGACAGATAACATCTGTTTTAATTTCGCTTTAGATTTTTAATTAACATTTCAATATCGCGTATTTCCCCCTCTTGCCTTAATTACATCTCGAAGACGCCCCGGCATACTTTCTACCAGTCTGGAAATGTCTCTTTGCTAGAGGTTAGCCCATTCTTCACGAAGTGTCCTTTCAAGATCGTGGAGGGTATCAGGGAGTGATGGCCGTGCTCTTATTCGTCTTTTGAGGTTATCACATAAAATGTTCGATGGGGTTCAAGTTTGTAGAACGGGTTGGCCAGGCTAAGACCCTGATGTTATGCTGATGAAGGTACTATGCGAGCGACATGTGGACAAGCATTATCGTGCATTACAATAGGATTGTCGCTGATTTCATTGAGAATAGGCAACGTATGATTTTCCAAAATTGCATACAAAACGAGTAGCCGTTAAAGACCCTCCACGAATTCTGTGAGACTCACATCACTGAGCTACCTTGAAAAGATTGGCTCTGGGAAAAATTAGTACTTCGTACTTTCATTTTGCTTCTCCATACTCTTTCACGCTCACCTGGAAATCGTAGAAGAAATCTACACTTACATGACGAATGGCTGCGCTCTCAAGCAAATGCGATTGTGTTTTCTGGTCAAATCTGGTCTCCTTATGGGCCTTAAAGCCATCAGTCCGTACTGATTTAATCTTCTTCGAGCAGTGCCTTCAAAACTTTGTACACCTCGAGCTTCCTGTAGATGAATCGCTTGAATAACAGTAAGGTGCTGGCTTCGCAAAATTTTTGAAAGTTAAAAAACGGTCATCCTAGGGCATCCAGAACAACTCAATCTTTATTGAAATCATCTTCAGGGCACTTTCAACACGACTCACAATAATTACACATTTATACGGAAAACAAACACTTTGAGCCCTGAAGATGATCTCAATGAAGATCGAAACGTAATTTTTAAGAATTAAAAGAAAAGAAATTTTTTTTTAAACCTACGTCACACCAGACCGCATCTCACGAGACCCAAATAATCACCACACAGTTTTTTGGTTCAGCTTCCGGTAAATAAATATCCTGCGCACGCTTTCGGGCGTTAATTAAAAAAATATGTTGAATAAATTATTTTAAACAATTTATTAATGGCATTTTAATTTATAAATAAAATGAATAATTTTAGGGCCCTAGGAGGCTCACCACCAAAATGGAACTTCTTTGAATCAATCAATTTACTTGGCGAAAATTTACATATAATCGTAGATGAATTTATAGGTGTGAATGTACAACTGGTTTTGCATAGCAACAGGCGAAGGGAACGGCCATTCAGGACCCCTCCTGTTGCACCTGGGGTGCACCGTGAAAAAATCACCCCTAATCGTTTCGAGCCAGATAGCGGAAACTCCCGCTCGTCCGACAACGTCCGTACAACATTCGAACCCTCCATGATAATAACGGGACAATGCGATTCACAAACGGACCGCAACTGTGAAGATGTAGGGCAGGAAATTTCCTTTGCAACGAAATACGAGACCTCGAACAATGGCAAATAACGCCCGGCCATCCACATTCTGGCAAATTATAACATAATATTATAATTTAAGTTTTGATTTCAACTTTTAAAACCCCTAATTCACAATTTTTAAATTGTGAGATGACAATGTCATAACAAATCTGTGCATAAAACCATAAAATATGTCTGACCAATAATGTACGCGCATTATCTCACACTTCTCGTTACCACTGCCACACACACACTCTCTTTCGCTTTTTTAAATTTATAATTTTCTTTGTTCACTCTCTCTCTCTTTCTCTCTTTCTTTCTCTCTCTCCCAGTCTGATTTTGATATTACTTTTTCAATAAAACAACATTTATGCATTCATTCCCAAACGGGGAAAACGTTTCCTCTCTCCCCTATCTCCTTCCCTCCCTCTGCTTCTCTGGTTCCAAATCTCTATTTCTCTTTCTTTCTCCCTTTCTCTCTAAATCTTCTCCTTCCACCCTCTTTCTTCTACCTCGCTCATTTCTAAGTCTCTATACATGTTTTTCTCCCTCGCTCTCTTTCTTTCTTTCTCTTTCATTCTCCCCTTCTCTCCTGTTGGAATAAATGGTTATTAATCCGATAATTCTAGAGAATAACATAATAAAATATGAAAATCTACACCTCTCATATCTCTCTCCATTTCATGTTCTCTTCTTCTAACTCCTTCCTCTCCTATTTCTCTCTACATTTCATTCTGTCTCCATCTCCTTCCTGTATCATTTTTAAGTCTCTATACCTCTTTCTCGTTCTCTCCTTCCTTTTGGTAAAGAACGTTTTGGGCAGATATACATAACCAAGGGAAAAGATATGAATGCGACAGAAACACACTGATTACGATACAGTAGGATAAACAGTGAAAAATAAATGTTGATAGCAACAATATATATGTAGGTAGAAAGATGAATGGAGAGATTTTTAAGTTAGATAATCCTAAACGCATTTTTTACTGCATATTTCGCGTCTGTCATCATATTTGTACAAATCGTACAGCATAAGAAAAAATAAATTTGTGTATACATTAAATGGCTAACAATTAAAGAAAATATTTCTTAACGGAATTCCATCCGAAACCTAGACTTTGAAACTGTTCGATCAATAAACGTCCCCAGGCGGATAACTCCACAAAAGCGAAAGGAATGGAATATTTTTGTTTTACAAACAAATATTTACACTGTTAAATCGGGAAGGGCAGATCTGACACGATATTTACTCCAACAGAGGGTTGAGGATAATGCCAAAGGACCAGTATTTACAAAATAAAACTTATAAGACAGCAAGAATAAAAGGGGGTGAGTGTGTGCGTGGAGAGAGAGAGAGAGAGAGAGAGAGAGAGAGAGAGTGAGAGAGAGAGAGAGAGAGAGA